>JAPXFY010000026.1:36706208-36713708 GCA_030674185.1 Monoplex corrugatus | reverse complement strand
CTTCCTCATAAAATGGCCCATAAATGTTGCCTTTCTTTTCCTAATCTTCCTTGTGAGTGATCTACTTGTGTCTGCCTCCATCAAGACTGTCTGGTTTGTTTTCTTTGCTGTCCATGGAACTCTCAACATTCTTCTTAGAAACCACATCTCGGCTGCCTCAATCTTGTTCTGGCTTTGCTTGTTGACTGTCCACGCCTCACATCCGTACAACAGTACTGGTTTTTATATAACATTCAAGAACTCTCTTCCTGATGTTCATTGATAGGCCTTTGTTGATAAGAATGCTTGTCATGTTCTTGAATGCTGTTTTGGCTTGGCCGATTCTGCCGGCTGTTTCTGATGTGCATCTGCCGTCTGATGAAATAATCGTTCCCAGGTATTTGAATTTATCAACCTGTGTCAAGGTTGTGCCATTCACCTGTATGTATTCTATAAAGCCTGACATGCTTCCCGTTAGGATTGATAATTGAGAACATGTATTAATTCAGTGCATTTTGGCTTAAGGATGTATGATGTGCGGAAGCAATTTTAGGCAATTTAGGCCAGTTTTATAATGTATGTTCTCGTGTTTTTAGTTATGTTTATGTGTTTGTATTCAGACTTCTTTTTCGTCGTCTTTCGTTCCTCGGAAATAAAAACTTTCTTTCTGATGATTTCCTCTCTCTCTCTCTCTCTCTCTCTCTCTCTCTCTCTCTCTCTCTCTCTCTCTCTCTCTCTCTCTCTCTCTCTCTCTCTCTCTTTCTCTCTCTCTCTGTCTGTCTGTCTGTCTGTCTCTCTCTCTCTCTCTCCCTCTCTCTCTTTTCTCCATTCCTCATCCTATTCTTTTCTCCCCTTTCTTTAGCTTGTCTTTCTGTCTCTTTCTCTTCGTCTCTGTCTGTCTGTCTGTCTGTTTTTCTCTTTTCATGCCAGTCTGTCTGTCTCTCTTTGTATGTGTCTCTCTGGCTCTGGCTCTGTCTGCCTGTCTGCCTCTCTTTCTCTCTCTCTCTCTCTTTCTCTCTCCCTCTCTCTCTCTCTCTTTGTCTCTTTCTCTGTCTCTTTTGTCTGTCTCTTCTATCTTTTTTTCTGTCTGTATTTTTGTCGATTTTTCTCTCTGTGTGTTTCTGGCAGTCTGTCTGTCTCCTTATGTCTGTCTCGTTTTCTCTGAGCGTATATCCTTTCACTTTCTTTCTTTCTTTCTTTCTTTCTGTCTGTTTGTCTGTCTACCTCTCTCTCACTCTGTCTCTCGATGTCTCTCTCTCTCTCTCGATGTCTCTCTCTCTCTCTCTCTGTCTCTCTCTCTCGATGTCTCTCTCTCTCTCGATGTCTCTCTCTCTCTCTCTCTGTCTCTCTCTCTCGATGTCTCACTCTCTCAACGTCTCTCTCTCTCTGTCTCTGTCTCTCTCTCTCTCTCTGTCTCGCTCACTCACTCTCTCGATGTCTCACTCTCTCGATGTCTCTCTCTCTCTCGATTTCTCTCTCTCTCGATGTCTCTCTTTCTGTTTGTCTTTGTAACTGTTTGAGTATCTTTTTGTTTGAATTTGTCTCTCTCTGTTTCTGATTCTCTGTCTCTTTATTTTTTCTTTCTATATGCCGATCTGTCTGTGTATTAACTTGTGTGAGTGTGTGTGCATGTGTGTGTGTGTGTGTGTGTGTGTGTGTGTGTGTGTGTGTGTGTGTGTGTGTGTGTATGTGCGTGAGTGTGTGTGTGTGTATGTGCGTGAGTGTGTGTGTGTGTGTGTGTGTGTGTGTGTGTGTGTTGTGTGTGTGTGTGTGTGGTATGTGTGTACGTGTGTACCCTTGAGTTTTTATCTTTGCGGGTGAATGCTTTGGTGAGTTTATAGTTTGCGAGCTTCAATTCGATTTGTATATCAAGACTTGGCACTGTGTATATATGTTATCGTAATAGTCATAATAATAATAATGATAACAACAACAACAATAATAATAATAACAATAATAATAATAATAATAAGATGATGAAGAATAATAATAATAATGATAACAATAATAATAATAATAGTGATGATGATACTAATAATAATTTGTCAATAATAATAATAACAACAACAACAATCATCATAATATCATCATCATCATCATCATCATCATTGTTATTGTTATCATTGTTATTGTTATTATTACTGTTATTGTCATCATCATCATCGTCGTCATCATCGTCGTCGTCGTCGTCGTCATCATCATCATCATCATCATCATCATCATCACCATCATTATCATTATTATTATCATCATCATCATTATTATTATCTCACATCACATCGTAGGCAGATAATAAGCCCCTCTAATTGTCCTGCTGTACTGTTAGGCGATTCAGTGCTGGAAGGTGTGAACGAGCAGAAAATGTCAACAGCCGACAGAAGTGTCAGGAACCTCTTGGTACCTGGTCTGACGGTCCGCCACCACTCACTGTCATTAGCTGTCCTCTTGACCATCAATTACCCAACCACATAAAAACAGGTCAGTTTTCATGTAGGTGGGCAACAATAATTGCAGTGGCGGGGACCACTATCTATTGTTGCTTTGGGGGGAAATTTATAGGCCTACTGAGAAAAGCTGGAGAAAAAGAGAACACCAGGTAGACCTAGGGAGAAAACACTGGACGGATTTGCAGGGAGGGTGGCTGAGGACAGAGAGTGTGGGAGATGTACTTGCAGCGACAAGAAGGTAGAGTCGTGTGGAGGGCCATGATCGCCAACGCGATGCAGCAGGGCACATGATGATGATGATGACTGAGAAAATCTTTGCCCCAAAACCGCACTTATTACGTTATCTATTATCACCAGCTGTCTACAACGCCCAGCTATAATCCCTAGCTCTCTACAACGCCCAGCTATAATCCCTAGCTCTCTACAATGCCCAGTTATAGTCCCTAGCTCTCTACAACGCCCAGCTATAATCCCTAGCTCTCTACAACCCAGCTATAATCCTAGCTCTCTACAACGCCCAGCTATAATCCCTAGCTCTCTACAACGCCCAGCTATAATCCCTAGCTCTCTACAACGCCCAGCTATAGTCCCTAGCTCTCTACAACGCCCAGCTATAGTCCCTAGCTCTCTACAACGCCCAGCTAAAGTCCCTAGCTCTCTACAACGCCCAGTTATAGTCCTTAGCTCTCTACAACGCCCAGTTATAGTCCCTAGTTCTCTACAACGCCCAGTTATAGTCCTTAGCTCTCTACAACGCCCAGTTATAGTCCCTAGCTCTCTACAACGCCCAGTTATAGTCCTTAGCTCTCTACAACGCCCAGTTATAGTCCCTAGTTCTCTACAACGCCCAGTTATAGTCCTTAGCTCTCTACAACGCCCAGTTATAGTCCCTAGCTCTCTACAACGCCCAGTTATAGTCCTTAGCTCTCTACAACGCCCAGTTATAGTCCCTAGCTCTCTACAACGCCCAGTTATAGTCCTTAGCTCTCTACAACGCCCAGTTATAGTCCTTAGCTCTCTACAACGCCCAGTTATAGTCACCAGCTCTCTACAACGCCCAACTATAGTCACCAGCTGTCTACAACGCCCAACTATAGTCACCAGCTGTCTACAACGCCCATCTATAGTCACCAGCTGTCTACAACGCCCATCTATAGTCACCAGCTGTCTACAACGCCCAACTATAGTCACTAGCTGTCTACAACGCCCATCTATAGTCACCAGCTGTCTACAACGCCCATCTATAGTCACCAGCTGTCTACAACGCCCATCTATAGTCACTAGCTGTCTACAACGCCCATCTATAGTCACCAGCTGTCTACAACGCCCAATTATAGTCATCAGCTGTCTACAACGCCCATCTGTAGTCACCAGCTGTCTACAACGCCACATCTATAGTCACCAGCTGTCTACAACGCCCATCTATAGTCACCAGCTGTCTACAACGCCCATCTATAGTCACAGCTGTCTACAACGCCCATCTATAGTCATCAGCTGTCTACAACGCCCAACTATAGTCACTAGCTGTCTACAACGCCCAATCTATAGTCCATCGCTCTCTACAACGCCCAACTATAGTCATCAGCTCTCTACAACGCCCAACTATAGTCCCAGCTGTCTACAACGCCCAACTATAGTCCCCAGCTGTCTACAACGCCCAACTATAGTACCCAGCTGTCTACAACGCCCAACTATAGTCACCAGCTGTCTACAACGCCAACTATAGTCCCAGCTGTCTACAACGCCCAACTATAATACCCAGCTGTCTACAACGGCCATCTATAGTCTCCAGCTGTCTACAACGCCCAACTATAGTCTCCAGCTGTCTACAACGCCCAACTATAGTCTCCAGCTGTCTACAACGCCCAACTATAGTTCCCAGCTGTCTACAACGCCCAACTACAGTCTCCAGCTGTCTACAACGGCCATCTATAGTCATCAGCTGTCTACAACGGCCATCTATAGTCCCCAGCTGTCTACAACGCCCATCTATAGTCCCCAGCTGTCTACAACGCCCATCTATAGTCCCCAGCTGTCTACAACGCCCATCTATAGTCCCCAGCTGTCTACAATGCCCAACTACAGTCTCCAGCTGTCTACAACGGCCATCTATAGTCATCAGCTGTCGACAACGCCCAACTATAGTCTCCAGCTGTCTACAACGCCCAACCATAGTCACCAGCTGTCTACAACGCCCAACTACAGTCACCAGCTATCTACAACGCCCAACTATAGTCACCAGCTGTCTACAAAGCCAATCTGTAGTCCTCAGCTCACTATAACACCAAACTGTAGTCCTCAGCTCACTATAACACCAAACTGTAGTCCTCAGCTCTCTATAACACCAAACTGTAGTCCTCAGCTCTCTATAACACCAAACTGTAGTCCTCAGCTCTCTATAACACCAAACTGTAGTCCTCAGCTCACTATAACACCAAACTGTAGTCCTCAGCTCTCTATAACACCAAACTGTAGTCCTCAGCTCACTATAACACCAAACTGTAGTCCTCAGCTCTCTATAACACCAAACTGTAGACCTCAGCTCTCTATAACACCAAACTGTAGTCCTCAGCTCACTATAACACCAAACTGTAGACCTCAGCTCACTATAACACCAAACTGTAGTCCTCAGCTCTCTATAACACCAAACTGTAGACCTCAGCTCATAACAACTGGACCTCAGCTCATAAACACCAAACTGTAGTCCTCAGCTCACTATAACACCAAACTGTAGTCCTCAGCTCTCTATAACACCAAACTGTAGACCTCAGCTCACTATAACACCAAACTGTAGCCTCAGCTCACTATAACACCAAACTGTAGACCTCAGCTCACTATAACACCAAACTGTAGACCTCAGCTCTCTATAACACCAAACTGTAGACCTCAGCTCACTAAACACCAAACTGTAGTCCTCAGCTCTCTATAACACCAAACTGTAGTCCTCAGCTCACTATAACACCAAACTGTAGTCTCAGCTCTCTATAACACCAAACTGTAGTCCTCAGCTCACTATAACACCAAACTGTAGTCCTCAGCTCACTATAACACCAAACTGTAGTCCTCAGCTCATATAACACCAAACTGTAGTCCTCAGCTCACTATAACACCAAACTTAAGTCCTCAGCTCCTATACCAAATGACTCAGCACTATAACTCAACTGTAACCTCAGCTCTCTATAACACCAAACTGTAGTCCTCAGCTCACTATAACACCTAACTGTAGTCCTCAGCTCACTATAACCAAGATTAGACCTCAGCTCACTATAACACCTAACTGTAGTCCTCAGCTCACTATAACCCAACTGTAGTCCTCAGCTCACTATAACACCAACTGTAGTCCTCAGCTCCTATAACACCAAATACAGTCCTCAGTTCTATAACACTAACACAGCTCACTCTATAAACCAAACTGTAGTCCACAGCTCACTATAACGTCTAGTTTTAGTCCACAGCTCACTATAACGTCTAGTTTTAGTCCACAGCTCACTATAACGTCTAGTTTTAGTCCACAGCTCACTATAACGTCTAGTTTTAGTCCACAGCTCACTATAACTCAGTTTAGTCACAGCTCACTATACGTCTAGTTTTAGTCCACAGCTCACTATAACGTCTAGTTTTAGTCCACAGCTCACTATAACGTCTAGTTTTAGTCCACAGCTCACTATAACGTCTAGTTTTAGTCACAGCTCACTATAACGTCTAGTTTTAGTCCACAGCTCACTATAACGTCTAGTTTTAGTCCACAGCTCACTACAACGTCTAGTTTTAGTCCACAGCTCACTATAACGTCTAGTTTTAGTCCACAGCTCACTATAACGTCTAGTTTTAGTCCACAGCTCATACAACGTCTAGTTTAGTCCACAGCTCACTTACGTCAGTTTTAGCTCAGCTCACTATAACGTCTAGTTTTAGTCCACAGCTCACTATAACGTCTAGTTTTAGTCCTCAGCTCACTATACGTCTAGTTAGTCCACACTCACTACAAGTCTAGTTTAGTCCACAGCCAACTCAGGTAAACGTCAGAGAAACCAAATCAAAACAAATGCCTGTCATCATTGTGGCGTGAAATTCAGGCATTATTATTACCACGGTGATGAGAAGGACGCTTAGTTTCCTGTTGCTCTTGATGTATGTGTGTGTGTGTTGTGTGTTGTGTGTTGTGTGTTGTGTGTTGTGTGTATGTGTGTGTGTATGTGTGTGCGGTGTGTGTGTGTGTGTGTGTGTGTTGTGGGGTGTGTGTGTTTGTGTGTGTGTGTGTGTTGTGGGGTGTGTGTGTGTGTGTGTTGTGGGGGGTGTGGTGTGTGTGTGTATGTGCGTGCGTGGTGTGTGTTGTGGTGTGTGTGTGTGTGTGTATGTGTGTGTGTGTGTGTGTGTGCGTTGTGTTGTGTTTGTGTGTTGTGTGTGTGTTGTGTGTTGTGTGTATGTGTGTGTGTGTGTGTGGTGTGGTGTGTGTGTGTGTGTGTGTGTGTGTGTGTGTGTGTGTGTGTGTGTGTGTGTTGTGTGTGTGAACGACGTAGTATATTCGAGCTACGTGCGTTGCAAGTAGAATTAAAATAATCCTTCGGAACTTGATTTGTGAAGATCAGACAGGCTGTGTTGCAAACTGGCACCTTGGAGATAATTTGAGACTAAAATACGACTTATTTAAGTAAGTAAATATAGGGAAATTACCTGGATTCTGACTTTGCCTAGACTTTGATAAAGCTTTTGATTCCATAGACTGACGGTTTCTGCTGAAAGCTTTAAAAGCGTATGGCTTTGGTCAAAATGTAAATAAATGGATAGAAACGTTCTGTAAAGAAGATCAAGTCAACATTTGTCGTTAATACATCAGCTTTAAATTGGTTCTCTTCAGAAAGAGGTTGTAGAGACGCCTACTACATCTTCTCTCCTTAATTATCTGTTTGTATTATGCGTTGAAAAACTAGCAGTTATGATAAGAGAAGACAACGATATAACAGTGATTGTAGTTAGGAATAGTGAACGCAAAATATGTCAGCTTGTAAACGATCACTTTCTCTTAGGATTGGTAACTCCGCAAACGTATTGAGTGCATTTTTAGCTCTAAGGA
>JAPXFY010000026.1:36686208-36688708 GCA_030674185.1 Monoplex corrugatus | reverse complement strand
GTCTCTCTCTGTCTCACTCTTTCTCTCTCTGTCTCTCTCTCCCTGTCGCTCTCTGTGTGTTTTTCTCTGTCTCTCTGTCTCTGTCTCTGTCTCTCTCTCTCTCTCTGCCTGTTTGTCTGTCTGTCTGTCTCTTTCTCTCTCTGTCTCTCTGTCTTTGTCTGTCTCTCTCTGTCTGTCTGTCTTTGTCTGTCTCTGTCTACCTCTGTCTCTGCCTCTCTGTCTCTGTCTCTGTCTCTGTCTCTCTCTCTCTCTGCCGCTGTCTGTCTCTGTCTCTGCTGGTTTGTCTGTCTGTCTTTCTTTCTCTGTCTATCTGTCTGTATGTCTATCTCTCTCTCTGTCTGCCTGTCTATCTTTCTCTCTCTCTCTCTGTCTCTGTCTCTTTCTGTCTCTGTCTGACTCTGTCTGTCTCTCTTTCTCTCTCCCACCCTCTCTCTCTCCCACCCCCTCTCTCTCCCACCCTCTCTCTCTGTGTCTGTCTCTATCTATCTATCTGTATCTTTCTCTCTCTCCCCTCACCTCCTTTTTTCATACAACACAGAACGAAATGGAAAGGTGACCTCGTGGATCAGATTCTTGCATCGTATGCCAGGATGCCAGGATGCCAGACGTGTTGGGTTTTATTCAGTTCTAGCATACGTGCGTTTGTGCGCCTTGTGTGTGAACAACAAAGAAGTTGAGAAGATTTTTTTTCTCAGCCGTTACTGGATAGATTGTCGGCTAAATTGGGAACACAGATCCGAGGTCATTGCCTCTTTATGTCTGATTAGAGTCACACAGACACACACCACACATACAGACACATACACACACAGACACACATACATGCACACAACACAACACAACACAATGCACACACAGACACACACACATTGACAGACAGACAGACAGACACACACACACACACACCTACACACACACACACGCACACACACACACACAATACACACACTCACACACACACACAACTCACACACGCACGTGTATACGCACACATACACACACACATACATACCCACACACACACACACACACACACACATACACACACAACACACACACACACATACATACATACACACACACACACACACACACACACACACACACGCACATACACACACACACACACACACACACACACACACACACACACACACACACACACACACGCTCTCACTGTTCAAAATCATTCCCCACAATACACACAAACATGCACGCACACACACACACACACACACACACACACACACACATGCACACACACACACACACACACACACACACACACACACACACACACACACACACACACACACACATACCGAATAAAACCACCGTTTCATTGGGACGTGTTTAAAGAGAAGGGAGACAAAAAACCAACCAAACAAACATACAAATGAAAAAGGCGCACAATTTTCTCCCTTGGTATTGAAACGTGTTGCATGAAATCCTCTGCCTCTGTTGGAGTGAAGGCGAAGTACCACAAGACATGAGGGATGCTAACGTCGTCACACTGTACAAAAACAAAGGTGACAGAAGCGATTGCAATAATTATCGCGGCATATCCCTCCTCAGTATCGTTGGGAAAGTCTTCGCACGAGTAGTACTGAAGAGGCTCCAGGTACTCGCAGAGCAAGTCTACCCTGAATCGCAGTGCGGGTTCCGTGCCAACAGATCCACTATAGACATGATCTTCTCCCTCAAACAACTTCAGGAGAAATGCAGGGAGCAAAGGCAGCCACTCTTCGTTGCCTTCATAGACCTCACAAAGGCCTTCGATCTGGTCAGTAGGGATGGCCTCTTCAAAATCCTTCCCCAAATTGGATGTCCACCCAAACTTCTCAGCATCATCAGATCCTTCCACGAAGACATGAAAGGCACCGTCGTCTTTGACGGCTCAACATCAGCTGCCTTCAACATACGGAGCGGAGTGAAACAGGGTTGCGTCCTGGCTCCCACCCTGTTTGGAATCTTTTTTGCTGTGATGCTGAAACACGCATTCGGTCCTGCAGCTGAAGGCATATACCTCCGAACCAGGACAGACGGTAAGCTCTTCAACCTCTCCAGACTAAGAGCCAAGACCAAAGTCCAGCTGAGGTGCCTGCGTGACTTCATCTTTGCAGACGACGCGGCAGTAACCGCCCACTCAGCTGAGGACCTACAGCAGCTCATGACTCGCTTCAGCGATGCCTGACAAAACTTCGGGCTTACCATAAGCTTGAAGAAAACACAGGTCATGGGACAGGATGTTGACTCTCCCCCAGCCATCAGCATCAATGACCATGAACTGGATGTCGTCCATGACTTTGTTTATCTGGGCTCAACAATCTCAGACACCCTCTCACTTGACATAGAGCTCAACAGGCGCATCGGCAAGGCAGCTACCACCATGACCAGACTGACGAAGAAAGCATGGAACAACAGCAAGCTGACTGAGCACACAAAAATCCAGATCTACAGAGCCTGCGTCGTGAGCACCCTCCTGTATGGCAGCGAGTCC
>JAPXFY010000026.1:36645113-36647613 GCA_030674185.1 Monoplex corrugatus | reverse complement strand
TTCTTCTTCTTCTTCTCTTCTTCTTCTTTTCTTTCTTTCTTCTTCTTCTTCTCTTCTTCTTCTTCTTCTTTCTTTTCTTTCTTCTCTTCTTCTTCTCTTCTCCCTCTCTTTCTTTCTTCTTTCCTTTCCTCCTTTCTCTTCCTTTTTTCTTCTTCTCCTTCCTCTTCTTTCCTTCTCTCCTTCTTCCTTTTTTCTTCTTCTCCTTTTCCTCTCTTCTTTTCTTCTCTCCTTTCCTCCTCTTTTTTTCCTTCTTCTTCTTCTCCTTTTTTCCTCTTCTTTCCTTTCCTCCTTCTTCTCCTTTTTCTCCTTCTTTCCTTCCTTCTTCTCCTTTTTCCCCTTCTTCTCCTTTTTTCCTCCTTCTTCTCCCTTTTTCCTCCTTCTTTCTTTTTCCTCCTTCTTCTCTTTTCCTCCTTCTTCTCCTTTTCTCCTTCTTCTCTTTTCCTCCTTCTTCTCCCTTTTTTCCTCCTTCTTCTCTTTTCCTCCTTCTTCTCTTTTCCTCCTTCTTCTCTTTTCCTCCTTCTTCTCCCTTTTTTCCTCCTTCTTCTCCTTTTTCCTCCTTCTTCTCCCTTTTTTTTCCTCCTTCTTCTTCCCTTTTTCCTCCTTCTTCTCCCTTTTCTCTTCTTCTCCTTTTACCTTCTCCTTTTTCCTCCTTCTTCTCCCTTTTTCCACCTTCTTTCCCTTTTTCCTCCTTCTTCTCCCTTTTTTCCACCTTCTTCTCCTTTTTCCTCCTTCTTCTCCCTTTTTCCACCTTCTTCTCCCTTTTCCTCCTTCTTCTCCTTTTTTCCTCCTTCTTCTCCTTTTTTCCTCCTTCTCTCCTTTTTCCACCTTCTTCTTTTTTTCCTCCTTTCTTTCTCCTTTTTTTCCTCCTTCTTTCCCTTTTCCTCCTTTTTCCTCCTTCTTTCTCCCTTTTTTTCCTCCTTCTTTCCTTTTTCCTCCTTCTTTTCCTTTTTCCCTCTTCTTTTCCTTTTTCCTCCTTCTTTCCCTTTTTCCTCCTTTTTCCTTTTTCCTCCTCTTTTCCCTTTTTCCTCCTTCTTTTCCCTTTTTCCTCCTTTTTCCTTTTTCTCCTTCTTTCTTCCTCTTCTCCCTTTACTTTTCTTTCTGTCTTTCTCCTCCTTTCTTCCACCTTCTCCTTTCTTATTCCTCTTTTTTTTTTTCTTTTTTCTTTTCCTTTCGATCTTCTCCTCTTTTCTTCCTCCTACTTTCTTCATTCTTCTCTTTTTTTTTTTTCTATTCCGTTTTTTCCGTCTTCCTTTCTTATTCCTCTTTCTTCTTCTTCCTTCGTTCTGTCTTTCTTCTTCATTGGTTTATGTTCCTCTGTTCTTCTTTCTCCTCCTTTCCTCCTCCTCCTCTTCCTTTCTTCCTCTTTTTTTGTTTTGTTTTTGTTTTGTTTTTGGTTTTGGTTTTGGTTTTGTTGTTGTTGTTGTTGTTGTTGTTGTATTTTCATTTGAGATATCCATTCATCATCTATATCTGTATGTTGAACAGGGAACTCACTTGGACGATCCTAACCCTCCCTTGGTAAGGACACGGCACTGGCCCGCCAACAACAACAAGAACAACAACACCAACAACACTGACAACAACAACGGCAGGAGCGAGCTGGATGACGTGGTGCTGCAGCTGAGCGACCCTCAGCACCACCACCCCCATCCCCACCAACACCAACACCACCACCATCATCGTCACCCCCACCCTCAGAACCTTGACCTTGACCTTGACCCCCACCCTACCCACCCGGCGCGCAAGTCGGCCAAGACGACGACCAGCACCAGCACCAGCACCACGGCCGGAAGCGGGAACACCACGTCCGGAAGTGGCTGCAGCAACATCATCAGGAGGAGCGGGATGACGGCTGGAGGAGTCAACTCGTCTTATTCCTTGTCCTCCTCCTCCTCCTCCTCGTCGTCGTCGTCGTCTACCTCTTATCCTTCCTCTGCTGACGTTGCCTCATCCTCTTCCTCCTCCTCCTCCTCCTGCTCCTACGCCACCGCTTCCGCCGCTGCCTCAGGTCAGCGTTGTAGCACAGTGCAGTCCTCCCGTCCTTACTCCAGCAGCCTAGTTCACAGTCGATCCGGAGATGGAGGAGGAGGGGGAGGAGGAGGAGGAGGAGGAGAAGGGGGCGTGACAGAAGTAGGAGAAGGAAGGAATGTTCAAGGACGAGGAGGAGGAGGAGAAGACAGAGGTGAAGGAGAAGCCCAACACGCAGGAGAAGACATCCCAGCGAAAGGCGTCGTCACAGCAGCAGCAGCATCCGCCGCAATGCCCGCACGGGATGGGAGCCTGGCCAGGGAGTTGGACAATTTTCATATCCGTTGCTCCTCCTCCTCTTTCTCTTCCTCCTCCACCTCCGCCACATTCTCTCCACCCTCCGCCTCCACTTTCGCCATGACAGCAGCTGCTGCTCCTACTACTTCTACTTCTTCTTCTTCGTCGTCGTCGTCGTCGTCGTCGTCGACGTATTCGTCATCGTCGGCAGTATCCACGAGCGCGTCCTGTCCCA
>JAPXFY010000026.1:36625113-36632613 GCA_030674185.1 Monoplex corrugatus | reverse complement strand
TGAATGTTATATAGAACCGATACTGTTGTACGGATGTGAAGCGTGGACAGTCAACAAGTAAAGCCAGAACAAGATTGAGGTAGCCGAGATGTGGTTTCTAAGAAGAATGTTAATTAAGAGTTCCATGGACAGCAAAGAAAGCAAACGAGACAGTCTTGATGGAGGCAGACACAAGTAGATCATTCATAAGGAAGATTAGGAAAAGACAGGCAACATTTATAGGCCATTTTATGAGGGAGGAGGATTTGGAGCATCTGGTCACAACGGTAAAGCTGGAGGGAAAGAGAGCACCAGGTAGACCCATGGAGAAAATGCTAGACGGACCTGCGGAGTGGCTGAAGACAAGGAGGGTGGAGGAGATGCTTGAGGCAACGAGAGATAGAGACAGATGGAAGTCCATGATCGCCAACGCCATGCGGCAGGGCACCTAATGATGATGATGATGATGATGTGACCTGGTGCTCTAATTCCCCTTTCCTGTTAAAATGTCCTATAAATGTTGCCTGTCTTTTGCCTAATCCTTTTTATTAAATGATCTTCTTGTGTTGGCCTCCTTCAAGACCGTCTCTTTTGCTTTCTTTTTGTTTTTTTAACGGATGCGTCATTAAATTAAGATTGTTGCTTAAATCTCCTGACCAATACCGCAGGTGTCTGTATCTCTCTGGTTTGGTTGACTCCAGGATACATTATGACAGTATGCGAAGGATGGAGATTTTTCAGATCTCCGAAGTCAATATTTGTGCACGAGCAGCCTGCGGCGAAGCTCCTTTCGAGTGTTTTACACATGCAGAATAATATCAAATAACGCAAATGTGTGTTCGTTTGGCAAACGCCTGTTGGTCGACAATATGCGCTTATCCTGTTTCATTGATTAAACACGTGTTCTTATTCTGTTAAGATGTGCTTTTTGCTTTCTAAACGATGATCGACCCTTCAAACATTGTTTAATAAATAAATAAATAAATAAATAAATAAATAAATAAATAAATAAATAAAATAAGTAAACGAATAAACAAGAACGAAAGTGGCGAACTGAAAAAGCACGCTTCAAACACTGTTTAATAAACAAATAGATAAGTAAATAAAATAAGATAAATACATAAATAAACAACAAGAACGAAAATGGTGAGCGGAACAAACAAAAAAAACAACACTTCAAACATTGTTTAATAAATGAATAAATAAATAGATAAATAACGACAAGAACGAAAGTGGCGAACTGCAAAAAACAAAACAAAACAAAACAAAACAAAAAAACAAGAAAGAAACAAACAGTTTTTCATTTGTAAATATAAAAGTCTTACCTTTGGGAAAAGATCTATAAAGTAGAGATGATGATTGTAGTCATTAAAAAATTATGTCAGTAATGTTGGTGGATTCAAAGTATAGGGACTGCTTCTTTTTTTTTTTTTTTTTTTTTAACCCTTTCACTCCCGCACATTGGCCACCAGCAACCCTGCATTGCCAACCATGCTAGCAAAAACGAAAACTTAACCCTTTGACTCCCTCACCCTATCCACCAGCTTCCTGCGGGAAGCTGATGGATAGGGTGAGGGAGTCACAGGGTTAAGTTTTTGAAGGTGGTGGACATGGTGCGGGAGTCAAAGGGTTATTAAAGAGTCTGTGCCGTTGGGTCAGCTCTCAAACAACAACAACTGCACAGAGAGAGAGGGACAGGGAGAGGGAGGGAAGGAGAGAGAGAGAACGTATCACACACACGTAGACACACACACGCTCACTCACGCACAACACAAACAGAGAGAGAGAGACAGACAAACAGACAAACGGACAGACAGACAGACACAAACAGACAAACAAAGGGGCAAAACAGAGAGTTGAAGAGAAAAGGGAACGGATAAAAGAGAGAGAAGACAGAGAGAGAGAGAGGGAGGAGGGAGAGAGGGAGGGAAGGAGAGAGAGAGAGAGAGGATCTTTCGACCGCACACACACACACACACACACACACACACACACACACACACACACACACACACACACACACACACACACACACACACACAACATACAAACACAAACACAAACAAGAAACAAACAAACGTGAGGACACACACACACACCACACACACAGACAAACACAACACACACGCACACACACACACACACACACACACACACACATTCAAGATGGCGGAGACACCTAACTAACAAATTTTCAGCTGTCGGAGAAAACGTGTAAAAGGCCCAATATGACAAGAACGAGAAGAGGCCGCCTTGCCCAAAAGAAACAAGAAGACGCATCAGAGGGCAAGGCTGATGGAGAGAAGATATCGTCCAGTGCCGCGGGAGCAGAGACTGAAAAGGACCCGAAATCGACAGTCGCCGAGTCTGACGCTAGGCCTAACGCTACATCTGGTGCACCGACCACGACTCCCACTGACACGCAGAGTGGGACAACCTGCACAGCGCCTCTTCCCAGCTCGGCGGACTGCGTGAGTACGGCAGAACTAAAAAACATCATACTGGCTCTGCGGGACCAAGTCAATTCTCTGGAAAAGACGGTCCTTACTCTACTCACTAACCAGCAAAAAAAGAACATCACCATGACAACCCGTAACTGTCACACACAGACGGATCTACATGACACACATCCCACCTACGCTGAGGCACTGAAACAAAACCACACAAGCAAGCAGGACGACAAACAGACCCGAAACCTCAAGGCACCAAAACCCAGCAGCAAAACTAAACAGCAAGCAACAAAAGTGCCTGAAAATAAAATAAAAAACAAGAAAGAACAACGTCGTGACGTCATACCAACTAAAGACGTCATTTCGCTTCCCAAACATAGGCCTACACCATCCCGTTCTGAAAATATTTCAAAACAACATAAAAAGACCCACGATCTTCCGTACGTTCTCACTGTCCACGACTCTGTGTTGAAAGGTGTCAACTCAAGAAGACTGGGACGATCTTACGGTTTTGAAGGAGACTCGTGCCCTGTGAACGACCCTCATAACATTAAAAGCTCATTAGATATGGCCTTTTCCAAATTTGATGATTCAGCAGACTGTATTGTTTTTCACTGTGGTGTGCATGAATTGAACAGCAAAGATCTCCCTGCAACAACTAAACATCTCGCTTCAGGCATAAAACAAATAGCACAAGAACATCCAAAATCTAAACTAGTCGTTAGTAAGGTTGCCCCTGTACGGCAGGCCCGAATGGAGGTTCAACGAAATCTGTTCAACGCTTTTCTATCTGCTGAACTTGTTGATATGAAAAATATTTCTTTTGTATCACATGAGAACCTTCGTACCACTCAACAATTTCTAAAAGACGACATTCACCCCACCACCAGAGGAAGTAGCATCATTGCAGGAAATCTTGGAAGACACATTCGAGACCTATTTTGGGAGACTCCAAGGAGAACATCAAGATCAAGATCATCACAGCTACACCCTTCCAGATTCTCCAGAGGACAGTACCACCCTTTTGACAACTACACACCATGGTGGCCGTATAATATGTTTTGAAATAACAGTATTACATATACAATACTTAATGTTCATGTCACAGGACTTTTTCCTCGTCATCTCTGACATTTCTTCTGCTGAAAATAAACAATAACTAGGTTTTAGTCCGACTATCAAGACTCGGTCGGACTATACACTCTGTACATTTGAAGACGTGAATGCCATTATTTTGATTTTTGGTTATTTGTTATCCCTTGTAATCTATTATCACCTTTATAAGTTATTCGTACGTTGGACTATGTAATTTTCTTTTTATTGATTTTGCTACAATTTTGTTTTCTTTACTTCGTAGTCTAAGTAATTACGTAATTTTCTTTCTGTCCAGTTCTCCTGGACACAGAAAATCCAAGTATTCATTATTATCGACCATAAATAACAGTTAATAGAAAGTTGGAGATTAACCAATATCAGCAATGCGAAAACAATCCCAAGTCAAGTTTTTGCAATGGAATTGTAGATCCCTTTCCACCAATTCGGCTTACTTGGAGCATTTCCTAGCATCAAATAGGTGTGAAATTTTGATTCTACAGTCGATGAATGTTGTCGCTACCAAGCTTCCCAATTTCCCCAATTATTATTATCCTCCAGTCTATGAATGTGGGAATCACGGGAAGAAGGTATCCACCGCGATTTATATACTCAAAGAGTTACAATACTGCTTACTTACTTCCCCAGTTTTGAAATCAAGCGAAGATTTGCATGCTTGTGCTGCCACTGTCCAAATAAGCAATTCTCTAAACATTAACGTTTTGTCAGTCTACCTACCAACAGGTCCAAATGACCACAACACAGAATGGCTGAACACTATACAAGATCAGCAGCGTGGTAAATGGCTAATAGGTGGAGACTTTAATTCCCACTCCCCATTTTGGGAAAAGAACTGTTCTACTGTTACGAGCAATCGTTTGGTAGAAAATATCGTTGATAGTTCGCTTTACCTTCTAAATGATGGTAGTGTCACTAGGATCCCTGATGTTTCCAAACACAGGGCGACAGCCATCGATTTGTCTCTAATCTCACCAGAATTAGCACCATCCTGTACCTGGGAAACTCACAGAGACACTTTGGGAAGCGATCACCTACCTATCATCATAACCATAACTGACAAAAACATCAGGATGAAAGACAGCTCTCCTGAAATTATTCCAAAATATAATTACAAGCGTTCTGACTGGTCCTTATTTCGAACTGTTCTAGCTAATCAAGATTACAGACATTATGAAAGTGAAAATGTAGACATTATGTTTTCTAAATTCCAAGAGTCTATTTTAGCCGCTGCAGACCTATCGATTCCGAAACTCAAATCTTCTAGATCAAATAATCGATTGGGTAATGTTTGGTGGACAGAGGCATGTGAGAAAGCAGTTCAATATAAAAGGGAGAAATTCAAAATCTACATCAAAAGCCGGAAACCTGAGGATCATGTCGAAATGAAAAAAGCTAACATCCAATGTAACAAAATCATTGCTGAAGCAAAGAAAGATTATTGGGCATCATTCTGCACAAAAGAAATTTCAGATTTCAAAGATTTCCATAAAGTCTGGACGAAAATGAAACAAATGAAGGATGGAACCAACTTACCTAAGTGTCCGATAATGATTGAAACATGTAACACATTTCCTTCAGACATGGACAAAGCAGAAACTTTTGTGGATCTGTTCGCCAAAAACAGTAAAGTTGAAGGTTTATCTCCTGACTGCAAACATCACAGAGAAATGGAAGATTACAACCCAATCTACACTGATCCAGTACCACAGAATGATCTCTGGTTTAATTCTCCAATCACCTTAGAAGAGCTAAAAAACACAGTACTGTCTCTACACAACAAAAAGAGTTCGGTAGGTGTTGATGCAGTTTCGACTGAAATGATTAAACATCTCCCTGAAAACTACCTTATTTTCCTACACAAAATTTTGCAGAAATGCTGGGTTACTGGAACTGTGCCACAAATCTGGCAAAAATCTATAGTTATACCAATCTTAAAAACAGGAAAATCGAAAACCGATAAAAACAGTTACAGACCTATTGCTTTAACGTCCCACACAAGCAAACTAATGGAAAGATTGGTCTTAAACAGACTTTTACACTACTGTGATAAAAATAACGTTATTCCGGTAAACCAGGCAGGTTTTAGAAAAGGAAGATCCGCAGTTGAGCACCTAGTTAAACTTACAACTCAGATCAAACAACAGTTTGCCCGCAGAAAAAGTGTTTTAGCTACTTTCTTTGATGTGAAAAAAGCTTACGATCAATGTTTGGCATAAACGTTTATTGTTCAAGCTAAAATCTGTTGGTTTATCGGGCAATATGTTCAATTACATTAAATCTTTTTTAGCTAATAGAACAATTCAGGCAAGAGTGGGAGCTAGTTATTCTTCTTCACGATGCCTCGACATGGGGATTCCACAAGGTTCAGTGATAGCACCTATTTTATTTAATATCCTTATACAGGATCTCCCTAAAGCTCTTTCAAATCGTGTTGTTTTAGTACAGTACGCTGATGATATATGCACTTGGATGAATATCACTTTAAAAAAGACAACTCCACAGAGAACGCGAAATTACATCAGGAAGTTGTATCAAATTGATCTTGATAATCTTGGAAACTATATGTTAGAAAATGGGCTGTCGTTGTCAGCAGAAAAAACTAACATGATGCTGTTTGATCCTGGTGGTAACTCAAATAACTTGCCTATTTTCAAATTGCTTGGTGAAGTGTTAAATTACAAACAGGTCGTAAAATTCCTGGGAGTTTACATCACGTCCAAATTAAGCTGGAATGTCCATTTTGATTATATTTTAACAAAAGCGCGAAAAACCTTAAATTTTCTAAAGATAATAAGCAAATTACCCTGGGGAATGGATACAAATGTACTGATTCATCTGTCAACAGCGCTGGTCAGGTCTAAATTATCCTACGCGCAAGAAGTTTTCTTCAATGCACCCAAATATTTACTAAAAAAGATTCAGAGCTTGGACTGCAAAAGTCTTAAAATTGCATTAGGTGTACCAACTCATGCTTCTACTCTGGAAACGTACAAAGTTGCTGGAATTCTACCTTTAAACAACCATCGTGAGTTAGCTACAGCAAAGTTTGCAATTAGAACTACTTCACAAGTGGATAATTTTGTGAGCAAAGAAATTAAGATCAGGTCTGATACTGACTTTCCAAACCGAGCAAAAAACATTTCATCACAAATTACAGCCGCAACTTACATATCTGGCCTGATCAAACAGTCCAACATAACAATGGATGAAATTGCTGAGAAACCAACGATAACGCCTATCCCTACATGGGAAATGCTAAATGCCACATTTGATCTCGATTATGCAAAAGTTAAAAAAGATGATAATGTCAACATTACGCTATCCACAGCTTGTGAACACATCGATGAAAAGTACAGTACCCACCTCCACATTTTTACCGATGGGTCAGTCTTAGCAAACCAGAGCGCTGGAGCAGCCTTTTATGTTCCAAAATTTAACATTAAAAAGTCTTTTTTCATTGGGGCAAATGTATCTATATATACAGCAGAATTGGTCGCTGTTGTTCAAGCGTTGCATTATTTAATAAGCCTTCGGCCTGTGTCATTCAAAGTAGTTCTCTTTGTTGATTCAAAATCTGTATTATATGCCTTACAGTCTTTTGATACAGACACAAGACCTGACTTAATTATTGAGGCAAATCATCTAATACATTGTTTAAAGATAAATGGTTCGGAAATCAATTTATGCTGGGTGCCTTCTCATGTTGGTCTTCATGGCAACAACGTAGTTGACAGAGCAGCTAAATCCGGTGCCCTCCATTCTGAAAATTCCATAGAATTACATGTTAACACCTCGGTAAAAGAAGCTTACAACTCGCTAGAATTAGCATCATGGATTCGATTTCATGAACATTTAAATGAAAAATTTGTGTCTCAAAAAAGAATCAAACTTTCAGTTCAAAATATCTGTAAAAATTTGCAGTATTCCTCGTTATATCATTTGAGATTAATTGTTATGA
>JAPXFY010000026.1:36605113-36620113 GCA_030674185.1 Monoplex corrugatus | reverse complement strand
CAGTGTGAGAAAAGGACTAAACAGACAGACACATTATGATGTCATTTTAGTCAGTGTAGTCCTTTTCTCACACTGGACGAAGAAGCAGGAAAGTTTCTGTTTTTTTCTCCTGATTTTTGTATCTGCTGTTTGTTTGTTTGTGATTTTACGCTTGACAAAGGCCAGTTAGCCGAAACTTTGCGCCTGTCTTGTCTGGTTGTGTAAGATACGCGTTCTGATTCTTTTTTCCTGTTTTGCTTGAACACGGGCAGTCACACTTGTTTTGAAAATGTATGAATGTATAGAAAACTTGATCAATCATCGCAAGAAAAATAACAATAACAAGATGTTGATATAAATCGTTCTTGTCTAGCGCTCTGCTTAGACTCTTTTGGATTTGCTCCGCATTACATAAACATCTTTTTTTAGTGGCACAAGGAGAACTCCAGCTGTTATGCAAGCTGACCACACTCCACTGTTGTTGTTGTTGTTGTTCTTGCACAGTCTGCTTCTTTGGTGGGCGTGCATACTGGGTGTTTTTATGTTTCCTAAGACAGCCACGTACGTGACCATATTTTTTGGTGTCCTTATGTATGCTTATATTTGTATTCAGGGGTGTTTTTTAAATCTCCCCTGTGCGATAAATCGGACGGAATGGTCCTACGCCGGGGGCATGTCCTTAGATTATGTACGCGAATGCATTGATTTGTGTACTTAATTTTTTTTTTTTTTTCCCTGTTGAAGTTTTGTGTGTTTTGAAGCGGTTATAGCCCTGATATAGCTTGCACAGTCGGCTGGGCTTTAAACAATTTAAAGAAAGAAAAGACCAACCATTCCAAGAAAAATAGCAATAACAAGATGAAGATAACAAAAAATCGTTCTTGTTTAGCACGCTGCTTCAGACTCTTTTGGATTCGCTCGCATTACATAAACATCTTATTTTTTAGTGACAGAAGGAGAACTCGAGCTGTTATGCAAACTGACCACACTCCACTGTTGTTGTTGTTTTTGCACAGTCTGCTTCTTTGGTGGGCGTGCATACTGGGTGTTTTTAGGTTGACCTAAGACAGCATTCTTACCAACAAATGCCTATCAATTAACATCAGGAAGAAATAAGAGGGAAGCAGGGAGAATTTTTATAATATAATCAAAGGACACAACTCTTGAGAATTATCTCCCATGTTGTATAGAACTTCTCAAATCTAACACAGCTTACGCTACCCACTCAGCTAGCATAGAAGCAGACACAAAGTACAAAAACAGCAAGCTCAGAACACTCCTCAAAAAAGGAGCGCCCAAGCCTACCTTTATACTCTGCAACTACCCTACACACAACTATGAGAGAGGAGAGAAATACATACAATATATTGGTCTTATGTTCAAGATTGACATAGTCTTTTATTTTTGAACTGACCAAACACACACACATAGACAAGACAGAACATATACATGGTTGCTTCCAAGGCATATAGGTAATACCAAAGAAATAAGAGGGAAGCAGGGGAGAATTTTTATAATATAATCAAAGGACACAACTCTTGAGAATTATCTCCCATGTTGTATAAAAACTTCTCAAATCTAACACAGCTTACGCTACCCACTCAGCTAGCATAGAAGCAGACACAAAGTACAAAAACAGCAAGCTCAGAACACTCCTCAAAAAAGGAGCGCCCAAGCCTACCTTTATACTCTGCAACTACCCTACACACCAACTATGAGAGAGGAGAGAAATACATACAATATATTGGTCTTATGTTCAAGATTGACATAGTCTTTTATTTTTGAACTGACCAAACACACACACATAGACAAGACAGAACATATACATGGTTGCTTCCAAGACATATAGGTAATACCAAAGAAATAAGAGGAAGCCTTTCTCTCTCCTAACATCACTTGGTCAATAGTTAGTCTCACCTGTCTCACCTGTCGGCGTCACCGGGAACAGTGTTGGCCGCTGCACATGATGTCCTCACAAGTTGCCTCCAGCACTCTCGATCTTGGCTAAGTCTGACCACCTCCTGGAGTTTCTTGCCACTGATGTTTGTGATGTTTCTAGCAAGTGATGCAGGTGGCCGTCCTCTGTTTCTCTTTCCTTCCACTTTACCTTGGAGGACAGTGGACATCAAGTCTGTTCTCTCATTACGGATTGCGTGTCCAACATATTTCAGTTTCCTCCGTTGTATGAGTACTAGAAGCTTGCGTGTAGTACCCAACTCATTCAGTATGCTTTCATTTGAGCGCCTATCCGTCCATTTGACCCTCAGCAGTCTTCGGTAAAACCACAGCTCTGCTGCTTCCACTCGTCTTTCATCCTCTTTCTTCATTGTCCATGCCTCGCAGCCGTATAACATCACTGGCCAGACAAGACATTTAAGAGTTTTATCTTAAGGTCTGCTGTTATGCTGTGGTCTTTCCAAATATTGTTCAATTGAACCATACTGTTCTTGGCCATTCCAATTCTCATCTTTATGTCTTTTGAGCATGTTCCATCGTGTGTCTTGACTGAACCTAAAATATCTAAAGTCCTTGACATTTTCTAGAGGGACTTGGTTTAGCATGATCTGGTCCTGTCTAGTGTTATATTTGCCTGCAACATGCATAACCTTTGTCTTCTTTGAATTTAAGTCCAGCCCAGCTGCCTTTCCAACCCGTCTACCCTGTACAGGATCCTCCTAGAGCCTGTAATGTTGTCTGCCAGTAATCCTGTGTCATCTGCGTAGCGTAAATTTGACAGGTTTCTACCACCAATATTTACTCCCATGTCTTCTATGTCTGCTTCTCTCATGATATGTTCAGTGTATATGCTGAAGAGATGTGGAGACAGGATGCAACCTTGCCTTACCCCTTTAGTGATGTTAAAAAATTTGCAGTTTTGATTATTCCATCTGATTGTTGCTTTTTGATCATTATATAATGAAGCTATGAGGGAAACCAGATGTCTTGGAAAACCCATTTTGATCATGAAGTGGAAAAGACTTTGGTGAATCACGCTATCAAATGCTTTGCTGTAGTCAATGAAAACGATGAACATCTCTTGGTCTGTGTTTCTAATCTTTTCTATCAATATCTGGAGTACAAACAGCATATCTATTGTTCCCCTGTTTTTCCTATAGCCTGCCTGACAGTCGGATAGCTCTTCCTCTACTTTTGGCTTTAACCTGTTTAAAATTATTATCAGCAGTATTTTACTGGCATGACTGATCAGTGCAATTGTTCTATAATTGTTGCAGTCTTTGACATTTCCACTCTTATGTAACATGACAAATTCTTGGAGCTTCCAGTCTGTAGGCCACTGACAAGTCTTCCATATCTTGCAGCATAAGTGATGCATTACTTTGAGTCCACCATCACCTGAGTGTTTCAACAACTCTCCAGGAATATTGTCAAGACCAGGAGACTTTCTGCATTTTAGATCTTTAATGGCAGATTCAACTTCGCTGAGCAGAGGTTCAGGTTCCGTATCTCCAGGGATCAATTCCAAATTTGGCTCTAAATTATTTTCATAGTTAGTACAGTGACCTATTTTCTTGGTAGGAAAAGGGGTAAGTGAATGTGTGTGTAACCTCAAAGAAACAATGTGTGTGCGTTCGAAGCACCGCGATCTATTTTTTGTTTTGTTTGTTTTTGTTTTGTTTGTTTGTTCGTTTGTTCATTTTTTTGTTATCGTAAGTAAACAAGCAAACTGTGTGGGAAAATATCGTGACTGTTATTTTTGCTTCGAGGAAAACAAACATCAATTTTGTGTATTTTTGAAGGGAGTGTCTATCTACAGCATATCTCTGCCTGCCGCTTGACGACAACAACACTAAACATTATCCTGGGTGTGGCAAAACACGCTTGAGTATGTGGGTTTATACGTCCTCTTTCCTCATAATTACACACTCAATATTGTACACACAAAACATACGTACTTATCTTAAAACAACAGCTATCCATCATATGTTTTTTTTGAAGGCCCTGTCTTATTTACGACGTAGAGAAATAACGATTAGATTTTATAAAAACACAGAGACGGCAGTCAAGAAGATGAAATGCGTTCTTACCAACAAATGCCTGTAAATTAACATCAGGAAGAGAGTACTTGAACGTTATATAGAACCAATACTGTCATACGGTTGTGAGGCGTGGACAGTCAACAAGCAAAGCCAGAACAAGATTGAGGCAGCCGAAATGTGGTTTCTAAGAGGAATGTTGAGAGTGCCATGGACAGCAAAGAAAACAAAAACGAGACAGTCTTGACGGAGGCAGACACAAGTAGACCATTGATAAAGAAGATTAGGAAAAGACAAAGCAACATTTATAGGACATTTTATGAGGAAAGGGGAATTAGAGCACCTGGTCACAACAGGAAAGCTGGAGGGAAAGAGAACACGATGTAGACCCAGGGAGAAAATATTGGACTGACTTGCGAGATGGTTGAAGACAGAGGGGGTGGAAGATGCATATGGAGGGCCATGATGGCCAATGCCATGCGGCAGGGCGCATGGTGATGATGATGAGTGACGGCAGTAGCCCCAGTGGGTAAAACATCAAGCTTTCTATTGGAGGGTCTGGGTTCAGATCCCGCTTGGATACGTCCTGGCTGGTAGGTAAAGGGTATGAAGATTTCTTTCCATCTCTCAGGTCCACATGTGTGCCGATCTGTCAGCGCCTTATTCCTCATTCGTGTGTATACATATGTATGCACGATTGTGCAGGTAGTGTTGTGGGCTTTTAATGCCCCTACTCCTACCTAGTGCAGGTACTGTTGTGAGCTTTTAATGCCCCTACTCCTACCTAGTGCAGGTACTGTTGTGAGCTTTTAATGCCCCTACTCCTACCTAGTGCAGGTACTGTTGTGAGCTTTTAATGCCCCTACTCCTACCTAGTGCAGGTACTGTTTTGGGCTTTTAATGCCCCTACTCTTACCTAGTGCAGGTACTGTTGTGGGCTTTTAATGCCCCTACTCCTACTCTGAGCAGGTACTGTTGTGGGCTTTTAATGCCCCTACTCCTACTCTGTGCAGGTACTGTTTTGGGCTTTTAATGCCCCTACACCTACTCTGTGCAGGTACTGGTGTGGGCTTTTAATGCCCCTACTCCTACCTAGTGCAGGAACTGTTGTGGGCTTTTAATGCCCCTACTCCTACCTAGTGCAGGTACTGTTGTGGGTTTTTAATGCCCCTACTCCTACCTAGTACAGGTACTGTTGTGGGCTTTTAATGCCCCTACTCCTACCTAGTGCAGGTACTGTTGTGAGCTTTTAATGTCCCTACTCCTATATAGTGCAGGTACTGTTGTGAGCTTTTAATGCCCCTACTCCTACCTAGTGCAGGTACTGTTGTGGGCTTTTAATGCCCCTACTCCTACCCTGTGTCAGGTACTGTTGTGGGCTTTTAATGCCCCTACTCCTACCCTGTGGCAGGAACTTTTGTGGGCTTTTAATGCCCCTACTCCTACCCTGTGGCAGGTACTTTTGTGGGCTTTTAATGCCCCTACTCCTACTCTGTGCAGGTACTGTTGTGAGCTTTTAATGCCCCTACTCCTACCCCCCCACCCCAAACCTGTGCAGTTGGTCTTTACCGGACCTGTGTCCGTCTCTTGTCCGTTACGCTTTGGGGGAAAATGCTTTAGGATGGCTTATGTGAGATGAGGCACTGAACACGTCGACGTGATGATGATGATCATCATCATCGGCAGCAGCACCACCACCATCACCACCAGCATGATCAGCATAATCATCATCATTATCATCATTATCAGTACTGTTTAACAATGGTTAGTATCATTACTGTTGTTGTTGTTGTTGTTGTTTTTTGTTGTTGTTGGAAAATGGTGGACGGGATGAGGGAGTCAAAGGGTTAAGTTTTTGCTTGGCTAGCATGGTTGACCATGCATGATGCTGGTAGACAGGGTGCAGGACTCAAAAGGGTTAGGAGGGGCAAATCGAACAAACCAACTTTTATGTTGCAGGATGAGATTGACCTTGAAACACATAATTATCAATCCTAAAGTACGTAAGACTTTATCGAACACATACAGGTGAATGGACCAGCAAGGCAGAAAATGATAGGAATAAATGACAGAAAGCAAAGGAGCAAGACAGAGAGGAAGAAATGACAGAAAGCAAAGGAACGAGGCAGAAACGAAGAGAGTGACAGAAAAGAGGACATTTCTAGCACAACATTTCCAGAAGGTGGGGGATACTGTTTATATTGAAAGAACTCCCGGCATCTCCACAGGGGGTTACGTACATTAAAAATCCTGTAAATTTTGTCAGAGCACGGTAGCTTACGGTAACAAACAAACAAACAAACAAACAAACAAACAAACAAACAAACAAACAAACAAAAACAAACAGCAACAAAAACAAACAGCAACAAAAGCAAAAACAATAAAAACAAACAAACAAACAACCACTGAGCGTGCACGCCGACCAGGGGCAGATAATACGGACTGTGCAGCAACGTACCATCATCATCATCTCATCATCATCATCATCATCATCATCATCATCATCATCATCATCATCATCATCATCATCAGGTGCCCTGCCGCATAGCGTTGGCGATCATAGACTTCCATCTGTCTCTATCTCTTGTTGCCTCAAGCATCTCTTCCACCCACCTTGTCTTCA
The DNA here is from genome assembly GCA_030674185.1 of Monoplex corrugatus. Taxonomy (NCBI): domain Eukaryota; kingdom Metazoa; phylum Mollusca; class Gastropoda; order Littorinimorpha; family Ranellidae; genus Monoplex; species Monoplex corrugatus. The sequence continues at coordinate 36,613,516 of JAPXFY010000026.1, read as the reverse complement.
GCCACTCTGCAAGTCCGTCCAGTATTTTCTCCATAGGTCTACCTGGTGCTCTCTTTTCCTCCAGCTTTCCTGTTGTGACCAGGTGCTCCAATTCCCTTTCCTCATGAAATGGCCTATAAATGTTGCCTGTCTTTTCATAATCTTCCCTATGAATGATCTACTTGTGTCTGTCTCCATCAAGACTGTCTCGTTTGTTTTCTTTGCTGTCCATGGAACTCTCAACATTCTTCTTCGAAACCACATCTCGGCTGCCTCAATCTTGTTCTGGCTTTGCTTGTTGACTGTCCACGCCTCAGAACCGTACAACAGTATTGGTTCTATATAACATTCAAGAACTCTCTTCCTGATGTTAATTGATAGGCATTTGTTGGTAAGAATGCTTGTCATCTTCTTGAATGCTGTTTTGGCTTGGCCGATTCTGCTGGCTATTTCTGATGTGCACCTGCCGTCTGATGAAATGATCGTTCCCAGGTATTTAAACTTATCAACCTGTCTCAAGGTCGTGCCGTTTGCTGTTATTTTGCATGAGGGGATTTCATGTTTTTTACTGATCACCATGACTACAGATAGTACCATGTGAGCAAAACACTGTGCATATACACGCATTTGAGAAAGAAATCTGAACGGTAAGAAACTATAACAACAACAACAACACTCGAGTTTAAAGGCTGTTCCAACATCTACCCTGCTCGTTGTTGTGTGATCGATTAAGCTCATCACTCAAGCTGGTACCACACATTTCCACAGCTACAACAACAATAACAACAACTATAGCAGCAGCAGTAGCAACAGCAGCAGCAGCAGCAACAACAACAACAACAACAACAACAACAACACACACACACACACACACACACACGCCTTCACCTTTACCTTCATTCATCCCTCCCAGCAGTTTCTCGTCCACAGCTCTCTCTCTCTCTCTCTCTCCCCTTCCTCTCCCCCCCCCCCCGCCTTCCTCATTGTTTCACCACCACACCTGTCGTTCTAACCTTACCCTACCTCTCCCCTAGCCTTCACTTCCTTGCCATTTTTCATCTTATGGTGAGCGCTCTGTGTCAAGAAATGGAAAATGGGAATTTCATTGTAAAATATTTGTTTTCATTGTGGTTTATCGTGCTTGATGAAGAAGAAGAAGCAGAAGAAGAGTGTTCAGCTAAACGGTTCTTCTGTACACTATTTTTGTTGTTGTTGTTGTTGTTGTTGTTATTGCTGTTGTTGTTGTTGTTGTTGCTGTTGTTGTTGTTGTTGCTGTTGTTGTTATAACTGTTTGTTCTCGTTTTCTTGTTGTTTTGTTTTTGTTAATCTGCCTTTTCTTGTTGTCTCTTTTTTTTCTGTGTGTCGTTTGTTTGTTTTTATTTTCTTTTTTAAGTTTTTTTGAAACAAGATCAAATAAAAATTTCTAGGCAAACAATCAAACAAAACAAAACAAACTGATCAGAATCTGAAATTCTAATTACAAAACATAAACGCTGCACACGGGCAGACTAGAAGCTGTTACAACTAACTGTATCTCAGTGTCGATGCGACTGTAGCTGAAGTCCTGTTTAAGAACAAGCGTTGTGTTCACTGCTGAAAACAAATTGCTGTTACCTGCATGCTGAAGTATTTCAGTTTTGACCTGTTATCCAGTTATTCAGTTTCAGTGTCTCAAGATGACCTCTCTCGACGCTGGGCATGAATTCCATATGCACTAACGTGTAAGGTTTTCATGGCACAAGCCTTAAGCCGGCACATAAACCCATGAGTTTGGCCAGGTCCTGAGGTCCTACCTAGACTTTGTTTTGCCTAGTCTATATTTTTTTATACTAGTATCGTATCAGCCTATCATTGGAACAATCTTGGTTACATGTAATGACATGTGTATCTTATCTTCAAAGCAAAGAACAGATACATCAAGTTTAGCAGATTATTAAAGGTCTGAATCACAACACAACTAGCTACTTAGTATAAACTCGTCTCACATAACAGAAAGCTTTTACAGTCGATGCACAAAGCCTCAGCTGTCTATCAAACGCTTATTTGGCATTTGTTCTTTCAAGGATTGATTACTGCAACTCTCTCTTAGCTGGCATCCCCAAAAACCTTTTAGACAGACTTCAAAGATTCAGAACAACGCTGCACGTCTCATCTTTAAATCCTCTAAGTTTGACCATGTCACTCCTCTCCTCGCACTCTGCCTGGCTGCCTGTCTCTGACAGAATAGATTACAAGCTTGCTACTCTTTCCTTTTCGATTGTTTCGAACACTGCGCCAGAATACCTATCCTCGCTTCTTGACATCTACACACCATCCCGTCAGTTGCGTTCTTCTGCAGACACACGACTCTTTCGCATCCCCCGCATTCGACAAAAACATACGGACAACGAGCATTCTCCTATCAAGCACCCCAAACATGGAACAACATCCCCAACATCCTTAGGCACTCAGACACAATCACCTCATTCAAATCTGGCCTCAAAACACATCTGTATAGAAAAATGTGAAAAAAATGTCTGTCTTAAAATATTGTTTGGGCTGTTGCGTTTGTGCGTATGATTCGTGTATTATATAATGTGCATTGTGGGTGTGGTTGTTTGTGTATTTTGGATAACTTGTGATGTAATATCTATTATTGTCTGTCCGATGGGCAACTATTGGTTAGATTTGATAGACATGTTTCTGTTTGTGTTGATGTCATTGTAATTATAGTAGACTTGATTGATATGTATGTATAACTGCTAATGTTGAAGTGGCGAATAGGGGTGGTAAAGATAGGGTGAATTGTAAAGCGCTTGGAGCAGAGTTCTCTGGATCTTGCGCTTATAAGTACTCATTATTATTATTATTATTAACTAGGTGAAGACAATATATTCTTAATCATAGCCCTGCCAGTCTGTCGTTCACTTCCGTGGAAAGAAAAGAGGACATAGATAAGTAAGTAAGTGAGTGAGTAAGTAAGTAAGTAAGTAAGTAAGTAAGTAAGTAAGTAAATAAGTAAAAGATAAAGGAGTATGTAGATAAATCATCATCATCACGTGCCCTGTCGCATGGCGTTGGCCATCATGGACTTCCATCTGTCTCTATCTCTCGTTGCCCCTAGCATCTCCCCCACCCTCCTCGTCCCCAGCCACTCTGCAAGTTCGTCCAGCATTTTCTCCCTGGGTGTACCTAGTGCTCTCTTTCCCTCCAGCTTTCCTGTTGTGACCAGGTGCTCCAAATCCCCTTTCCTCATAAAATGGCCTATAAATGTTGCCTGTCTTTTCCTAATCTTCCCTATGAATGATCTACTTGTGTCTGCCTCCATCAAGACTGTCTCGTTTGTTTTCTTTGCTGTCCATGGAACTCTCCAACATTCTTCTTAGAAACCACATCTCGGCTGCCTCAATCTTGTTCTGGCTTTGCTTGTTGACTGCCCACGCCTCACATCCGTACAACAGTATTGGTTCTATATAACATGTAGATAAATAAACAAGTGAAAATTGAGAAATAACAAATAACAATAATTACACGCATATACATATACGCCCCACAAAGACGTAAACACACATTCAGGTTAGAAATGAGAAATAACAAATAACAGTAAACACGCACATATAAAATTACATACACAAAAATATGCGCTGTAGTACACCAGAATCCTTCAGCATGTTGTTGCTCATACCTTGCACTGTTACACCATGAAGTTATGACTGAATAAATGTAAGTTCAAAACAGTCATTTGTTTAAAACCGATGAAGTAAATCTCTTTCGGGGGTATTAGAATCAAATCTGTACTACTAATTACATGGAGCATAGCAGACAAATTATAATAAGCATTTGTCCACAGACTCCCTTGAACTCTCTACTAACATCCTCGTTTTCTTCACAAGCTCACACATACACATGCGCATATGCACATGTGCACACATGCACATATACACACATACACGCGCACACGTCCCCCTCTCTCTTGCTGTCTCTGTCTCTCTCTGTCTCTGTCTGTTTCTGTCTGTCTCTCTGTCTGTCTCTGTCTGTCTCTCTGTCTCTCTGTTTCTCTCTCTCTCTCTCTCTCTCCCCTCTCTCGTCTCTCTCTCCATGCAAACACACACAGGCGCACACACACAGACCACACACATTCTCTCTCTTTCTCTTACTCTTTCCCCCTCCTCCATGCACACACTCACGCGCACACATATCAATCCTCTCTCCCTCTCTCTCTCCCTCTCTCTCCCTCCCTCCTTGTTTACTCCCTCTAGAGGCTGCCAGTTACTTAAACAGTTTCATACCAAATCAGTACGTTCCCCTACGAGTATTTGAATTTATTTTTTTCCACCTAATTGTCTCTGCGACCACTCAGAATGTACACCCCTGCCCGACCCTTCTGAGTCCCTCGAGAGTTCAGCTTGAGTCCTTGAGGCGCTCAGTGACCGTGTGTCGCCACTGGGAGGCACAACGTAGGGCTTGCTAATGGAGAGGCTTATGTACTGCCAGAGCGAGACTTACGCACTCTGCTCTACTTTTCGCGGAGTCACAAGCAGCAGAGCTAGCCATCAGTGCAGGCAGAAAACGAAGGTGACAATCACGCAGTTACTAGCTAATACAATAGATGCATCACATCAGCCATTAAGACGCCACCACTTTTATGCTTACGTTTTAAAATGAAAAACAAACGTGTACGACTAAGTTTAAATATTATGAAAATAGTACTTGTACAGTTGCAATTGAGGCATTTGAAATGTGGTTTCTTAAAGGAATGCTGAGAGTTCCACGAACTACAAAGAAAACAAACGAGACATTTATAGACCATTTTATGAGGAAAGGGGAATTAGAGCACCACGGTCACAACAGGAAAGCTGGAAGGAAACAGAACACTATGTAGACCCTGGGAGAAAATATTGCAAGAACTTGCAGGGTGGCTGAAGACAGAGAGAGAGGGCGGAAGATGTACCTGCAGCAACAGGGGATAGATTCGTATGGAGGGCCATGATCGCCTACGCCATGCGGCAGGTGCACATGACGATGACAGTTGCTTGTCCAAAAGTTTAAATTTTCGAGAAAAAAAAAGTCTCACTACTTGTTTGTGACCTATAAGCTTGCCATACAACATCTCTCACAACCTTCTTCTCCTCCACCTCTCACCCCAACTCAAATCCATCTGCACTCTATCCATCTCCTATCCGCCCATCACACACACGCACACACACTTATCCCCCCCACCCCCACCCCCACCACCACCACCACCCCCGCACGAAACTGCCAGGAACAGCAAACACGCGGACAGGCATGTGTTTGCCAGCGTACAGGTAGCTGGTACAGGCTTAGTTAGAGCTTTAGATCTAGAGCTTTAGAGCTTAGAGCCTCTATTGATGAGGAGACCGGGTTATTGCCCCGCACGCACACATGGCGCGTTCGCTCCAGCTCTTCCAGCCTCTTACCTTGCCTGGTATTGTTAGTATGGGTGTGGTCCATTCGTCCTGCCTCTTGCTACTATACCTTCATTATTGTCGGCTTGCGAGCTCTCTCTCTCTCTCTCTCTCTCTCTCTCTTCTCTCTTTTTTTCTCTGTTTCTGCTTCCGCTCTTCCTTTTCCTCCTCCTCCCCCTCCCCTCTCTCTTTTTCTGTGTTCAGTGTCTTCGTTGATCGTCACATGTGTGCAGGGCCTGTGCAGGTGGGCATGCGCAGTCCGTCTTCCCCCCCCCCCCCCGTCTCCTCTCCGAGTTTCGGTTTAGGGTGGTGGTGGCATAGTGGATGGTACTGTTATGGTGTGTGTGTGTGGTGTGTGTGTGTGTGTGTGTGTGTGTGTGTGTGTGTGTGTGTGTGTGTGTGTGTGTGTTTTGTTTGAAATGGTTATGGCCCTGTTATAGCTGTGAACAATGGGCTGGGCTTTAAACACTAAAAATAATAATGATGATGTTATAATAATAATTAATAATAATTACAATATTTATATAGCGCAAAATCTTGATAAAATCAAATCTAAGCGCTGAAACAGACACACACGCACGCACGCACACACACGCACGCACGAACACACACACACACACACACACACACCACACACACACACAACGCATGGCTATAAATGGGGAGAAAGAATAAAAGCAATGGAAAATTATAGAGAGCATACATGTATTATATACAATTATATATTACAATGTGATTCCCCTCCGAGTGGAGACAGGCTGCAGAGGGGGTTGAGTTAGGTCAGGATTTTATGCAGAGGAGAAAAGGTGAGTTTTGAGAGCGGACTTGAAGGAGACAAAAGTAGGTTGCTGACGGACTGAGAGAGGAAGTTTGTTCCAGGAGAGTGGACCAGAAACAGAGAAGGCTCGTGGACCATAGGTATTGAGCTTAGTGCGTGGAAAGCGAAAAGTCAGAGGATCGGAGGCAGAGCGGAGGGTACGTGAGGAACATAGATCTCAAGTAGGCTTGACAGGTAATCGGGGGCTGCGTTATTGAGGCTTTTGTAGCACATGGTGTCTAGTTTGTACTGTATGCGCTTTGAAACAGGGAGCCAGTGAAGTTGTGCCAGGAGAGGAGATATGTGGTCAGCTTTTTTCTTTTTGAGCACAAGGCGTGCAGCATTGTTTTGAATGCGCTGTAGGATGTGAATGGTGGAGGCAGGAAGACCAGACAGGAGTGAATTGCAATAGTCAATGCGCGGCATTATGAAGGAGAGAACGAGTTTTGCAGTTGTTTCGAAAGAGAGATACTTCCTGATCAGGCTTATGTTGACAATAACTAATCAGACTAATCAGTTAGTAATCAATGAACTCTTCTAACTCAGGTCTTAGGTTTCCAGATTACAGTGGACGACATTTTCCTTTAGCTGAATAGTTTGCAAAGGGGAGGGGGAAGCATTCGATTAACAAAATTCTTAATGATCCCAGGTTTACAATTTAAGTGTCGCCATTATTTAGGGTGTACTCAGAAATGTCTGGCATTTTGCCATGAAGATTTTGAAACTATCATCACATGGGGATTGCATTGTAGAGCATTATGGAATTATTTCAGCTATGTGACCCCTCTAAGGCCATCTTAAAGCTCGTTTGCCATCTTAAAGCTCTTATGCCATCTTAAAGCCCTCATGCCATCTTAAAGCTCTGAGCCATCTTAAAGCTCTTTTGCCATCTTAAAGCCCTCATGCCATCTTAAAGCTCTTGAGCCATCTTAAAGCTCTTTTGCCATATTAAAGCCCTCATGTCATCTTAAAGCTCTTGAGCCATCTTAAAGCTCTTTTGCCATCTTAAAGCCCTTTTGCCATCTTAAAGCCCTAATGCCATCTTAAAGCTCTTTTGCCATCTTTAAAGCTCTTATGGCCTTCTTAAAGCTCTTCTGTGATCTTAAAGCTTCTTTTGCCATCTTAAAGCTCTTTTACCATCTTTAAAGCTCTTATGCCATCTTAAAGCTCTTGAGCCATCTCAAAGCTCTTCTGCCATCTTAAAGCTCTTTTGCCATCTTAAAGCTCTTTTGCTATCTTAAAGCTCTTTTGCCGTCTTAAAGCTCTTATGCCATCTTAAAACTCTTGAGCCATCTTAAAGCTCTTTTGCCATCTTAAAGCTCTTTTTGCCATCTTAAAGCTCTTTTGCCATCTTAAAGCTCTTATTGCATTTTGTGCTCTGATAAGATTTGTTTGAATCCAGGCTTCAAGCGCATGACAAAAAAAAAAAAAAGATCGATATTGTGAATACTAACGTGAATATTTTGTTTGTTATTTTTTGTTTGTTTTTTGATCCGAGGGAAATGCATCGTGTATGTCTCCCGTTATTGTCAACACTTTAATGAATCTGCAGGAATTCTTCTTTACAATACAAGCTTCAGACGAAAGCATACGTATTGACGCCACTGATTCCATGTGATGGATGGGATCCAAAGTGATTGCGTGAGCATAGCCAGCGCATAAGCCTTTTGTGCCTCAAGATCTTGAGGTTTTACCCACGTTTTATATGATGAAGCCAGAACAAGATTGAGGCAGCCGAGATGTGGTTTCTAAGAAGAATGTTTAGAGTTCCATGGACAGCAAAGAAAACGAACGAGACAGTCTTGATGGAGGCAGACACAAGTAGATCATTCATAGGGAAAGATTAGGAAAAGACAGGCAACATTTATAGGCCATTTTGATGAGGAAAGGGGAATTGGAGCGTCTGGTCACAACGGAAAACGCTGGATGGAAAGAGAGCACCGGGTACACCCAGGGAGAAGATACTAGACGGACTTGCAGAGTGGCTGGGGACAAGGAGGATGGAAGAGGTGCTTGAGGCAACAAGTGATAGAGACAGATGGAAGTCCATAATCGCCAACGCCATGCGGTAAGGCACCTGATGATGATGATGATGATGATGATGATTTGTGTGCTTGCTGGGTCTTGCATTGCTACCTAAGCCCTGTCTACTGGCAAGGTCTATAGGCACTACAAAAGGGTAATGCACTAGCAAGGTCTTGA
>JAPXFY010000026.1:36595113-36597613 GCA_030674185.1 Monoplex corrugatus | reverse complement strand
TCGGTCTGAAAGGAAGAGAGATGGCAAGTGTTTGATCGCTGAGAAGAAGTGCGTAGTTATAGTCGAGAGGAATGCAAGTTTGATGTCTGAGAGGAAGAAGATGGCAAGTTGTTGGTTAGTCTGAAGAAGAGAGATGGCAATTATTTGGATAGTCTGAGGGGAAGAGAATAGCAAGTAGGATGATCTGAAGAAGAGAGTAGATGGCAAATGTTTTTCTGGTCTGAAAGGAAGAGAGAATGGCAAGTTATTATTTGATCTAAAGTGAAGAGAAAGAGAATGGCAAGTTATTGTTGGTCTAAGAGAAGAATGGCGTATTTGGTTCTGAGAAGGAAGAAAGAGAATGGCAAGTTATTTTGGTTTATTTGGTTCTAAGGACATGGAAGATTTGGAAGAAAGAAAAATGGCAAGTTATTTGGTTGGTCTGAAAGAGAAAGAGATGGCAAGTTATTATTATGGTCTGAAGAGAGAAGAGAGAATGGCAAGTTATTGGATTGTCTGAAGGAAGAGAATGGCAAGTTATTATGGTGTCTGAAAGAAGGAAGAGAAATGGCAAGTTATTTGGATGGTTGAAAGATGAAAGAAAATGGCAAGTTATTTGATGTAAGGAAGAGAAGGAATGGCAAGTTATTTTGTTGGTCTGAAAGGAAGAGAAAGAGATGGCAAGTTATTTTGGTTGGTCTGAAAGGAAGAGAAAGAGAATGGCAAGTTATTATGTTGGTGAAGAGAGAAGAGAAGAGTATGGATGGCAAGGATTATTATTGGATTGGTCTGAAAGGAAGAGAGGAATGGCAAGTTATTTGGATAAGAGAAAGAGAGGTGGCAAGTTATGGTTGGTCTGAAAGGAAGAAAGAGAGGTGGCAAGTTATTTGGATAAGAGAAAGAGAGGTGGCAAGTTATTTGGTTGATTAAGGAAAGAAGAGAGGTGGCAAGTTATTTGGATAAGAGAAAGAGAGGTGGCAAGTATTTTTGGTTAAAGAAAGAGAGATGGCAAGTTATTTGGGTGAAGGAAGAAAAGAGAGTGGCAAGTTATTTTGGATAAGATGAAAGGAGAGAAGGTGGCAAGTTATTTGGATAAAGGAAAGAAAGAGAGTGGCAAGTATTTTGGTTGTCTGAAAGGAAGAGAAAGAAAGGCAAGTTATTTGGTTGGTCTGAAAGGAAGAGAAAGAGAATGGCAGGTTTTTGGTTGGTCTGAAAGGAAGAGAAAGGTGCAAGTTATTTGGTTGATCTGAACGGAAAGAAGGATGCAAGTATTGGTTGTCTGAAGAAGAAAAAATGCAAGTATTTGGATGGTCTGAAAGGAAGAGAAGAGATGGCAAGTTATTTGGTTGTCTGAAAGGAAGAAAAGAAATGGCAAGTTTTTGGTTATCTGAAAGGAAAGAGAGATGGCAAGTTATTATTTGGTCTGAAAGTCTATTGGAAAGGAAGAGAGATGGCAAGTTTTTTGGTTAGGTCTGAAAGGAAGAAAGAAATGGCAAGTTTTTGGTTAGAATGAAAGAAGATGGAAGAAAAGAATGGCAAGTTTTATTGGTTATCGAAAGGAAAGAGATGGCAAGTTATTTTGTTAGTCTGAAAGGAAGAAGTTTGGCAAGTTATTTTGGTTAGTCTGAAAGGAAGAAAGATGGCAAGTATTTTGGTAGTCTGAAAGGAAGGAAGATGGCAAGTTTTTGTTGTCTGAAGGAAGAAGATGGCATTATTTTAGTTAGTCTGAAAGGAAGAAAGATGGCAAGTTATTTTGGTTGGTCTGAAAGGAAGAGAGACAGAAAGATATTTTGATAAGTCCGAAAGGAAGAGAGATGGCAAGTCATTGGTTGTGTCTGAAAGGAAGAAAGATGGCAAGTCATTTTGACTGGTCTGAAAGGAAGATAGACAGAAAGATATTTTGATAAGTCCGAAAGGAAGAGAGATGGCAAGTCATTTTGATAAGTCTGAAAGGAAGAGAGATGGCAAGTCATTTTGGTTGATCTGAAAGGAAGAGAGATGGTAAGTTATTTTAGTTGGTCTGAAAGGAAGATAGATAGGAAGTTATTTGGATTGGTTTGAAAGGAAGAGAGATGGCAAGTTATTTGGATTGGTCTGAAAGGAAGAGAGATGGCAAGTTATTTGGATGGGTCTGAAAGGAAGAGAGATGGCAAGTTATTTCGTGGGTCTGAAAGGAAGAGAGGTGGGCAAGGTATGTCACCAGGTTGAAGGAGGATCACAGAGTGGCATAACCTGAAGAGGCGTTTACATCATTGCACGAATTTTGAGGGCTCTACATGTTGTCTTCTTGGCCTAGTTTTGTCTCTTACCTGTCAGTTCATGTTGACAGTCATGTTTGTTTTTCCTTTACCGATTTGCCACTTTCTGGACATTGTTTTCTCTCTTTTTTTTCTTCTTCTTCTTCTTCTTCTTCTGGATGTGAGCTGACTCTCTCTGTCTCTGTCTCTTTATCTCTTTCTCTCTCTCTCTCTATTTCTCTCTCTCTCTCTCTCTGCTCTTGCTCTCTCTCTCTCTCTCTCTC
>JAPXFY010000026.1:36572613-36575113 GCA_030674185.1 Monoplex corrugatus | reverse complement strand
TATATATATAAGAGAGAGAGAGAGAGAGAGAGAGAGAGACGAGACGAGACAGAGAAGAGTGTGTGGGGTGGGTTGTGTTGTGACAGGGTGTGGTGTGTGTGTGTGTGTGTGTGTGTGGTCCTTAGTTAAGTTTACAATTGTATTCAGGTTTGTTTGTTTGTTTGTTTTCGTTTTTTTTAACTTGCTGGTGATGAAGTGGCGGGAATGTTCAACGCCAGAGACAGGTCCTTAGATATGTGCGCGAATGCACTGATGTGTATTGTCCATTTTCTTCTGCAGGCTGTTTGGGTTTGTTTTACTTTGTTTTTTTAGAGTCAGCGAGATGTGGCGTGTGTTTTAAGATGACTGTACCCTGATATGACTCTGCACGGTCGGTCGAGCTGTGAACAATGATGATGATGACAATGATGACTTCTTTCTCTTGTTTATTCATCCGTTTTTGTAACAGTAGTAGGAGCAGCAGAAAATATAAGCAGTAAGAGTAGTTGCAGCAATAGTAGTAGTACCAGCAGCGGCAATTTCATCATCATAGTGTGCCTTGTCCTCATGGCGTTGGCAATCATAGCCCTCTATACTATTCTATCTTTTGTCGCTGCAGGTATACCCCCTACCCTTTTCGTCCCCACCCACTCTGTAAAACTGTCTAATATTATCTTCCTGGGTCTCTCTGCTGCTTCTTTACCCTCTAGCTTTTCTGTTGTGACTAGGTGCTCAAATTTACCTTATCTCGTAAAATGTCCTGTGAATGTTACTTCTGTTTGCCTAATCTTTTTCATGAACGTTCTTTTTGAGTTTGCTTCTTTCAAGGCTGTCTCGTTTGTTTTCTTTGCCATCCATAGAACTCTTAATACTTTTTTTAGAAACCCACATTTTTTGCTTGTTGATTGTCCAGGTGTCGCGTGCGTACAACAGTATTAGTTCTAAATAACACTGGATAACTCTCTTCCTAGCATCAGTTGATAGGAATTTATAAGTAAGAACGCTTTTCATTTTCATAATGCTGTTTTAACTTCGCCAGTTCTGCTGGATATTTCTAAAGTGCATCTGCCCTCTGACGAGATGCCTGTTCTAGATATTTAAACTTATCAGCTTGTCTCATTGTTGTACCATTTGCTTTATTTTGCATGAAGGGATTTTTTTTTTACTGATTACCATGATTTCAGTCATCAAGTTGATTGTACGATAGTGTTCGCATTCTACAACCCCTGCCTTCTTTAGAAGTCTGGTCCTGGGGCTTTTCCCTTTTTCATCTTTTTCATCGTAACTTCACTTTCACTATTGGGGGGTCCTTCATTCAAAGTCTTTCTAATGATGTGTTCCTCCCTTCTATCATCGTCAGTAAGTTCTTCAGTGTACTCTCCCCGTTTGTCTAATATTTTGTCTTTTCCCATGATAATTGTACTATCTGTTTATTTTAAGCAATCAGCTGATGTGCATGTCTTTTTCCTGTGGGCAGTTTGTAGCTATCGTATGAAACTTTTTATGTGTGTGTTCTATAAAGCTTTACGTATGAACATTTTTTGTTGTTGTTGTAGCAACAGTATGATACAAATTTCATTAAGCCGTCAAATGCTTTATGTCAACAATTTTTCCAAAAGTTAATCAAAATTTCAAAATTAGATTCCCACAGCAATAACTGAATGATTATTTAGCAAATAGACTCCTTCTATCATTTTGTATTTGTTTCCCAAAAAGAAGGAAGGGGGAAACAGGTAGGCAAATGGATGATTAGTAGTTCAGGGATAAACGTGAGATAATGGCTCGGTGTCAAATTTAGCTCTGGCGTTTAAATGAAATGCGAGCGAATGGGAAACGCTAAAGTACCCCTGTCAAGAGCTCAAATTTTACACCCTACCATTTTCTAACATTAAATTTTGTCTCTGAATGATTAATTATACACGACATCAGGGACGTTTAAGGATACGTGGTAATGAAAACGAAGAAGGTCAAGAAATGCCCAGCATGATTCGCCCAGTGCAATTTTAAAGCGAGGGACGGACAGAGCAGCGGTAGCCTGGTAGCGGTTGTAACGCGGGGGCGGATGGGTGTAGGTGGGTGGTTTTGTCAAGTCAGAAGAAAATCGATATTGTAGCACTGTCTTCAAGGTTCCAGTTTCAGCAAGCAAGAGCACACAGCCTCCATTACAGGCCCGGCCGGCTTGCCGTCTGATCGTCATTCAATAATGGCCGCCCTCCTCTCCTGCCCTCGACGATCCTGTGCCAAAGATTTGACGTCTGGAAAATCCACAGCGATGATTTGGTAGGTAGGTAGCTTGTGTCTGGAATTCGTTCAAAGATCCAACCACCAGCTGTTAAGTCGACTAGGTTGAAAAATCACGGTTGATTCGGTGCTGCTGTGTGGCGCGGTGTGTGCAGTTGGTGGTAATCAATTTGCTCGACCGTCTTCCTTTTGTAGACTCGGCCATTTATGTCGTCTGCTTCAGCTTTTAACGATCGCGTCTGCCTGTGAGAATGATCGTCTTCGAACGGATTGCGTTTTG
>JAPXFY010000026.1:36562613-36565113 GCA_030674185.1 Monoplex corrugatus | reverse complement strand
AAAGTACTTCGGGCTTTGATCATTCATCTGAAACTATAGCTCCCAGATATTTAAATCTATGGACGGTCTCAAGTTTCTTGTTGTGTATGGTAATGTCACCTTTGACTGACTTTACACAACCTTTATTACTTGATGTCTTGAGTGACCATCACCTTTGACTGACTTTACACAACCTTTATTACTTGATATCTTGAGTGACCATCACCTTTGACTGACTTTACACAACCTTTATTACTTGATGTCTTGAGTGACCATCACCTTTGACTGACTTTACACAACCTTTATTGCTTGTCTTGAGTGACCATCACCTTTGACTGACTTTACACAACCTTTATTACTTGTCTTGAGTGACCATCACCTTTGACTGACTTTACACAACCCTTATTACTTGTCTTGAGTGACCATCACCTTTGACTGACTTTACACAACCTTTATTACTTGTCTTGAGTGACCATCACCTTTGACTGACTTTACACAACCTTTATTACTTGATGTCTTGAGTGATCATCACCTTTGACTGACTTTACACAACCTTTATTACTTGATGTCTTGAGTGACCGTCACCTTTGACTGACTTTACACAACCTTTATTACTTGATGTCTTGAGTGACCATCACCTTTGACTTTACACAACCTTTATTACTTGATGTCTTGAGTGATCATCACCTTTGACTGACTTTACACAACCTTTATTACTTGATGTCTTGAGTGATCATCACCTTTGATTTTACACAACCTTTATTACTTGATGTCTTGAGTGATCATCACCTTTGACTGACTTTACACAACCTTTATTACTTGATGTCTTGAGTGATCATCACCTTTGATTTTACACAACCTTTATTACTTGATGTCTTGAGTGATCATCACCTTTGACTGACTTTACACAACCTTTATTACTTGATGTCTTGAGTGACCATCACCTTTGACTTTACACAACCTTTATTACTTGATGTCTTGAGTGATCATCACCTTTGACTGACTTTCTAACACCTTTATTACGGGATGCCTTGAACGATCGTCATCTTTGATTGACTTTCAACCACCTTTATTATAAACAAGATGTCTAGAGAGATCGTCACCTTTGACTGTTTATAATAAACAAGACGTCTAGAGCGATCGTCACCTTTGACTGACTTTCAACCCACCTTTATTGCACCTTCCATGCCAGTGAAACACTCTTACACGGTCCATAGTGTCATCTCCGAACTTGGTATTGTTGTTGTCGCTTTAAGCCCAGCCGACTGCACAGAGGCATGTCAGGGCTGTAACGATCTCAAAAACTACACCCGATCTCACGTAAGATTAGTTTAAGAAAAAATCACCTGGAAAAGAAAGTTAAGTACACATTCGCGTTCACAATCTAAGCATAATTATACTCCTAGTGCTGACCACTCCGTCCAATTAATCACACAGGGGATTTAAAAAAAACATACCTGAATACAAATATAAACATAACTAAGAACACTAAAGCGTTCATGTAAAAACGGGCTTAAATTACCCAAAATTGCTTCTACACACCACATTTCTATAGAGCCAAAAATGCTTTCAATACATGCACCCAGTTATCTATCCGAAGAGAAAGTATGTAAGTCCTTATCAAACACATAGAGGTGAATGGACCAGCAAGGCCAGAAAATGATAAGAAGAAATGACAGAAAGCAAAGAAACAAGGCAGAAACAAACAGATTGACAGAAAAGACGAAATTTCTATCACAGAACTTCCGGTTCGGTTCAGTTCAGTTTTTACGTCGGCACCCTCCTCAGGTGATATGGTCGACGGGGATAACCATCCCAGCTAGGGAAGTGGGGGAAGGGGGACCTATCTAATCCCACACTGGCACCACCAGAACAACGTTGGTGTCAAGGTGAGAAGGCCAGTTTTAATGAAGTGCACCCCGGGGATTCGAACCCACAACCATTAGCATGTGAATCCGACGCTCAATCAACTGAGCTACCGGGGCCCGCGGGGCTTCCAGAAGATGGGAATACTGTTTATACTGAAAGAGCCACCTACATCCCCACGGGGGTCATCTCCGAAGACTTCGAAACAAAAGTGGATACGTCTGTGTAGCGGTCTTGCTTATTTCAAAGCAAAATTTGATGCAATGTCGTTGCTCTTGAGATTCTCCAAGATGAATTTTGTCACAAACACCTGAATGACCTTCACCTTTCTCGTTGTTTATCGCTTGCGGCGTGATGCAGTAGCGTCAACATTTCCGGTTCGTAGAGGAAGCACATGGCGACAACTGCACACATACACACACAAAATTTTCCGGTTTCACACATTACGAGGGAAAATGATGAACACTGTTCTCAAAGTTTTGGATCCACAAACGATATATGTTTCGTTTCGTTTTTTGAAGCATACCGACTTTTTTTTTTCCACGGATGCGTATGCATGTTGTTTAGGCCTCACTGTGCGGGCGGTATCAAACTGCACAGTCTGCTTGTCATTTACATGTAACCAAGATTATTCCAATGATAGGCTGATACAATC
>JAPXFY010000026.1:36547613-36555113 GCA_030674185.1 Monoplex corrugatus | reverse complement strand
GATGGGTGGCGGGGTGGGGGGGGGGGTACAAAACCCAGCTTGGTCTAGCTTGATTAATTTGGTTCAGCTATTACGTCGGCACCTACCTTAGGTGATATGGCCGACGGGGGATAACCATCCCAGGGAAGTTGGAGGGATGGGGGACTTATCTAATCCTATTCTGGCACCACCAGAACAACGATGATGTTAAGATGGGACGGTGAGAAGGCCAGTTTTAATGTGGCGCTCCCTGGGATTCAAACCCACAAACCATTAGCATGTGATAAAATAAGAGGGAAGCAGGGAGAATTTTTAAAGATTGTGTGCGTGTTGTGTGTGTGTGTATTATATATATATATATATATATATATATATATATATATATATATATATATATATAAATATATATATATATTATACACTGTATATGGAAAATTCTCCCTGCTTCCCTCTTATTTCCTTTAGTGTTACCTATATCCAACCCTGTATATGTTCTGTTGGGCATCTGTCTATTGTGTGGTGTTTGGTCAGTCAAGAATGTACAATATGTTGTGCGTATTTCACTCCTCCTCATAGTGTGGTAGGTCTGTAGGGGTATAAAGGTAAGTTTGGGCATTCCTTTTTTGGGGGAATGTTCTGAGCTTACAGTTTTTGTGCTTCGTGGCTGCTTCTATGCTAGCTGAATGGGTAGCGCAAACTATGTTGGATTTTGAGGAATTCTGCAACATGGGAGATAACTCCTACGTGACTCTCTCAAGAGTTATAATCTGAATTAATCATTAGGCATGTGAATCCGACGCTCAACCAACTGAGCTACTGAGGCCCCGCGCTTGGTCTAGCTGAGTTTGCATTTCCCTTAAAAAACATCTATGTGTGCTTGTTAGTATCGTGACATTGTGGAAAGGTTCTTGACTTCAAAAAGCGTGTTGTGAATTAAAAAAAAGTAGAGCAGAAGGGTCAAGAACCTTGGAGGTTGGGGCCCTCTTCCACGCTGAAGGGTGTAGCCACGTGGTTCAAGGTTGTCCCACACATTGATCCCATCTCCTCACATGCGGAGGTGTCAAGCTGTGGTTACGTGTTTTAGCCTGCTGCGATAAAAGGTCCCGCCCGTCTGGAGCAGTCTCTGAATGTCTGCGGGAAGGAAGACAGGTCTTCTCACGTTACTGGCGCCATGTAAAGGAGGTTGGAGCAAGATCAGACTTGTTGTTGTTTTGTTGTTGTTGTTGTTGTTGTTGTTTGTTGTTGTTGTTGTTGTTGTTGTTATTGGTTTCTCCCTTTCTTTGTGATGAGGAACCATCAGGGAGGGGCCTGTGATTTGACTCCTTGTTACGATCATGGGTCGTCAGGGAAGGGGCCTGTGATTGACCCCAACTGTGATGACGCGTCATAGTGGGGGGGGGGGGAGCCTGCGATTGACCCCAACTGTGATGACGAGTCATAGTGGGGGGGTGGGGGGTGGGGTGGGTGGGAGCCTGCGATTGACCTCAACTGTGATGACGAGCCTTGAGGGAGGGGGCCTGTGATTTACCCCAGTTGTGATGATGAGTCATTAGGGGAGGGCCTGCGATTGACCCCAACTGTGATGACGAGTCTTGAGGGAGGGCCTGTGATTGACCCCAGTTGTGATGACGAGTCTTGAGGGAGGGCCTGTGATTGACCCCAGTTGTGATGATGAGTCTTGAGGGAGGGGCCTGTGATTTTCCCCAACTGTGATGATAAATCATCAAAGAGGAGCCTGCAATTGACCCCGACTGTGATGAGGAGTGATGGGGGAGAAGCCTGTGATTGATCCCAACTGTGATGATAAATCATCAAGGAGGAGCCTTCAATTGACCCCGACTGTGATGAGTCATGGGGGGAGAAGCCGTTGATTGACCCCAGTTGTCATGACGAGTCGGACTATCATAGAGGGGCCTGTAATTGTCCCCAACTGTGATGATAAATCATCAGGGAGGGGCCTGCGAGTGACCCAATCCGAGACAGTGAATCATCTGGGAGGAGCTTCTGATTGACCCCAATCCGTGACAATGAATCATCTGAGAGGAGCCTGTGACTGACTCCAATTGTGATGACGAGTCGTCAGGAAGAAGCCTGTGATTGACCCCAACTGCAATGATGAGTCACGAGGGAGAGGCCTATGATTGACACCAGCTGTGACAATGAATCATCTGGGAGGAGCTTGTGACTGACCCCACCTGTGATGACGAGTCGGAGAAGCCTGTGATTGACCCCACCTGTGATGATGAATCATTAGGGAAGAGCCTGTGATTGACACGACTGTGATAAATCGGCAGGGAGAAGCCTGTGATTGACACCAACTATGATGATGAGTCATGAGGGAGAATTCTCTGATCGATTCCAGTTTTGATCATGAGTCAACCAACAAGTAAGAGCCTGTGACTGACCCCATCTGTAATGATGAGTCATGGGGGGGGGAAGAGCCTGCAATTGACCCCAACTGTGATGACGAGTCATGGGGGGAGGAGCCTGCAATTGACCCCAACTGTGATGACGAGTCATGAGGGGGAAAGAAGCCTGTGATCGGCCCTTGATATGGTGATACGTCGTCCAAAAAGAAGCCTGTGATTGACCCCAGTTGTGATGATAAGTCATCACGGAGGAGGAGCCTGCGATTGACGTCCCAAAACCCTACAGTCCAAGGAGACTGAAAAAGCCAGTGGTATTATCTGTAGCAGGTGGAACTCGAGTGATTTGTTGAGCGGGGAGCTACCCTCCCAACAGTCCTGTTGCCATTTGGTTCGTCGAAGCGGGGGACTTTTTAACACTTTGACTCCCGCCCCCTGTCCAACAACTGCAAAAAAAAATTAATCCTTTAATTCCTCGCCCTATGCACCAGCTTCCTGCAGAAAACTGATGGGTAGGGTGAAATAGTCAAAGGGTTAAGTTTTTGCTTTGCTAGCATGGTTGACAAATGCTGGATGCTGATGGACAGGGTGCGGGAGTCAAAGGGTTAGAGAACGCACGCGTTTTATGTGTGAATGAATATCTACGGGTGTTCCTTCCCCTGCAGGAGGAAATGACGTTATTGATAGTTTGTTTTTTTTGAAGAAATGACGTCAGGATCTGTTTTTAGACATGACCTGAAAATGATTGTGGCGTGTGTGTTTTTTTTTCCCCGGAAGAAGTGGCGTCAAGGATATATTTTTTACAAGTGACGTCAAGGGTCTGTTTTTGAAACCAACGTCAGGAATTGTAAATGATTTCCATCCGGACCTCCTCTAATTTTTCGCTTTGTCTATGAAGACTCCATTGTGGATGGTGCGCAGGAAGATAATAGACAATGATGATCTCTTTTCTGTGATAAGAATTTTGTTTTGTACCTTGAAAAAGAATTTATGTATGTGTGTGTGTGTGTGTGTGTGTGTGTGTGTGTGTGTGTGTGCGTGCGTGTGTGTGTGTGTATATGTGTGTGTGTGTGTGTGTATGTGTGTGTGTGTGTGTGTGTGTGTGTGTGTGTGTGTGTGTGTGTGTGTGTGTGTGTGTGACAGTGTGACCTCCCACCACGAAATCAGTCTTAACTCGCAGTCAGTCTAACAGCACTAGGAGCTGAAAAGGTGAAAAGGGGTGTTTTGACTTTTTCTCAAAATTGATTTCTGTAGACTATAATCTATCTCCCACAAAAATGTTTTTTTCTTTGAAAAAATATTATTAATCAATTTATATCGGTATTTTAATGCATTGATCACGCAGAAAGAAAGCAAATTTCCTACCTAAAGTACCTATCTTTGTCTCTTATTATGAACCGTAACCTGTACAGGAGCTGCACATGTAATGTACTGATGGAAAGCTCTTCGGTGCACCTTTCAGATAATGACAGCGAAAATTAGGAACAAACTGGGTCAAAGCCACCAAATAAAGAAATTTGAGGAAAATGTGTAGGGGAGCACACAAAAACTTTAGAGGCCGTTTTCTCAAAATGGCCGTCATACAACTTAATAACTTTAAACATACATAACTTCTACATTTTTTTGAGTACAAGCTTTATTCAAAACCCAAAATAATCAGCAGAACGTACACTTTCCAGTAATATATATATCTCAAAATGCCCAAAATGCAAGATTGATTTCGTGGTGGGGAAGTCACATATATGTATATATATATATATATATATATATATATATATATATATATATATATACATGGGGGGGGGGGGTTAGTGGGGGGAATAGCGTCGGTCCACTATCATAGTCATTAACAGGGAATCACGGGTTTGGTCATTGGGGGGGGGGGGGTAGGGGGGAACAGCGTGGGTCCACTATCATAGTCATTAACAGGGAATCACAGGTTTGGTCATCTGGGGGGGGGGGGGGGGTTAGTGGGGTGGAACAGCGTCGGTCCACTATCATAGTCATTAACAGGGAATCACAGGTTTGGTCATCTGGGGGGGGGGGGGGTTAGTGGGGTGGGAACAGCGTCGGTCCACTATCATAGTCATTAACAGGGAATCACAGGTTTGGTCATCTGGGGGGGGGGGGGGGGGCTTAGTGGGGGAGAACAGCGTCGGTCCACTATCATAGTCATTAACAGGGAATCACAGGTTTGGTCATCTGGGGGGGGGGGGGGGGTAGGGGGAGGGTGGGAACAGCGTGGTCCACATACATAGTCATTAACAGGGAATCACGGGTTTGGTCTTCTGGGGGGGGGGGGTTAGTGGGGGGGTGAACAGCGTTGGTCCATATCATAGTCATTAACAGGGAATCACGGGTTTGGTCATCTGAGGGGGGGGGGGGGGGGGGGGGGAACAGGGTGGGTCACTATCATAGTCATTAACAGGAAATCACGGGTTTGGTTTGCGACACTCTAACGGTTAACAAGGTATGGAAGCGGTAGGTTACTAGCGGAGGTAGACCAGGGAAACCAGGTCGGTCGACTATCTTGAGTCATTTAACTGGCGATTGCACGTGGTTTGGTTCCATCTTTCCGTTCCTGCAATCAGATGATGTTGGTGGTGAAAGGGTGTTATATTGTTAAAACAGATAGTTTGTAACATTTTGGGGGGGGTTAGGGGGTGAATGCTTCCACACATAGTCATTAACAGGAATCACGTTGTTTGGTGGTCTGGGGGTTAATTGTGTAAACAAGTTTAACAGGGAATGGGTTGGTCATTGTGGTGGGGGGGGGGGGGTGGTACAGGGGGTCTAATATAGTTTAAACAGACACGGGTTTGGTTTGAGAGCATTGTTATGGTGGTCTAGGGGGTAATCAGGTTAAAACATGAGTTTGACTGGAGATCACGTTTTTGGTTGTTCCACGTAGGCCTTCTGGTTTCACATTTTTAAATTTTCAGTTCTGATGATTCAAGATTACTGTTGGTGGTCTAGGGGGTTAATTGTTAAAACAGAGTTTGATGTAAGCATTTTTGGTGGTCTAGGGGGTTAATTGTTAAAACAGAGTTTGATGTAAGCATTTTTGGTGGTCTAGGGGGTTAATTGTTAAAACAGAGTTTGATGTAAGCATTTTTGGTGGTCTAGGGGGTTAATTGTTAAAACAGAGTTTGATGTAAGCATTTTTGGTGGTCTAGGGGGTTAATTGTTAAAACAGAGTTTGATGTAAGCATTTTTGGTGGTCTAGGGGGTTAATTGTTAAAACAGAGTTTGATGTAAGCATTGTTGGTGGTCTAGGGGGTTAATTGTTAAAACAGAGTTTGATGTAAGCATTTTTGGTGGTCTAGGGGGTTAATTGTTAAAACAGAGTTTGATGTAAGCATTGTTGGTGGTCTAGGGGGTTAATTGTTAAAACAGAGTTTGATGTAAGCATTTTGGTGGTCTAGGGGGTTAATTGTTAAAACAGAGTTTGATGTAAGCATTTTGGTGGTCTAGGGGGTTAATTGTTAAAACAGAGTTTGATGTAAGCATTTTGGTGGTCTAGGGGGTTAATTGTTAAAACAGAGTTTGATGTAAGCATTTTTGGTGGTCTAGGGGGTTAATTGTTAAAACAGAGTTTGATGTAAGCATTTTTTGGTGGTCTAGGGGGTTAATTGTTAAAACAGTAGTTTGTGATTGTAGCATTTGTGGTGGTCTAGGGGGTTAATGTTAAAAGAGTTTGATGTAAGATTTTGTGTCATAGGGGTTAATTGTTAAAACAGAGATAGATGTAAGCAATTTTGGTGCTAGGGGGTTAATTGTTAAAAACGGTTGATTGTAAGCATTGTTTGTCTGGGTTAATTGTTAAACAGAGTTGAAGTAAGCTATTGTTTAGGGTTAATTCATAAAACTGAGAGTTTGAAATGTTTCATCCGTTTTTGTTGGTTGTGTTGTTTTTGTTTTAAGTGTTTGTTTTGTTTTTTCCTTCCCTTGTTTTTGTACAAAGAATTAACTATGGGAAAGAGTTTTTGGGCGGGCAGCGAATATTGGAAAATCGAGTTCAACGTGGGTTTCCCTGAAACTAAAACAACGTTGAAATAAAACCCTCGGAAAGGTTTTTACAAAAAGGGAAGAACGGGGAAAGGAAATGAAACCAAGAGCAACCATGTCAAATGTAATTTCCCCCGCTTCTGAAACGCCCGATTTTAAGAAACATAACCCGAGTCCTTATTCGTTTCACCCATGCCTCAACTTTTCGTAAGACATGGATTTGACAACCCCTTGGCTCCCCCCCCCCCCCCTGGGGATCCCGGGGATTTTTCAGTCGAAATGTATGCCCCCCCCTTTTGGGGGAATTTCTAAGCTAAAAATTTTCTTTTCTGTTTCTTTTGTATTGATCTTGTACTTTGTTCTGTATTCCCCCCCCCCCCCCCCCCGGGGGGATCCGGGGGCCTTTCGTTTAAATGGCCCCCCCCCCCCCCCCCCCACCTTTCTGGAAATTCATGCTAGAAATTCCCTTTTTTGTTTTCCTTTTTGTTTTACTGGTTTTTTTGCTTTCTGTCATTTTTTTTTCCCATCATTTTTGCCTATGGTCTATTGCGAAACATAGGTTCGAAAAGTTTTAACGCTTTCTTTAGGTTGATAATTGGGTAGGTATTGAGTGCTTTTTGGGGATCTAAAAAAATGATGCAAAGAAATTTTGGGTTACGGGCCTTTTTTTTAACAGTTTTTGTGTCTTAGCTATTTTTACTTTGTTGGGGTTTTGTTTTTTAATCCCCTGCGTTAAATTAACGGACTTTAAAAACCCCAGACGTATCCATAGATATGGCGCGAAAACCAGCGGGGTGGTGGTTAAACGCAAGGGATTCCGATGGAATTGTGGTTCGAACCCCCAATATTTTCAAAAATCAGGGGGGGGAATTTTTTGGGCCAAACCCGGCCCCCTCCCAGGCCCCCCGGGGGGGCCTTTTTGGGGAAGACGGAAAACACAGTCGATTTTCCCACTTGGGATGGTAAGGGGGTTTCCTCATTTCTGAAACCAGTTTTGTTTTTTTTCCCCCGGGGCCTGGTTGGCGGTATTTTAATGTCCCCCTTCCCTTTCCCATTAATCCTAGATTTAAAAAAATTTAAAAAAAATTTTCCCCTTTTGGCGGGAAAAAAAAATTTTTAAAAAAAAAAAAATTTTGGGGGAAAAAAA
>JAPXFY010000026.1:36527613-36532613 GCA_030674185.1 Monoplex corrugatus | reverse complement strand
TGTGTGTGTTTTGTGTTGCAGTTCTGTATATCTGAGGCTGATTCATTGAACTTTTTCCGTTATTAAATTATCATCATCATGTGCCCTGTCGCATGGCGTTGGCGATCATGGCCCTCTCTACACGAATCTATCCCCTGTTGCTGCAAGTACATCTCCCACCTTCTCAATTATATTTATATATATTGTTTATCAATTTATTCCTATTCTGGTTCTTTCTTTTTCCATTTCTTCTTTTTTGTTTTTGTTTTTGTTTTGTTTTTTGTTGTTGTTGTTTTTTTTTGGGGGGGGGGGGAAGGTGGTTTGGGGAGGAGGTTGTTGTTTGAAATTTTTTTTGATATGTTCTTCATGTTACAATGGCATGTGATTTTTGATTAGATGTTAGTTTTACGTCAACGCTCATCTCAGGCAATAGTTATCCCCGGAAATTGTTTTTCTTTTCTTTTGGAGGGGGGGTGTAGGGGGGGGGGAGAGGAGAGAAAAGAATAGCTAACCCCACTCTGACACCACCAGACCAACAGTTGACACAGCAACATAACGACAAATGCTGAAATACTTGACAGATAAATAGACAGACAGACAGATATATTATATATATATATATATATATATATATATATAGAGAGAGAGAGAGAGAGAGAGAGAGAGAGAGAGATAAAAGATAGATAGACAGACAGACATACAGACAGAGGGGAAGAGAGAGAGAGGAAGAGACAGACAGACACAAACAAACAAACAACCGTGTGGCTTTGTCCTCTCCCCACCTTTCCATTTGGATTGTGAACGAGATAACTAATAACTGGGCCCGAATGGGTTATGCAGCGCATAGACAGTACCCCTTTGCTTGACGAGATGGCTACCGTTTGGCGTTGAGAGCTGAGAGTGATTGTCTCACCAGTGGTGATGCATTGCGGCTGCAGGTTCCATCCAGCACTCTCGAGTGTTTCTTGATATGCGCATACATACACAAATGTAATACAATATACACACATATACTCATACACACATGTTTGGAAGCTATTTCAAGATAATCAGAAAAAGTACAATACTGATAGCACGAATTTTATAATCAGCACAATAAGTAAACAGTTTGATGTTATTAGATCTATGCAGTCCCTTACATGTATAGGTTGAAACTCGATGCATTTACAACAAAATATAGCAGAAATGTTGTCTGCCTTTGTGGACAGAAAATCACAACTGATCATTTAATTTCTTGCATAAGAATAAAACGACATGTTCCGTTACTTTCTAAGAATTTAATTTCCAACATATTTGGATCAATATTTTTTACGTACAAATTTTTTGTCAGCCTGTCAAAAAGTCCAGTAGCTAGATATTTATAACTCGTCATATAGTTCATAATTACAGTTATCTAGTTTATTGTATAAATAGTTGTTGTAGTACGCTGATCCATTTGTTATCATTTCGCTCAATATTTATTATACGTTATACTTCTGTTCATAGTTACAGTTAGCTAGTTGATTGTTTAAATTGTTGTTGTAGTACGCTGCTTCATTTGTTATCTTTTCGCTCAATATTTATAATTCGTTACACACTTTGTACGTAACTGTAGTTAACAAGGTTATTGTTGAAATAGTATTAACCGGGTTGTCGTTTTTGACGTGGTGTTAGCCCTATAAGCAATGTGATACATTGAAGTTGTTGTAATACGTTGTTTCGTTTGTTGTATTTTCGCTCCCTTCGTCCTCTGCCCCTCCTGCATCTACTACGCCCCTCTTCCCCAATCGTTTTTGTTTTTGTGTGTGTGTGTGTGTGTGTGTGTGTGTGTGTGTGTGTGTGTGTGTGTGTGTGTGTGTGTGTGTGTGTGTGTGTATTTTTAATGTTTTTTTTTTCTTTCTGTCTCTCTGTCTCTCTCTGTCTCTCTGTCTCTCTCTCTCTCCCCTCTCTCTCTCTCTCTCTCTCTCTCTCTGTGGTGTTTTTGTTTTGTTTGTTTGTTTGTTGTTGTTTTTTTGTTTGTTTGTTTGTTGTTTTTCTTTTGTCTGAAATCACTTAAGTAAATGCCCCTTTAACAAAACCAATGACCACCACATTGTTTTGTGCTTACTGGTTGGGTTCCTTCGATAGACCCGTGTGTTTAAAGATCTGACGTCTCGAGTTCAATCCCAGCCGGCGACATTAAAAACTGGCCTGTTCATTGCCCATCTTAAAAATGAATGTTTCTGTCATTCTTGCAGTGTCAGCGTAGTGTTTGGAAGGTTTCTCCTCTCTCTCTCCTTCACCAGGTCAAGATCTCGCCAGCGGATTTAGAGTTTTGTGCAGGTTTTGGGAGTCTGCCAAACAATTTCAAGTGCTGGCAGATTTGGGGTGGAGCGCATATAGAAATGCCCGAGCGTGATGAATCCCTCTTGAACAAACTCCAAACGTGAATTTATGTATGCAAATATATCTATATGTATATTTATATGTGTATATCTGTATCTACATCTAGATATCTAGATCTCTCTCTCTCTTTCTCTCTCCTCTCTCTCTCTTTCTCTCTCTCTCTCTCATAATATATATATATATATAATTAATATATATACATATGTACATATATGTATATGCATATATATGTACATATGTGTTATATATATATATATTATGTGTGTGTTGTGTGTGTGTGTGTGTGTGTGTGTGTGTGTGCGTGGTGTGTGGTGGGTGTGTGGTGTGTGGATGGATGATGGATGGATGGATGGATGGATGGATAGATGTGTATGTATGTACGTACATACGTATGTATGTATGCATATATGTATGTATGTATGTATGCATGTATTATGTATGTATGTATGTATGTATGTTATGTATGGTATGCATGCATGTTATGTATATATATATATATATATATACCGACGTACAATTAAACAAAAATATAACACAAATGTCCTCTATGAAGTAATTAAAGAGAACATATTGGATTAAAATAATTTTACACTAGACACATGGGAGGCTGGTTTTGAATGATAATGGCAATACGTAGCAGGCTGAGCTGGAAAATGCTAACATATCGACACACAAAGTATTTTACTCGCAGCTAGTTCAGTTGCAAATAAATCTGTACACATAAACTTTATGCACAACCGTTCCAGATCCGCAGCATCGCCTCTATGCAAACGTTCATTCATTTATATATGACCTTTTCAAGTACCTGTCTGGATTACACATTTATTTACTTATATACATTTGCTCATTTACGTAAGTAGTTCTTTATTCATCGTTTCTTTATTTGACTATTGTCTTGAAGACCTGGATTGTTGGGGGTATTGAGATATGTTTATTCATTTACGTGCTTTGTTCTTTATTCATCGTTTCTTTATTTGACTATTGTCTTGAAGACCCGGATGTTGGGGATGATGAGATATGTTTATTCATTTACGTACTTTGTTCTTTATTCATCGTTTCTTTATTTGATTGTTGTCTTGAAGACCTGGATGTTGGGGGTATTGAGATATGTTTATTCATTTACGTACTTTGTTCTTTATTCATCGTTTCTTTATTTGACTATTGTCTTGAAGACCTGGATGTTGGGGATGTTGAGATATGTTTATTCATTTACGTACTTTGTTCTTTATTCATCATTTCTTTATTTGACTATTGTCTTGAAGACCTGGATTGTTGGGGGTATTGAGATATGTTTATTCATTTACGTACTTTGTTCTTTATTCATCATTTCTTTATTTGACTATTGTCTTGAAGACCCGGATGTTGGGGATGTTGAGATATGTTTATTCATTTACGTACTTTGTTCTTTATTCATCGTTTCTTTTATTTGACTATTCTCTTGAAGACCTGGATGTTGGGGATGATGAGATATGTTTATTCATTTACGTACTTTGTTCTTTATTCATCGTTTCTTTATTTGACTATTGTCTTGAAGACCTGGATGTTGGGGATGATGAGATATGTTTATTCATTTACGTACTTTGTTCTTTATTCATCGTTTCTTTATTTGACTGTTCTCTTGAAGACCTGGATGTTGGGGATGTTGAGATATGTTTATTCATTTACGTACTTTGTTCTTTATTCATCATTTCTTTATTTGACTATTGTCTTGAAGACCTGGATTGTTGGGGGTATTGAGATATGTTTATTCATTTACGTACTTTGTTCTTTATTCATCATTTCTTTATTTGACTATTGTCTTGAAGACCCGGATGTTGGGGATGTTGAGATATGTTTATTCATTTACGTACTTTGTTCTTTATTCATCGTTTCTTTTATTTGACTATTCTCTTGAAGACCTGGATGTTGGGGATGATGAGATATGTTTATTCATTTACGTACTTTGTTCTTTATTCATCGTTTCTTTATTTGACTATTGTCTTGAAGACCTGGATGTTGGGGATGATGAGATATGTTTATTCATTTACGTACTTTGTTCTTTATTCATCGTTTCTTTATTTGACTGTTCTCTTGAAGACCTGGATGTTGGGGTATATGTACTGAGGCCATGCCTAGCTTAAGGTATTAAGACCCTACGTAGGTTAAGGTACTAAGGCTTACCTGGGTTAAGGTACTAAGGCCCTACCTGGGTTAAGGTACTAAGGCACTACCTGGGTTATTGCACTAAAGCCCTACCGAGGTTAAGGTACAGAGCTCTACCTGGGTTAAGGTACTAAGGCCCTACATGGGTTAAGATACTAAGGCCCTATATGGGTTAATGTACTAAGGCCCTACCTGGGTTAAGGTACTAAGGCCCTACATGGGTTAAGATACTAAGGCCCTACATGGGTTAAGATACTAAGGCCCAACCTGGGTTAAGGTATTAAGGCCCTACATGGGTTATTGCACTAAGGCCCTACCGGGGTTAAGGTACAGAGCTCTACCTGGGTTAAGGTACTAAGGCCCTACATGGGTTAAGATACTAAGGCCCTACATGGGTTAAGGTACTAAGGTCCTACCTGGGTTAAGGTACTAAGGCCCTACATGGGTTAAGATACTAAGGCCCTACTGGGTTAAGATACTAAGGCCCTACCTGGGTTAAGGTATTAAGGCCCTAC
>JAPXFY010000026.1:36515113-36517613 GCA_030674185.1 Monoplex corrugatus | reverse complement strand
TTCTCTTCGCAATTCTCTTCTTCTTCTTCTTCTTCTTCTTCTTCTTCTTCTTCTTCTTCTTCTTCTTCTTCTTCTTCGCAATTCTTCTTCTCTTCTTCTTCTTCTTCTTCTTCTTCTTCTCTTTTCTTCTTCTTCTTCTTCTCTTCTTCTTCTTCTTCTTCTTCTTTCTTCTTCTTCTTCTCTTCTTCTTCTTCTTCTTCTTCTTCTTCTTCTTCGCATTCTTCCTTTTCTTCTTCTTCTTCTTCTTCTTTCTTCTTCCTTCTTCTTCTTCCTTCTTCTCTTCTTCTTCTTCCTTCTTCTTCCTTCTTCTTCTTCCATTCTTCTTCTTCTCATTCTTCTTCTTCTTCTTCTTCTTCTTCTTCTTCTTCTTCTTCTTCTCTCTTCTCTTCTTCTTCTTCTTCTTCTTCATCTTCTTCTCTTCTCCATTCTTCCATCTCTCACATTCATTCTCCATTCTTCTCACTCTCTTCATCATCATCATCCATTCTATCGACCATCGTCTTCCACCATCGTCATCATCGTCGTTCGTTCGTCTCGTCTTCTTCGTTCGTCATCTCATCGTTCGCTCTTCATCTCATCATTCTTCTCATTCATCATCCATCACCATTTCTCTTCATCATCATCTTTTCACCATCACCTCATTTCATCTCATCATCTCATCATCATCATCACATCTCCATCCTCACTTTCATCATCATCATCTCATCATCATCATCCATCATCACCTCATCATCATCACCATCATCACCATCATCACACATCATCACCATCATCACGCATCACCATCATCACTCATCATCATCATCATCATCATCACCATCATCATCATCATCATCATCATCACATCACCATCATCATCAATCATCATCATCATCACCATCACATCACCATCATCATCATCACCTCACCATCATCAATCATCACATCATCATCATCATCATCACCATCATCACTCATCTTTATCATCACCATCACACCATCATCATCATCATCACATCTATCATCACCATCATCATACATCATCATATCATATCATCACCACATCCATCATCATCATCAATCATCATCATCATCCATCACCGTCATCATCATCATCATCATCATCATCATCATCATCATGTGCACTGCGCATGGTGTTGGCGACATGGCCCTCACATACGAATCTATCCCTGTCGCTGCAATTACATCTCCACCCACCCCCTCTCTCCGTCCTCAGCCACCCTGCATGTCCGTCCAGTATTTTCTGCCTGGGTCTATCTGTGTACAGTAGCCAGGACTAGATGTAAGACAGGTCCACTGGGACCTATTGCTACTCTACTTGAGTAATAAAATGTTCTGAAGTCTAAACTCTCTCTTTCTTCTCTCTTTCTCTCTCTCCTCTCATTCTCTCTCTTTCTCTCTCTCTTTCTCTCTTCTTTCTTTCTCTCTTTCTCTCTCTCTTTCTTCTCTCTCTTTCTTTCTTTCTCTCTCTCTTTCTTTCTCTCTCTCCTTCTCTCTTCTCTTCTCCTCTCCTCTCTCCTCCTTTCTTCTTTTTCTTTCCTCCTCCTTCTCTCCTCTTCTCCTCTCTCTCGCTTGCTCGCTTCCTTTTTTCTTTCCTCTCTCTCTCCTTTCTCTCTCTCTCTTCTTCTCTCTCTCATTTCTTCTCTCTCTTCTCTCTCTCTTCTTTCTCTTTCTTCCTCTCTTTTCTCTCTCTCTCTATATCTATTCTATCTGCTCTACTCTATCTTATCTATCTATCTATCTTCTGTCTGTCTGTATATCTATCTATCTCTCTTCATCTTCATCTATCTGTCTGTCTGTATTTCTATCATCTGCTTATCTATCTATCTCGCTCTGTCTCTATCTTCTATCTGTCTTCTTCTATGTTTATCTATCTATCTCGTCTGTACTATCTATTCTATCATTCTATCTATCTATCTATCTGTCTACCTATCCATCTATCGATCGATCTATCTATCTGTCTGTCTGTCTATCTATCTATCTGTCTGTCTATCTATCTATCTATCTATCTGACGTCTGTCTATCTATCTATCTATCTATCTGTCTGTCTGTCTGTCCATCTATCTGTCTATCTATCTATCTATCTATCTATCTCCCTATCTGACATCTATCTATCTATTATCTGTCTATCTATCTATCAAATGTCTATCTATCTATCTATCTCAATCCTTCCCTGTCTCTCTTCCTCCCTCCCCCCCCCCTTCTCTCTCTCTGTTGTTACCTCTCGCCAGTCACAAAAACGGAGTCATTACTTTCTCTCACGTGTAGCGCATCATCAACACCATTATGATCTGCCTGGTTCTCTGGCTCGGCGAGATGAGCTGGTCTATTGTTCCCAATTTCATACTTTGTCTACTTTTCTGTTGTGGTGGGCGCTCACACTTTTGGAACTGCGGGTCGATCGATACTGTGCGTGATGAGACAGAGAGAGGGAGGGAGAGACAGACAGAGACAGACAGACAGACAGACAGAAGAGAAACAGAAACAGAGAGACAGAGAC
>JAPXFY010000026.1:36490113-36492613 GCA_030674185.1 Monoplex corrugatus | reverse complement strand
ATACTCGGCCATGACTGATAGCGTTTGTGCAAGTGAGAGCATCCATGGGCTTGTTGTTAGCAGACTGATAACACACTTTTTGCAAAAAAATTCGCGCAAGAGTGCTAGACTTGGCTCAATTTGTAGTGCAAAAGGCTTGTTATTGGTATCAACACACTTTATAAAGTCGTACACATGCAGTGATACAATTTCGTGCACATCATGTCTCATCTTCACCCCCTCTGGTTTGTTTTAATGGAAATTTAAAAGAACAAAAATACGGTATGGGAAATTCTATCTTAATATGAAAAAATAAAACAACTTGTTTCACGCATTTATTTATTTATTTTATTTATTATTTATTTATTTATTTATTTATTTATTTATTTATTTATTTGCTTGTTTGCTTATTTGTTTATTTTTTCCTGTTTCTTTGATCATTTGTTTATTTAACCTACTGCTTTTTTAGTTCTTCGATTCTTTTTTTGTAAACTTTCTTTTATTTCTGCTTAAATCAGTCTCTTCTTTTTTGCTTTGAAGTGGATGGATAATCGTTTCTTTACATGTGTGTTTGTTTGTTTGCTGTTTTCTCTCATCATTTTGTTTCTTTGTGGTCAGCTCTTTTCATTACTCGTCTTCATTCTGGTCTTAACAGTTCTAACTAAATGACTTTTTGTCTAGGTAGGCCTACTTGTTCGTCGATCGTTTGCAACTATCATCGTTTTCAAGCGAGTATGGCAGTCTTTAGCGAAGTATGGAATCTTCCATTTCTAGAATCTAGCAGCATAAGTTTTCATTTGTTTTCATTCGTTTTTTTGTCTGGTTTGGTTTGTTTTGATTGTTTTTTTCCTCTGTTTTGTTTTTATTCTGTTTGTTTTGTTTGTTGTGTGTTTTTAGTTTGTTTATTTATTTGCTTGGCTCTTTGCTGGGAGTGGTGGAGCTGTCTGTTTGTTTTCGGACTTTTTTTTTTTTTAAAAAGACTTCCTTTAAATTAAAGAAACGAAACCAAAGGGAGATTATTTCAAATCGACCAGGATAGATGTGTCTGTCGGTAATGTCTGTCTGTGACAAAAAAACAGGTATTAATTAGCAAGACTTTCTGATCTGGTTCGGGATGCCGCTTAATCAAATTTGGATGAAAAAGCGAAGACCGTCGAAGACTCACCAATGCATATGTTTATAAGTCATGATGCTAGCTGAAATCAAAGTCATAATGATTAAAAAAAAAAAAAACACATCTTAAATCAGCTTTTTGTTTTGAGAAACTTGTCTTTCTCAGGAACGTCTTGGAATACTTAAATTCTTTCCTCAGTATTGGACTGGTTTCCTGTTGTCCCCATTTCATGTCAAGTTTTATTTCAACGGGTGTTTCTTCAAGGTCACAGTGACCTTGAAAAGTACAAAATCTGGATTTCCTGTGATAACTGTTAGATAAAAACGGAGATTATTGGAATGGTTCGACCATCTTGTTTCTGCGTTTTTTGTTTTGCTTTTTTTGTTTTTCTCTTTTGTGTCGACTTTTTTTCTTTCTTTCTTTTTTTTTTCTTCTATATTTCGGGAGGACTGAGTCAAGGAAGCATGACCATCTTGTTTCTGTATTTGAGATTTTGTTTCGTTTTTCTTTATTTTGGTGTGTATATTTCCTCATCTTTTTTTTTTCTTCTTCTTCTTGTTTTTCTTCTGTGTTGTTTATTATTATTATTATCATTATTATATTATTATTATTATTATTATTATTATTATTATTATTATTATTATTATTATTATTATTTATTATATTATATTATTATCATTATTATTATTATTATTATTATTATTATTATTATTATTATTATTATTATTATTATTATTATATATTATTATTATTATTATTGATTTATTATTAATATTACTTTTATTATTTATTTTATTTTATTATTATTATAGTATAATTTTATTATGTTCGAAACGTGTAGTCTTATTTAAGTTTTGTTATTTTTCTTTTGATTCAAATTTGTTTATGTTCACCGTTCTTGTTGCATTTATTGCCTTTCTTTGTTCCTCTTCTTCCTTCCTTTCTTTCTTTCTTCTTCTTTCTTTTTCTTTCTTTCTTTTGTTTTGTTTTGTTTTGTTTTAACTGTAAAAATATTTGAGATAGCAGATTGTAAGTGACATACAAAAAGAAAAGATGATGTTTCAAATGAAGAAAAAAAAAGAAAGAATAAAACCGCAACAATTTTCAGTTTCCATCAGAAACACATTTGAATAGAAAAAAAAAAAGAAAAAAAAAACACGGAAAAGATTATTAATCAGAACGCGTATTTAATACAACCATACAAGACAAGGAATACCTTCGTTTAATTTAACCCTTTGACTCCCGCGCCCTATCCACCAACAGCAAAAACTTAACCCCTTGACTCCCGTACCTTATCCACCAACAGCAAAAACTTAATCCTTTGACTTCCTCACCCTATCCACCAGCTTTTTGAGGGAGTCAAAGGGTTAAGTGTTTACTTTGCTACGTGGTTGACGATGCAAGATG
>JAPXFY010000026.1:36480113-36482613 GCA_030674185.1 Monoplex corrugatus | reverse complement strand
TATTGTTTTTTTTGTTTGTTTGTTTTGTTTTTATATTTGTTTTATTAGTTTGCGATGTCTCATGGAACACCTGTGCTCACCGATTTCTTTCTCGTGATCATTTTGTTTTTTTAATGGTTGAAAAGAATGGATCTTGTTTCTTGTCATGTTTTTTTTTTTTCGGGGATAAAAGGCTTTTATGTCAGTAATTGATCTGTTGACCATCTTCATCATGTTTCTGCATTGATGTTGATGTTGATGTTGATGTTGATATGCTTTTAAATCAAATCGTCACTTTTCGGTTACTGCCAGGGTAGGTACTATTGTGGGAGATGAGATACTGGCTGATTTCCGATTTTTTCTGCAGGAAATGTTCAAAAATGAAAGATACATATCTGCAGACTGGGTCCTGTTTTTCCCTTGCTCATTTCCTTACGACACATCAAAATCTGAAACAATGTTTTTTTGGGTTTTTTTTTTTTTACAATGGTTTGATGATGAAGACGATGACGATGAGAATGAATGAAGATCGTGATGCTACGGAGTTCCATCCAGGATTGAGACTGCGTGACAGAGCTGCACTCTTGCGCTTCCTTATATAATGTATACATATATGTATATATGTATATATATATATATACATGTACATATATATAATATATATATATATATATATGTACACACACATATATATATATATACATATATATATAAATATACATACATCCTGGCGTCAACCAGGCCCGAGAGGCACAGACAACTGCAGGGTTGATCAAAGAGATTTGAGCAGCACTCTCAATAACGTATCCGTGAAGTGGATGAGATTAGTCTGTGTGGTCCCAAGTCTTCGCTCTGGGACCATCATAGCATTGCTTTACTCAAAGTCTGCGTAGGTGCCGGTTGGGGGGGGGGGGGGCGAACAAGAAAAAAAATCCAACAGTGATTTTTGATAGAATTGATGGGGTTCGAACTCACAACCTTCCAGTTGGTCGTCCAGTCACGCTGACCACTGCACTGCAGCGACTGGTCAAAATTTGATCCTTTGGTTTTAACCCTTTGACTCCTGCACCCTGTCCCCCGCCAGCATCCTACATTGCCAATCATGTTTAGGAAAGCAAAAAAAAAACAAAACAAAAAAAACCAACTTAACCCTTTGATTCCCTCACCCTATTCACCAGCTTCCTGGAGGAAGCTGGTGGGTAGGGTGAGAAAATCGAAGGGTTAACTTATTTTTTGCTTTTGGTAGATAGGATGCCGGAGTCAAATTGTTAAGTCGATTTTTTTTTTTTCGTGTGTGGTTTGGTCTCTCTCTCTCTCTCTCTCTCCTCCGCTCCGTCTCTCTCTCTCTCTCTCTCCTCTCCTCTCTCTCTCCTCTCTCTCTCTCTCTCTCTCTCTCCTCTCTCTCCTCTCTCTCTCTCTCTCTTCTTTCTTTCTTTTTTTTTTTTTTTTTCTTCAAACGAAAGAATGGGAATGGAGGATGTTTGGGGCAGCGTGTTTTTTTGTTTGTTTGTTTTTAAATTTCGGTGGGGAGGGGGGGGGTGTTGTAACGTGAGTTACGTTTTTTTTATTTGTTCATTTAATTGCAGTGGATTTGTTTTAAAGGACGGGACTAGAGGTTTGTTTGTTTGTTTGTTTGTTTGTTAGATTGTTTTGTTTTGTTTTGTTTGTTTCTAGCATTATTGCATATGGAAGCCATTCCATTCACGGAGAACGTTATCATGAATACAAAAACTGAAAAATTTGGGAAAGGGCAGTTTTGTTTGTTTGTTTGTGTGTTTGCTTTTCGTTCCTGCCATGGGATCTCTGTGCTTTCTAGCAAAATCATCTGTTTTGTACAGATAACCTGTGTTGTATCTGAATGATGATAGATGTTTGGGTTTTTTTCCCCTCTTGCTTTTTCTTGTTGTAGGGAGGATAAATAATGGAGAGTAACGATTTGTCACAGAACGTTGTTTCTCTGTGTTGTAGAGGTACACAGATAAGGTTCACATTATGTTGTTTTCAGTACGGTATTATTAATCGTTCACACATTATGGTTAATAACTGCGTTGTTTTTTGACGATTTTAGCTTTCGAAGGCATGGTTGGTGTTGGGCTGTTTTCACTGTTTAGTCATTTTAAAGCACAGTTTATGTGATGTTGTTTTCACTGTTCAGTCCTTCTGATGATGCCTGGTTTATGTTGAAGTGTTTTCACTGATTAGTCGTTTAGAGGCGCGGATTTGTGTTGTGTGTTGTGTTGTGTTGTGTTATTTTTCACTGATTAG
Source organism: Monoplex corrugatus (assembly GCA_030674185.1). Classification (NCBI taxonomy): domain Eukaryota; kingdom Metazoa; phylum Mollusca; class Gastropoda; order Littorinimorpha; family Ranellidae; genus Monoplex; species Monoplex corrugatus. The sequence goes on along the minus strand of JAPXFY010000026.1, from coordinate 36,480,369 downwards.
TCGTTCATACACGATTATCCTTTTGCAATGTCACTATATGGACAGTTGATTTCAGTCATCCCGGACACAAATATCCTATTCACTTTGCCGAATTGAATGATTAAAACCTCTTGTGTACATCAGCTTGACTCTTACATGAACATACCGATGTGTTGACAATAGTATCATTGTTCGTGGACGTGTATTCTTTTCAGTTTTAGGTGATTAGGCGTTTGTATATTTGTGACATTTTTTTTTTCTTTCAGACATTTTAAAC
>JAPXFY010000026.1:36450113-36472613 GCA_030674185.1 Monoplex corrugatus | reverse complement strand
TTTCTACCGAAAATGTTTACACAAGAAAACTATTCTGAAACTCATTTCAAAAAAGTAACATCAGATCAATCTTTGATAGCCTACTTAATATTTCAGAATCATTAGTTCACAGTCCTGTTAATGCATTACTTTAACTTTATGCATTTTGTGTTTTAGTGTTAAATCTTCCGTTCACGTTGTTGAAGTTAATTGTTAGTAATGTTACTAATGTTAGAGTTAAGATTTCATTCTATTTTACTATTCTACCACCTATTTATGACTTTTTCCTCTGTCTTCCCTCTGCCCCAATCCAACCCGTCCGACTATCGTTCTCCACTTTATTTTTTTTATACTTTTTTTTTTATTCCCTCCCCCCCCCCCACCCTCCCCCATCTAATTATCACTTACACTGAAAAGACGTTAAATCAAAGAACGAACGAACATGCTGAACTGTTGAATCATTTCACGTTCAAATTAGTCTTACATGAAACACATGTTCACTTGACAAAATGATCATAAAAGAGAGGAACAACGTGCGTGTCCTATGGCTTTGAATACTATACAGGTCTTTTATTTGATTCATGTTTAAACACACGTACATCGGTGCATAGGACATTCTACAGTAATGGAAGAGAGTTACAGTTAGTCTGTGTTGTCAAAAAAAAACAGAACCCAACTTCAAAATGTTCTGTACATAAGTAGTTCTTCGCGCAGACACACGCACACATGCCTGCATGCATGCACATGTACACGCACGAAGACACACACACACACACACACACATACACATACACACACGCGCGCGCGCGCACACACACACACACATACATACATACACACATACATACATACATACACACACACACATACATACATACACACACACACGCACACGCACACGCACACATGCACACACATACACATACATACACACACACATACATACATACACATACACACACACACACACACACACACACACACACATACATACATACACATAGACAGACAGACACACACACACACACACACACACACACACACACACACACACACACACACACACACACACACACACACACACACACACACACACACACACACACATACCCCTGAGCGAGAAATGTAAACGCACTTCACAATTACGCAAAACAATGCAAATTAAATTTGGAAAGCAAGAAGTTCGTCAGGTAATTAATGAACAAACATAGAGAAGATATGGATCACTTTTGTTGTACGAGTACTATACTCCACGACCACAGTGATCTGTAAGTACTGAAATCTTAGTTGGTCCTGGTTACTTTTAGTCTTCCTCTAAAAAAATAGTCCCATGAACAACAGGTTCTCAATACTTATAAAATGTAGACAAAGTATTAGGGAGTGTTTTAATGGCTCATGTGACGCGGGATTGTGTGTTTGCCACCTCTCGCTTTCAGCCTAACAACACTGGCTAGCATCACTGGCTTGCGGCTTTGCGAAAAGGACAACAGGGTGCTTATGTTTCTCTCTGTCAATACATGGCCTCTCCAACAACAAGCCCTACGTAGTACCTCCCCATGGCGACACACGGTAACTGGGCATCTCACGGACTCAGGCTGATCTCATCTTTACGTAGTGCCTCCCCATGGCGACACACGGTAACTGGGCATCTCACGGACTCAGGCTGATCTCATCTTTACGTTATGCCTCTCCATGGCGACACACGGTAACTGGGCATCTCACGGATTCAGGCTGATCTCATCTTTACGTAGTGCCTCCCCATGGCGACACACGGTAACTGGGCATCTCATGGACTCAGGATAAGCTCAGCTCTCGAGAGACTGGGAGGAGGTCTGGTCTCCAGACGTGTGGCACGGAGATCCCTGCTTTACATGGTCGCCTGAAGGATCCAGACAGAGAGGACGTCCTAGGATGGGTCTTGGGAATGCCAGAGATAGCTTTCAGGTTGTCAACAGAACGCCCCAGCAAAGCACAACAGTCGATATCCAAAACATGCGTCCACGTCAAAAATCCCATCATCACAAAACTTATCCAGAGTGTCCTGAAGATTCCCATCCCACTTCTCCATAACACTCCACACCAGTATCACCACTTGCTCTGCCCTTCAACAAACAGACAGCCATCACAGAAGTGGGAATCCCTGAGCAGAAACCTAGGCTAGCTGGGTGATGTCCTATCCAATATTTCAGTGCCTGGAAGTCAAATTCATAAGTCATCAGAAGCTGACAACATTGTGGTTACCCTTTCCCAGGAGAAGCGGATGCATCAGGCCCAACCATTATCAAATTTCTCAGAAAGAACTGAAGGAAGGAAAAGAGGAAAGAAAGGAGGGAGGGAGAAATCGAGGGAGGGAGGTGAGGGAGCGGGAGTAGAGGGAAAGGCAGCAGACGCAAGAAACAGCAAGTCAAAACATCAATCTGTCATTTAAGTAGAATTTGTCAACCAGTGAAATCAGTCAAATCAGCCAGTTATGACAATCAGTACTGCATTCCTGCTTCCATACACAACCAGTCAGTCAGTAATCCACATTAACTGCTTTTTTTCTTTTCCTGTTCATAGACATATTTCAGTAGACCTCAGTTGCATGCAGCTACATGGAGCACCTCGTTTACATTAACTTAATGAACATCAAATCAGTGGCTTGTAGCATGGCTTTGATAAAAACGAACAAGATAAGTCAGTTTTTGTTGCCCCCATCCCCAGTTCACTGTATCTTAATAAATGAGTAAGTGACCATAATTATGAAACATTTTCGCCGTTTCGGTTTGTCCTTGTTTCATTCAAACATCACAAAATAGGTTCCGACAGTCAACGGGCCCTGAACATATACATATACTTCTCAGCTGTTTCTTAATGCATTTTTGCACAATAGATCACCGGTCTGGCCAGTGGGAACCAGGCAAATATCTCAGCTTGAAAATACATCATCTAGTCTGTATTTTTTGGCTGCTTACTTTTTGGCTGCTTGGACTGTGATTGGAGGTGATCAGTATTTTCACAACAATTTCTCAGCTGACTATCAGTCTACTCAAAATGCGCCCTGTTCTTGGCTTAAGGGGCTGTTGCAATGCTAGAAGTTTGGAGGTCAGTTATTCATTTTCAAAACTTTTACGAAAATAAATGTCTGTTTAAACAGTTAATTACAGCTTTACAAAGAGTAGTGCAGATTCATCATCTTCCACTTCCGTTTCACTTAGTATGGTTTCACTAAAGGAACAATGTCAACGTGCATTTTTCAGATGTTTTCACACCAATAAGTCATTACAAAATCATAGGATGAATATCTCCAGTGAGAGCACTAATCATCATTATCATCATGTGCCCTGTCACATGGCGTTGGCGATCACAGCCCTCCATACGAATCTAACCTTCTTCGCTGTAAGTATTTCTCCCACCATCTCTGTCTTCATCCACTGCGCAAGTCCGTCCAATATTTTCTCCCTGGGTCTACCTAGTGCTTTTTCCCCTCCAGCTTTCCTGTTGTGATCAAGTGCTCTAATTTATCTTGTCTCATAACATTTTTACTTTATGAGAGTACCAGAGAAGGGGGAAAATCCAGAGACACCACAAACATACAAAAGGCAAATTATTTGTGCTATGTCAGGAATACTGCGATTACATAATGGCACAGGTTGGGTTCCTGTGGTAAACAATGCTAGCCATCTGTATTTACATTTAATCTAGCCCAAGTTGCAATGGTGAGCGTTCATTGTTTTCAAGACAACACCAATAAACATGCAACTTCATAAGGAAACGGTGAGTGGAGAAAAATTCCGGCACTAACATCTCACACCTAGGTTGATGCTGGACTCAGGCCAGTCAGAATGGTGATGCCAAGGGTGACAGAGGAATGACAGAATGACTGAAAGAGTTCTATGGAATTTACTGGCTGGCTAGCCCCTTAGGTCTGGCTGGCAGGCTGGCCTTTCCTGTCTGGCTGGCTCCTCAGGGTTGGTTCTTCACGGCTGTCTAGCTTCCAGCTGGCTCTACATAGGTGGCTGGCCAGCTTCTTCTGGCTGGTTTAACGCAGTTGGCTGGCTGACTGGTTCCTCCTGCCTAGGTCCTCAGGGCTGGATCTTACTAAAGAAAGAGAGACAGGAGACAGTGGGAAGCGGATTGATGCAGTTACGAGGCATAAGGGACCTTGGTTAACCGTCCAGTACAAGACACCCTGTATGGGTTGAAGTATTCAAGTGAGTCTTTTGGTTGCAGGTTCCAGAACCGAGAATCTGAGCTCATTGAGACCCCTACCCCTAGGAGATCGCCTAAAAAAAATTCCAGACGGAGAGGACACGCTGGTGTTGAGAATGCTAAAGATACCTTTCAGTTTGTCAACAGAACGCCCCAGCCAAATCTCTAGCCGGAATATTTGACATGCGTCCATGTCACGTATCTCACAGCCACAGGACTTGTCCAGAGTGTCCTGAAGATTCCCATCCCACTTCCCCGTAACGCTCCACACCAGGATCTACACTTGCTCTGCCCTTCACCAAACAGACAACCAACACAGAAGTGGGAATCCCCTCCCTGAGCAGAAACTTAGCTGGGCTAGGTGACGTCTTATCCATATTGCAGTGCCTGACAGTCAAGTTCGTAGCCAACAGAAAACGATGTGTGTCGGCCTCTTTACATCTCAGGAGATGATAGTCTGCACCAGGAGGCGTTTGTTACCAGCGAAGCTGGAGTGACCTCTCCAGGTGCAGGCCTGGGCAAGTGAATATGGAGGACGAGCTGTTGCCCATGCAGCAGATCCCCCCTCTCCTCGCCACTAGTAGAATCCAGGGGAAAGACAGAGGCCTGTACGCCTGGTACCAGGGGCGACGCAGGAGTTGCCAGAACGAGGTTGTAGACAACGACGAACTGCCTTAGGGACTCCGACTCCGGATTTTTTTTCGAGATTTACTTCTGAAGCCTTTCCCTTGAATGGGTGTAGCCCGCGAGGCAGCGGAGGTTTGAAGTCAGAGTTTTTCTACTCCTAGACGGGCTGCCTTCCCGGGCTGACGAGTCCCATCTACCCGATGCAGTGGTAATATCACCCTCACGTGGTTTGGCACGCCTGCTGAGGCAAGGTCCCGGGGTGTGGCGCTTGGAGGCAGTACGTGAGAGATTTAGAGGATGGATGAGGACCAGTGATGCCCGTCCACCCTCCCCTACCGGATAGAGTGCAGCAGCCAGACACCAAAGATACTACTTCTATCCAGAGCCCCCTACACCCCACAGAAAACGATAACGTCGTGCTTACCGTTCACAGCGAGAGGGGGATGCACAAGATCCAGCCATGATCAAATTTCCCAGACAGATGATAAGGAAGAAAGGAACGACGGAAGGGTGAAAAAATGGAGGAAGGGAAAGACAGAATGACCCGATGGCCATCATCTGAAAAGTAAGACCAAACAGCTATCAGTCACCCAGCCAAAAGTAAGACCAAACAGCTATCAGTCATCCAGCCAAAAGTAAAACCAAACAGCTATCAGTCATCCAGCCAAAAGTAAGACCAAACAGCTTTCAGTCATCCAGCCAAAAGTAAGACCAAACAGCTATCAGTCATCCAGCCAAAAGTAAAACCAAACAGCTATCAGTCATCCAGTCCTCTTGGTCAGGTGGGATAGATGTATCCGCTACTGGTAACCTGGAACCCAGTACTACCTGTCACAGGGTCGAATTGCTGGCGACTAAACCAGCAACCCCATCAGTCCTCTCAGGAGGATGGTGAGGAGGGTGGCTAGAAACCCTGGTGGAAATAAATTAGATCCATCAAAGGGCGCCAGCTCTGAAGAGCTACCCGCGGCCATCTAGCTAAGGGAGTAAACCCTGACAGTAAATCCGGTGTGGGGCCCCTAAGGCGGTTGGATGGCAAACTTTGTCACTTTCCGGCAGCTCCTGCGGCCGCGTTGGCACCAAAACGTAACAGCCCTGCTGTTCCTTTGGATCTGTCAGCGAGGTGGAGAGGGGGGACAAGTTGCATGGGCAACAGCCTGTCTTCCATATTACACTGTCCAGGCTTACATCCGTCCAAACGGATGTACTTTGTCCATGGTCAGCCATGAACTAGGGAGGCCTATTACATCCAGCCAAAAACATTACACAAATCAACCAATCACTCGCTCAATCAATTCGTCGCCAACCCATCCTTCCATACAATTAATTGATTAATGTCAAAAGAAACACCACGAGGGTGCGGATGGGACCCGCAGCACCAATGTCTCGCAACTCTCGGGACAATCACCTCCCAAGCTCCCGACGCCACTCGATATAGTCATTTCATCAAACAAAAGGGGGGCTGTCCATGCGTCGCATGACCCATTCGGACCCAGTCATCATTTACCTCGTTTACAAACCGAATGGCAAAGTGTGGAAATGACAAACCACGGGACATGGCCACACAAAACGCACTTACCAGGTCCAGCCCAGCCTCTGGACCAAGAGAGAATGAAAGACCCCTCTGTCGCCCCGCTCTGGTCTTCATCTCTCTTTCCGGCAACCCGCCCTGCCACCAGCTCGCATAGCTGTCAGCACCTTTCCCCTTACTATAGTCTCAAACTTAGCAGTCCTCAGCCACCCTGCACGTCCGTCCAGCATTTTCTCCCTGGGTCTACCTGGTGCTCTCTTTCTCTCCAACATTCCTGTTGTGACCGGGTGCTCCAATTGCTCTATCCTCATGAAATACCATTAAATGTTGTTTGTCTTTTCCTAATCTTCTTTATCAATGATCTTCTTATGTCTGGATTGATAACAACCAACAGATAGATACTGATTAAAGTAGAACGGTCATAACTGAAGAAAGAATTAAACGAGAAGAAACATATATATTGAAATGAATCGAATACTTTTCCTCTCTCAATAAGCACTTCTTTTTTGTGCCAGCTGCCGTGGTGTAGTGGTTAATGCAATGGACTACCGACTGGAAGGTTGTGGGTTCGAATCCCCATCAGTACCTTCAAAAATCATTGTGGGATTTTTCGGCTCTAACCGGCTCCTATCCAGAGCTGGGCGTGCTATGGGCTCATTAGGAAAGACTGGAACCACACAGTCGAGTCTCATCCACTTCGCGGATGCGTCATTGAGGGTGTTGCTCAAATTTTTCTGACCAACACCGCAGGTGTCTGTATCTCTCGGGCCTGGTTGACGCCAGGATATATTATGATAGTAAGCGTAGAGTACAACCCTGTCACGCAGTCTCAATCCTAGATGGAACTCCATAGCATCATGGTTATCATCCACATCGATATCATCATCATCGCATAATAAAAACTGTTTCAGCTTCTGTGGCCATTAAAGTGGCGTAGAAAATGAGACGAAAAAAAAAAAAAGTGAGCACAAAAGTAACCTCCCTCAGTGCAATGATCCTAAAAAAAATTTAAAAAAAAAAAAAAAAAAAAAAAAGTACTTCTTTTCTGATCGAAATACAGGAGCTAGGGAGTGTGGTGCTTGGGGTGGGGAGTGGAGGTTGGGACGGAAAGACGTATCCACATAGCATGTACTTGTCTCAGAAGACAAAAGTGTTCAACTATAGATACAGACAGATGTGTTTTAGGGTTTTTATCAATGTTTTGAAGCAAGAATGAATATCAGCTGACAACTGACCATTTTCACGTAAGTTTTCCTGCATAGGATCACGACTACAACAACAAAAAACATAGCAAAAGAGAAACCAGAAAAACACGAAAGAAGAATACGAACGCGTATTTAATATAACAAAACAAGACAGGCGCATACTTTCGGCCAACTGGCTTTTGTCAAGCGTAAGATTACAAACAAACAAACACTACATACAAAAAATTTGTGAGAAAAAGACTGAATTTGGATTTCGATATAGCAAAAGAGAAAAAAAAAGTCACAGAATAATCCCTATTTTCCTCAGAATTACACAGTACATAACGTTGTGTGCAGTAGTCAAATAGGTAAACGTCAGACTTCTATATCGTAAATTCCTAGATTCCACCCGCCTAGACATTTCCCGGGTGGTTAAAGGGTGGACAATTTTCCGATATCTCAGCTAAACGTATATGGAGACCTGTCAGTGTCTCAATAAACCCCCTTTGTTTAAATACGCATGCAGAACATGATCCTGTAAATAATTTTCAGTGTCTGAGATTTATGGGGAAATGAAAAACTCCAGCACGCACACCCAGAAGATTGAATATGCAGATTGTGCAGCAATATACTGCTGCCTGCACATTGTGGTTAAAGGAACATGCATACACACAAGAAGGAAACACAAGATGTACATAGGATGTACATAATTTTTCTAAAAGAATTATACAAAAAGATATTGCGTATTACATCACGAAGCAAGCAAGCAAGCAAGCAAGCAAGCAAGCAAGCAAGCAAGCAAATTTACGACGAGTCTCCGGCAAAATACTGATGCAAGGGAAGCAACGAGTTACTGCACTTTCTTCGCCGTCTTTAATGATTATCTCCCTTAAGTTTATTCAACGCTGATGGCTTTTCTCTTATGTACACACGCACGCACACACGCACACAACACACACACACACACACACACAACAAAACGCCCCGCACACAGCACATACACACACACACACACACAGGCGCACACACACAGGCGCGCACACTTGCACGTACACACAAACGCATGCACGCAGACACACACACACACACACACGCCCACACGCACACATACATACACATACACACACACACACACACACACACACACACACACATATATATATATATATATATATATATATATATATATATATATATATATATATATGTGTGTGTGTGTGTGTGTGTGTGTGTGTGTGTGTGTTGTTATAGATATCATCATCATCAAATGCTTTGCCACATGGCATTGGCAATCATAACCCTCCATATGCATCTGTCCGTTGTTGCAGCAAGCACATCTTCCACCCTCTCTGTCTTCAGCCACTCTGTAAGTCCGTCCAATATTTTTTCCCTGGGTCTACCTGGTGCTCTCTTTCCCTCCAGCTTTCCTGTTGTGACCAGGTGCTCCAATTCCACTTTCTTTATAAAATGGCCTATAAATGTTGCCTGTCTTTTCCTAATCTTCCTTATCAATGATCTTCTTGTGTCTGCCTCCATCGAAACTGTCGTTTGTTTTCTTTGCTGTCCATGGAACTCACAACATTCTTCTTAGAAACCACATCTCGGCTGCCTCAATCTTGTTCTGGCTTTGCTTGTTGACTGTCCACGCCTCACAAGCGTATAACATTATCGGTTCTATATAGCATTCAAGGACTCTCTTCCTGATGTTAATTGACAGGCATTTGTTGGTCAGAATGCTTTTCATCTTCTTGAATGCTGTTTTGGCTTGGCCGATTCTGCTGGCTATCTCTGATGTGCATCTGCTGTCTGGTGAAATGATCGTTCCCAGATATTTAAACTTATCAACCTGTCTCAAGGTTTTGCCGTTTGCTGTTATTTTGCATGAGGGGGTTTCATGATTTTTACTGATCACCATGACTTCAGTCTTCTTGCTATTTAGCTCCAACCCCTTACCTTTGCTTTCTATTTTTTATTATATTCACAAAGTTTTGTAGGTTCCTTTCATTTTCTGCAATTAGCACGGTGTCATCTGCGTATCGAATACTGTTTATCATTTTTCCTCCAACCTTTAATCCAGGGTATTCTTCTAGGGTTCTCATGATGTTTTCGCTGTAAAGTGAAAACAGATCTGGTGACAAAACACAACCTTGTCTGACTCCTCTTTCGATATTTTGGAAAGAGCTTATATCGTTTTCTATTCTCATTGCTGCTGTTTGTTCCCAATACATATTTCTGATTATTCTTAGATCCTTTCCATCAATATTGAGTCTTTCTAGTTGGTTGATCAATTCTTCATGTCTTACCCGATCGAAAGCCTTGCTGTAATCAACAAAGCATAAATATAAATCCTTATTCATCTCGATTGACCTCTCTATGATAGTTCTTAGGACGTATATGGCATTAATAGTTCCTTTTCCTTCCACAAATCCACACTGTTCTTCTGCTATTTCACTTTTGATTGTATTCCTTGTCCTCAACATGATTATTCTTAAGAGGATCTTTGTTACATGACTCATCAAGCTGATTGTGCGATGGAGTTCGCATTCTATAGCCCCTGTTTTCTTTTTTATGAGGAAGGGGGATTTGGGGCACTTGGTCACAACGGGAAAGCTGGAGGGAAAGAGAGCACCAGGTAGACCCAGGGAGAAAATGCTAGACGGACTTGCAAAGTGGCTGAAGACGAGCAGGGTGGAGGAGATGCTAGGGGCAACAAGAAATAGAGACAGATGGAAGTCCATGATCGCCAACGCCATGCGGCAGGGCACCTGATGATGTTGATTGTTATTGTTATTGTTATTAGCATTATTATTATCATTATTATTATTATTATTACTATTATTATTATTATTATTATTATTATTATTATTATTATTATTATTATTATTATTATTATTATTATTATTATTGTTGTTGTTGTTGTTGTTGTTGTTGTTGTTGTTGTTGTCGTCGTCGTTGTCGTCGTCGTCGTCGTCATCATCATCATCACTGTTATAATTCTTATTTTCATCATAATCATCATCAGTAGAACTATTTTTATCATCCTCATCATTAATATTTTTGTTTTTGTTGTTGTTGTTGTGTTGTGTTGTTGTTTGTGTTGGACAAATGTACTAGTTTGTATCAACAAAGTGAGAGGGCAAAAGAAAGAGAGACAGAGAGAAAGAGACAGAGGCAGGCAGAAAGACAGAGAAATAGAAGAGAGAGAGAGAGAGAGTGAGTGAGAGAGAGAGAGCACAGCAGACAGAGAGAGACATAGACACAAAGGCACAGAGACACATAGACAGAGACACAGAGACAGAGAGACATGGACATAGAGACACAGAAGCAGAGACACAATCAGAAGAAGAGACAGGGAGACAGAGTGGGAGGGGGGGGCAGAGAGAGAGAGAGAGAGATCCCCACTCTCCCTCCCTTTTTTTTTCTTTTTTTTTAATCTTTTTACTCCCTCATTGTTTTTGTCTGATTTCGCGCTTTGTCTTCAAAGGTGTTGGTGTTTATAAATAGCTTGTGCGGGAATGATCTAGATCTGTTGACTTCACATAAGGAAAGAAAACTGTGTTGCAATGGCCATGTAAGAAGCCTTGCTAAATCAACCCCCTGGGGAGCTATTAAGGGAGGGAAAGAGGACAAGACAGATGAAAAATATGATGGATTTATGTTTCGGAATGGACAGAGAAACCATTTGCAAACACCCATTTTTTAAAATTTTTTTTATGTAGAACCGCAATGAATTTTCACAGAGCTAAAGCAAGAAAATAAAGGGAAAAGGAGAACAAGAACAAGTACAAGAACAAGAAGAACAAGAAAGAAGTAGGAGAGTAAAAGAAGAAGTAGAAGAAAAAGAAGAAGAAAAGGAGGAGGAAAAAGAAGAAGAAAAAGGAAGAGGAGGCAGAGGAGGAGGAGAAGAAGAAGAAGAGGAAGGAGGAAAAAGAAGAAGAAAAAGGAAGAGGAGGCAGAGGAGGAAGAGGAAGAAGAAGAAGAAGAGGAAGAAAAAGAAGAAGCAGAAGAAGAAGAAGAAGAATGCGAAGAAGAAGGAGAAGAAGAAGAAGAATGCGAAGAAGAAGAATGCGAAGAAAGAAGAAAAAAAGAATGCGAAGAAGAAGAAGAATGCGAAGAAGAAGAAGAAGAAGAATGCGGAGAAGAAGAAGAAGAAGAAGAAGAAGAAGAAGAAGAAGAAGAAGAAGAAGAAGAAGAAGAAGAAGAAGAAGAAGAAGAAGAAGAAGAAAGAAGAAGAAGAAGAAGAAGAAGAAGAAGAAGAGAAGAGAAGAAGAAGAAGAACTGAAAGGGATAGAGAACGAAAGGTGATCAAATATTGGATATGCGGAGGGGAAAAGAGAAACATTGCAAACAATTAAATTTTTTATGTGACCGCAATGATTTTACAGAGTAAAGCAAGAAAATAAAGGGAAAAGGGAGGATAGAAAAGTACAAGAACAAGAAGAACAAGAGAAGAAGTAAGAGGTGTAAAACGAAGTTGAGAAAGAAGAGAAAAAGGAGGAGAAAAGAAGAAGAAAAGGAAAGACCGATGTGCAGGGGAGAAGAAGAAAGGAAGGAGAAAAGAAGAGAAAAAGTACATGTGTGCAAGGGAAAGAAATGAAAGGAAGAAAAGGTAGGAAGAGAAAGAAACGAGAAACATTGGCAGAAGAAGAGAAAGAAAGGGAAGATATTTGAATGTGAAGAGGAAGAAAGAAAAGAAAAGAAGCGAGAAGAAGAGATGCAAGGAAGAGAGAATGGAAGAAAGCGAGAAGAAAAGAAGTAGAGAAGAAGAAGAAGAAGAAGAAAAGAGAAAAGTGAAGGAGAAGAGAAACGAAGAGAAGCAGAGAGAAGATCAGAGATAGAGAGAAGAAGAAGAAGAAGAAGAGAAACGAAAGGATGAAACACTGAAAGGGATAGAGAAACTGAACAGCGTGTCAAATCCACTTTGTGTGCAGGGGATAGAGAAACTGAACAGCGTGTCAAATCCACTTTGTGCAGGGGATAGAGAAACTGAACAGCGTGTCAAATCCACTTTGTGTGCAGGGGATAGAGAAACGAACAGCGTGTCAAATCCACTTTGTGTGCAGGGGATAGAGAAACTGAACAGCGTGTCAAATCCACTTTGTGTGCAGGGGATAGAGAAACTGAACAGCGTGTCAAATCCACTTTGTGTGCAGGGATAGAGAAACTGAACAGCGTGTCAAATCCACTTTGTGTGCAAGGGATAGAGAAACTGAACAGCGTGTCAAATCCACTTTGTGTGCAGGGGATAGAGAAACTGAACAGCGTGTCAAATCCACTTTGTGTGCAGGGGATAGAGAAACTGAACAGCGTGTCAAATCCACTTTGTGTGCAGGGGATAGAGAAACATGAAACAGCGTGTCAAATCCACTTTGTGTGCAGGGGATAGAGAAACTGAACAGCGTGTCAAATCCACTTTGTGTGCAGGGGATAGAGAAACCGAACAGCGTGTCAAATCCACTTTGTCAGGGATAGAGAAACTGAACAGCGTGTCAAATCCACTTTGTGTGCAGGGGATAAGAGAAACTCGAACAGCGTGTCAAATCCACTTTGTGCAGGGGATAGAGAAACCGAACAGCGTGTCAAATCCACTTTGTGCAGGGGATAGAGAAACTGAACAGCGTGTCAAATCCACTTTGCAGGGGATAGAGAAACTGAACAGCGTGTCAAATCCACTTTGTGTGCAGGGGATAGAGAAACCGAACAGCGTGTCAAATCCACTTTGGTGCAGGGGATAGAGAAACTGAACAGCGTGTCAAATCCACTTTGTTGCAGGGGATAGAGAAACCAAACAGCGTGTCAAATCCACTTTGTGTGCAGGGGATAGAGAAACGAACAGCGTGTCAAATCCACTTTGTTGAGGGGATAGAGAAACTGAACAGCGTGTCAAATCCACTTTTTGCAGGGGATAGAGAAACCGAACAGCGTGTCAAATCCACTTTGTGTGCAGGAGATAGAGAAACGAACAGCGTGTCAAATCCACTTTGCAGGGGATAGAGAAACTGAACAGCGTGTCAAATCCACTTTGTGCAGGGGATAGAGAAACCAAACAGCATGTCAAATCCACTTTGTGTGCAGGGGATAGAGAAACCGAACAGCGTGTCAAATCCACTTTGCAGGGGATAGAGAAACTGAACAGCGTGTCAAATTCCACTTTGCAGGGGATAGAGAAACTGAACAGCTGTCAAATCCACTTTTGCAGGGGATAGAGAAACTGAACAGCATGTCAAATCCACTTTGCAGGGGATAGAGAAACTGAACAGCGTGTCAAATTCACTTTGCAGGGGATAGAGAAACCAAACAGCATGTCAAATCCACTTTGCAGGGGATAGACAAACCAAACAGCATGTCAAATCCACTTTGTTTGAAGGGGATAGAGAAACCGAACAGCGTGTCAAATCCACTTTGTTTGATGTCACCATCAAAGCTGATGACACGCCAGTCCGAAGCCATCCAAAGATGGACACTAATTGTGACCCTGTTGACCCCCATACCGCTCACAGAGTAAGTAAAGTGTCGCATCCTCTGAGCACATACACCCACGTACTGGATACTCTTATAGGCAGGAAAAGGCTACTTTACCTCACAAATACTGAACTAGGAGGGCAAGGACAGGAGACCTAATTTCATACAGAACTGAACGATGGACTTGTATATCCATTGACCAAACAAAACGTTCTTTGTTGGAATCGAAATCAAAGGGACTGGCAGCGCTCAAACCAATCAACAAACGAACCAGAGACACACGAAAATAGATTGAGAACACGAATATAACTGTTTTGTGTATTCAATAGACGGTCTTATTCTGTTTTATGTATTTCTGTTCGCTCTATTTGGATTGGAGGAGGAGGGGGGTGGGGAAGAAAAGGGGTGGCCCTGTGGAATTGGATTAAGTGCTCGGCGGGTAAGCTAGAGAACCCACAAGGTCCAGGGTTCAAAATCTGGTTTAATAGGAATTTTTTGCTCTCACACCTACCTACTGTGTGGTGGTGTGAGTGTTATTCGTTTGGATGAAACAATAAGCCGATGTCCTGTGTGCAACATACTACTTAACTCTTTGACTCCCGCACCCTGTCCACCAGCATCTTGCATTGTCAATCATGCTTGCAAAGCAAACACTTAACCCTTCGACTCCCTTGCCCTATCCACCAGCTTTCTGCAGGAAGTTGGTGGACATGGTGAGGGAGTCAAAATGTTAATTTCTTTTTTTTTGCAGTAGATAGATAGGGTGCGGGAGTCAAAGGATTGATCGACTCTCCATTGATCAGGGGAGATGAGTAGGCATACTGGTTCTTTATCATCTGCCATGAGTTTTCAAACTTGGTAAAACACTGGTCCTAGAGACAGACGTTCTTCCGCATGTGTATTGCATGAGAAGACCTCGTGGCACTGAATTCTGTTTCTGCCCTTTCCTCTTCAGTTTGAATTACTGTTGCTGTAGCTCTGCGCTATTCAAATGTGATTATGCCTTGTGTGCACTGCTATCGTCGGATTACAGTACCGTTGTGGGTAAAGCCTTCCCATCCATTTGGTGGTCGTTGGTACCACAGCTGATGAGGTTGGCCTGCAGAGAAAGATTGGGAGAGAGAGAAGTCAAAGAAGAGAAGAGATGGAAAGAGATGGAGAGAGAGAAGGTGAGAGAGAGAGAGAGACAAAGAGAGTGAAAAAGAGAGAGAGACAAAGAGAGAGAAAGAGAGACAGAGACAGAGAGGGGACCAAGAGACACAGTCAGGGAGAGATAGGGAAGACAGAGAGAGACAGAAGGAGGGAGCTAGCGATTGCAAATGGAGACAGTGAGGTAGAGAGAGAGAAAAGTGAAAATAGATGGATAGATAAATGAAGATAGATAGGTAAATAGATAGACAAATAGATAGATAGATAGATAGAGAGAGAGATAAGAGATAGAGAGACAGGAGAGAGACAGGGAGAAAGGGAGAGAGAAAGGGAGAGAGGAAGAGATGAAGAAGAAAGAAACACAGAGAAAGTGAGAGAGAGAGGGGGAGGAGAGACAAAGAGATATAGGAAGAGAAATCGGGAAGACAGACAGACAGACAGACAGCAGACAGAGACAGACAGACAGAGAGGGAGAGAGAGAGACATTTCATGAGCTAAAACAAAAACAAAAACTAATAGATATAGTACATTAATCTTATATAGCTCATCGTATTCTGCAATTTCGTTTTGGACCCAATGCGCATTTAACACAACACAATACCGCCTCCGCAGAAACTGCCGAAGAATGGCGGCAGCGACCTTGGATGACGGGTGATGTGATCCGATTCTGACCTCTGAGCTGCCCGAACAAGGTGTCTTTTGTTCCACAAACTGGTTCACAATCGTGCCAGTGAACTTCCATCCTGAAGTACCGGAACTGGTTTTGACGACAGTGATAATGCTGGATCGGTCATGGATTCCGGATTTGTTAGAGATTCTAGCGTCCAGATCCGTGTGACGTTGTGGCATAAAGTAAGACTCTTATTGATGGGCTCATGTGGCTTTGTGCTCTTGGAGTGCAAACTCTCTCTCTCCCTTTCTGTTTCTCTCTCTCTCTCTGTCTCTTCTCTCTCTTTTCTCTTTCTCTCTTCTCTCTGTCTCTGTCTTCTGTCCTTCTCTCTCTCTCTCTCTCTCTCTCTTCTCTTTCTAGCTCTTCTCTTTCTACTCTCTCTTCTCTCTTCTCTCGTTTCTCTCTCTTTCTGCTCTCTCTCTCTCTCTCTCTCTCCTTTCTCTCTCTCCTCTGTCTGTCTTCTCTCTCTCCTCTCTGTTCTGTCTGTCTGTCTCTCTGTTGTCCGTCTTCTGTCCTTTTCTTTCTCTCTTTCTTTTCTTTCTGTCTCTCTCTCTCTCTTGTCAATTGTCTGTCTCTCTGTTTGTCTGTCAGTCATGTTTGTTTGTTTGTCATCTGTCTGTCTGTCTGTCTGTCTCTGTCTCTGTCTCTGTCTCTGTCTCTGTCTCTTCTCTGTCTCTTCTCTCTCTCTTCTCTCTCTCTCTCTCTCGATCTGTGTGCATGTATGTATGCACACGTGTGTGTATGCCTCCGTGTTTTGTGTGTATGTGTGTCATTGTGTGTATATGACTGTGTGCCTATGTGCCTGTGTACGTTTGTGAGTGTTCGTTCGTTATTTCTTTTAACGTCTGTTCACATATGTGCTTTTAGACGGAAAAAAAAAAAAAGAAAAAAAAAAGGTGTCTATGGGGTGGAAGATTCTACGAAATCATAAAGACAGTTTAACATATTAATTAACATTTAAAAAAAATTATAGGACAATAGAAAAGCAATCATAACATTAGAACGATAGGCTTGAACAGATTGCTCAGGGCTGTATGTGTGTATGTAGGGGGGGGTGTGTGTGTGTGGTGTGTGTGTGTGTGTGTGTGTTGTGTGTGTGTGTGTGTGTGTGTGTGTGTGTGTGTTGTGTGTGTGGTTGTGTGCGTGGTGTGTGGTGTTGTGTGTGTTGGGGTGAGTGTGTGCACGTATACGCATAGCGCATGCAACGAGCGTATCCGTGCTGGGTTATGAACAAACCATCTGTGATTATTGGTGGGGTAGAGGGGTAGAAAAGGATAATCTTACCGAATAAAAAACATTGTAACAGTCAAGGAGTATGATAAAACTAACAAGCAAACAAACAGAGGTAGGTGGAGTTACAGGTATAAAACAATCGGTCTTATCAAGAAAAGCCTACAGACTGTGCAGTAATGCCAGCAAAATGTAAATACAAGTGAAATCAGTGTGTTTCTGTTTCAATTTGAAAATGATACATGGAAATAGGTCGATCGCTGACAACACAAAGGTGTTTAACTGTTATAGACTCATTATAGACACATTTGATGGTATTATTGAACTTAATCCGAAGTGAGTCCAATATAATCTGTAAGCTAAAGTTATTTCTAGTCTTGTAAAACCCTGGTAATTTACGATGAAGGGTCGATAGTGACATTGCGCTTTTACTTTCTTTTCTAATATAGCATTCATTTCATGTTCAGAAAGTCGTAAATCAAGTTTAGCACTGCCTGCCCTATTCATTGCTGCACTTTTAGCGATTCTTCGACTCGATCATTATCTATTATACCACAGTGTGATGGAATCCAACAAAAAGTAACGTGAGTATTATTTGTTATTATAAACAATGAATTAAAAAGTTTATCTCAAATATAACGTACTATTTACTTTACATTTGCAGCTCGTCAGGGATTGTAATGCAGATTTCGAATCTACACATAATAAGATACTAAATATAGCTATGGGTAGATCTACTATATATTTCAGTGCCATTAGGATGGCGACTAATTCAGACGTGAAGATTGAGTGTCCCTGTCCTAAAGAGTAAGCCTTTTCCACTTTTAAGTTTGGAATTATAAAACCATTGCCTGCTGCACCATCATCTAGAACAGAGCCATCAGTAAATATTTTCAAGTGATGTGAATATTTTTCATGCAGATGAGACAGAACGTCAATTGCCAACAGGTGCGGATTAATATCTTTTCTCAAGTTAGTTTCAATGTAGTTGATATCAAAAGTAGCAGTGGACAATTCCCAGGGGGGTAGAGGACAACATATCAGTTTATGTGAAACTTTTTTAGGAACTACTCTGCAAATTTCGAAGAGCTCATTTGTGTAACTGGATATTGTTTCTTGTGCCTTTATTGTTCTTGCTCTCTTGGGGAAATGGATGTCAGACCGAATTTTAAGATCCGTGTCAACATAGTTAGCTACTGCATTTGCTCTAACGATATATTTAGCAGCTGATAACTTCCTCCAGTCTTCCAAAGGAAGGATGCCGGCTATTTTATATACTTCTTGTGTTTTTGTATACACCGGTACCCAAGAGCACATTTAACAGATTTACTATCTAAGCTTTGAAGTTTTTTCAAATAACATTTTGGGGCTGAAAAATAGACCTCTTGGCCATAAGCCAACTTTGATCTGACTAAAGCTGTAACAAGATGTAATAACGTTTTAGTGTCTGCCCTGACTGTTACTATTATTTTTATTAAATTAAAGCTTTTCACGGCTTTGTATAACAAGGCATCAATACGTACTTTCCATTGTAAACTAGAAGTCAAGTGAACTCCCAAAATTTCACCTGAGTGGTATATTTCAGTTCCTCATTATCAATTTTGAACAGTGGTAACTCTTTAGGACTGAAACCATTATTAAAAAGAATCATATTGTCTTTTCATTGGATATTTCCACACCGTTAACTTTCAAGTAAGTGGAAATGTGATCAATTTCACGTTGATAGATCTTTTTAATATAGGTTATTTCTCTTAAGGAAGTCTTCCTTTTCAACGAAACGTTCATCCAGAGCACTATATCATCAGCGTACTGAGCTAAGTTCACATTGTTTGAGACTTGTGATGGCAGGTCATTGATCAAAATATTAAATAAAAGAGGAGATATTATGGAACCCTGTGGAATTCCCATGTTTACAGGTCGTTTTTCAGAGTATGTATTACTTATTTTAGCGACTATACTTCGATTACTTATAAATGCTTTGATGAAATAATAAATATTACCTTTGAGACCAATATGTTTCAATTTCAACAAAAGTCTTGCATGCCAGACTTGATCATACGCTTTTTTAAGATAAAAAAGGTAGCTAAGACATTTTTCCTTCTCGCAAACTGAGTTTTTATTTGAGTTGTTAATTTGACTAAATGGTCTGTCGTCGATCTACTTTTCGAAATCCAGACTGGTTAATAGGTATTATATTATTTTTCTCACAAAAATAAGTCAGTCGATTCAGAGTAATTTTTTCCATTAGTTTCGAAACATGGGATGTAAGCGAGATAGGCCTGTAACTACCTGTATCAGAGCGTGGTTTATTAGCTTTCAGTACAGGTATCACAATTGAATTCTTCCAAATGTCAGGTATGTGACCACTTTCCCAGCATTTTAGTATGATATGGTGTAAATATTTAATCCATTTCTCTGGTAAATGATTTAAAAGCGTATACGAAATGCCATCCAGACCTACAGCCGATTTTTTATTGTTCAAAGAGAGAAGAGCATCTTTAAGTTCTTGTAGCGTAATTTTTGAATTTATGTACATGTGGCTATCGGGGGGAGGATCTGAGTATTCTACAGATTCCTCAATTTTCCGTCTTTTCTCCTGAATTGGTGGAGACAAGCTACTGGAATTACTTGCTCTTGAAAAGAACTGTACAAATTCTTCAGCTTTCTCAGATGACGAAGGAAATTCATTGTCTCTAATCTTAATAGGAAACTGTTGTAAATGAAATCCATTTTTCATTTCTTTGACCTTATTCCAAATTTTAGGAAGATCTTTAGGACCGGAAATTTGTTGAGAACAGAAATCTGACCAATACCTCTTTTTGGCTTGGGCTATGACCTTGTTTGAATGAATCTTTGCCATTTTCATATTGTAATGGTCTTCTGGAGATTTAGTTTTTAAGTAGGTTTTATACATTTTCTTTTTTTCGTTCTTAGCTTCTTCACATAATTGATTCCACCAGCTATTTCCAACAAAATTACCTTTGTTTACATTTTTCCTTTTTGGAATTGAATCTTTTGCTGCCTCATGTAATGTGTTTGTGAAGTGTGAATACATATAATTAACACTGTCGCTCTCGTTGAACGTGCAATCTTTTCCCATTAAGATCGTGTGGTATTTTACCCAGTTTGCACGGTTGTACAAATATCTAGGAATACAGTCATCTTGTTCTGGTGCTTTAGCAAATAATTCATCAATAACTGTGACAATTGGTAGATGATCACTTCCAAGGGAGTCGGATGTATTATCCCATATACAATTAATGACAAGGTCAGGAGATAATAAAGTCAAGTCAATGGCGGAAGCTTTATGTTTAGGATTATCTGGTAGTCTAGTTATTCGACCGTCATTTAATAATACCAAGCCAGAGTCAACGATGTTTTCAACAAAACAATTGTTAGACACATATTGGCAGTCTTTGTCCCAGAATGGAGAATGGGCATTAAAATCTCCGGCGATCAACCATTTCTCAGCATGTTCTAAAGTTCGTAGCCAGTCACTGTTGTTTCCATCAGGGCCACGTGGAAAATATACAGACATGATATTTAAAGTTGAGTGTGTGTCTGTGTGTGTGTGTGTGTGTGTGTGTGTGTGTGTGTGTATGTGTGTGTGTGTGTGTGTGTGTGTGTCTGTGTGTGTGTATGTGTGTGGTATGTGTGTGTGTGTGTGTGTCATTGTGTGTATATGACTGTGTGCCTATGTGCCTGTGTGCGTTTGTGAGTGTGTGTGTGTGGTCTGTGTGTGTGTGTGTGTGTGTGTGTGTGTGTCATTGTGTGTATATGACTGTGTGCCTATGTGCCTGTGTGCGTCTGTGTGTGTGTGTGTGTGTGAGTGTGCGTCTGTGTGTGTGTGAGTGTGCATCTGTGTGTGTGTGAGTGTGCGTCTGTGTGTGTGTGTGTGTGTGTATGTGTCATTGTGTGTATATGACTGTGTGCCTATGTGCCTGTGTGCGTTTGTGAGTGTGTGTGTGTGTGTTTGTGTGAATGTGCGTCTGTGTGTGTGTGTGTGTGTGAGTGTGCGTCTGCGTGTGTGTGTGAGAGAGAGAGAGAGTGTGCGTCTGTGTGTGTGTGTGTGTGTGTGTGTTGTGTTTGTGTGTGGTGTGCGTTGTGTGTGTGTGTTGTGTGTGAGTGTGCGTCTTGTGTGTGTGAGTGTTCGTCTGTGTGTGTGTGTGTTGCGTCTGTGTGTGTATGTGCATGTGTGTGTGTGTGTGTGTGTGTGTGTGTGTGTGTGTGTGTGTGTGTGTGTGTGTGTGTGTGTACACGCCTGCGAGTACGCCTGTACAAGCATCTGCCTGTATATGTCTTAATGTATATGTCTCATCATCATCAGGTGCCCTGCCGCATGGCGTTGGCGACCATTGATTTCCAACCATCTCTATCTCTCGTTGCCCCTAGCATCTCCCCACCCTCATCCCCAGCCACTCTGCAAGTCCGTCCAGCATTCTCTCCCTGGGTCTACCCAGTGCTCTCTTTCCCTCCAGCTTTCCCGTTGTGACCAGGTGCTCCAATTCCCCTTTCCTCATAAAATGGCCTGTAAATGTTGCCCGTCTTTTCCTAATCTTCCTTATGAGTGATCTACTTGTGTCTGCCTCCATCAAGACTGTCTTGTTTGTTTTCTTTGCTGTCCATGGAACTCTCAACATTCTTCTGAGAAACCACATCTCGGATGCCTCAATCTTGCTCTGGCTTTGCTTGTTGACTGTCCACGCCTCGCATCCGTACAACAGTATATGTATATGTCTATGTAAATGGAACAGGTATGCCTGCTTGCGATCGTCAACGCACTGCTTCCTAACACATGCACATAGACAAACAATTAAACTTTCATGTTGGTGTTTAATAACCCTTCTTTATTTATGGTGCAGGGACCTTCAGGCGCATAAATCCTGGACACATCAGAGGCTCATGACCATGCGAAATGTGTTGCTTGAGGAAAGCCTATAAAGGCCATTTTATGAGGAAGGGGGATTTGGAGCACCTGGTCACAACGGGAAAGCTGGAGGGAAAGAGAGCACGAGGTAGACCCAGGGAGAGAATGCTGGACGGACTTGCAGAGTGGCTGGGGATGAGGAGGGTGGGAGAGATGCTGGGGACAACAAGAGATAGAGATGGTTGGAAGTCCATGGTCGCCAACGCCATGCGGCAGGGCACCTGATGATGATGAGAGGAGGAGGAGGAGGAAAGCCGTCAACCGACAACACCTAAAGAGACATGATCTGTAACACCGAGATCAGACAAAACGATAATAACGACAAGCAAACCCCCGATCTCATTCCAACAGCAGACAGTCAGATGGCTCAGGCACCTCACACGACCGCCAGGGGTTGGGAAACCGTGTTGCTTCAGCAGAGTCACCTACAGTGCTGAGATGGCTCTAGATCGTATATTCATATCCATATTCATATTCAGGCCATTTTATGAGGAAAGGGGAACTGGAGCGCCTGGTCACAACAGGAAAGCTGGAGGGAAAGACAGCACTA
>JAPXFY010000026.1:36417613-36430113 GCA_030674185.1 Monoplex corrugatus | reverse complement strand
TCCCAGTCAGTTTTAATCTCTGTCTGTCTCTCTCTCTCTGTCCGACTGTCTCTATGTCTGTCTGTCTCTGTCTGTCTGTCTGTCTCTGTCTGTCTGTCTGACTCTGTCTCTGTCTGTCTATCTGTCTGTCTCTCTTTCTCTCTCTCTCTCTCCAAAAGAAGCCGCTTTATTATAGACTCTGTTTTGTAAAGAGCTGTTTTCATTTGCTTTATTTTGCTTTGTTTGCCGATAATTTAAGAGTAGCTAATAATATGAAAATAATGGTATATTTGTAGAATATGTTAGAAGTGGATATTGAAAGGGTATATAGACACTTAAGGGTCTACTATACATGTTAACAAAAGCACATCAACAAAACAACAAAAAAACCAAAAAACAAATAAATAAAAGGCATAGTGATGTCCCTTGTTAACAGAGTATTTTGGGGCAGTTATGTGAAGATTATATTATTATCACTAAATGTAAGGTTTGGGTGGTCTAGCCCAGATGTTTCATCATATTACAGTTTTTATGTGTGTGTGCGTGTGAGTGTATATGGATGCGTGTGTGTGTGGGTGTGGGTGTGGGTGTGTGAAAAAGATTTTGGTTTGTCTAAACCTAGACAAATTATTGGCCTGAATGTGGGAACACTGTTCTGATATTTTTTGTTGTTGTTTTCTTTGCATTATGTAGTAGTGGTAAAATGGATGATTGTTTATTATATATGATTTGAATATGTTCGACTGTTCAAGGAATGGATGTTCGATATTTTTTTTGATTATGCGTGAAGAATTTGCGCACATACAAAGAGTGGATTATGTGTCGCACTACTGGAAAATTGTTATCCCCCTTGTCAAAAGACCTTTTCGGGTAATGACAATAAACAGTTTCAGTTTCAGTTTCAGTTTTCTCTCTCTCTCTCTCTCTCTCTCTCTCTCTCTCTCCCCTCTCCTCTCTCTCTCTCTCTCTCTCTCTCTCTCTCGCTTTTAAAGTTTTGATACCAATGTCATATGTGCAGAGTGGCAAAAACTAGTCGTAAGACAGGTCCACTTGGACTTAAAAGAAGCTACTATCGTGGTCAAGTGGATAAACGTGGGGTTTTCAATCAGAAGGTCCCGGGTTCAATCCCCATATTCGCCCTCCGCCTGGTGGATAAAGCGTGGAGAAATCCTTTTTTTCTTTATCAACATGTCTGCAGATCTGCCAGTGCTTAAACTTTCTTCAGAATTTCAGTTATGCACCTTATAAACCCTTTGACTCCCCGCACCTTATCCACCAACTGCAAGAACTTGACCCTTTGACTCCCTCACCCTGTCTTCCAGATTCCTGTAGGAAGCTCGTAGGTAGGTGAGAGAAATCCAAAACAAAAGTGCGACAGCCCGCGCTCACGCAAACAGGAACCAGAAAAACACGGAAAAAAAGACTAAGAACACGTACTTAATACAACAAGACAAGACAGGCGCAAATTTTCGGCCAACTGGCCTTTGTCAACCGTGAATGAAAGATCACAAACAAACACCAAATACAAAATTACATTCATGTTTGACAAAAGGCCAGTTGGCCGAAAAGTTATGCCTGTCTTGTCTTGTCTTGTTGTATTCGGGTGAGAGAATCAGAAAATCAAGTTTTTGTTTTAGCTAGCATGGTTGACAATGCAGGATGCTGGAAGACAGGGTGCAGGAGTCAAGAGGGTTAAAATATCCTTTAACTAAGTCATGTCACTGGCTGGCTTATGGAAACGTGAAAACGTGAAAACAATCAGCATGCTACCCCCCCCCCCCCTCCCCCCCCCCTTAGATGCAGACTTGTGTAACAACATAGTGAAATGTGGTCATCTCCCGTGACAACTTCAGTTCTCAATGCTTCAATAAAAAAAAAAAATTTAAATTAAAAAGTGATCTTTTTTGTTTGTTTGGAGTTTAACGTCCTCACCCACATAAGCGATACGGCAGACGGAACACAACGAGGTGTTCGTTATGTTGATCTGTGTAATGCACGGTGAGCCCAAATAAATTCGTAGAATAATAACGAATAACAATATAGAAGAACGATTGACGACAATTTACAACGAAAAATAATTAACTGTTTTCAGGTTTTCCCCTTTGATCCGTGTTGTCTGATATTTTCCTGATATTACCGCCCACACTTTGGGAAATTCACCTCGTCTTCTTTTATCTTCGGAGCTCACTAACACGTAGCTTCCGGTTCCGGTTACAGACTGTGGTTCCGCCATCTGTGGTTTCTCCGTTCGTAACATTTAGTCGCCGTGGTGTGGTGGTTAGCGCAACGGACTACCGACTGGAAGGTTATGGGTTCCAATCCCCATCAGTCCCTTCAAAAATATATCATTGTGGGATTTTTCGGCTCTAACCAGCTCCTACTCAGAGTTGGGCGTGCTATGGGCTCATTGGGAAGACTGGGACTACACAGTCGAGTTTCCTCCACTTCAAGGATGCGTCATTGAGGCTGCTGCTCAAATCTTCTGACCAGCACCGTAGGTGTCTGTATCTCTCGGGGCCTGGTTGACGCCAGGATATGTTATGATAGTAAGCGTAAGAGTGCAGCCCTGTCACGCAGTCTCAATCCTAGATGGAACTCCATAGCATCATGATTATCATCGTCATTGACGTCATCATCGCATTGTACAAACTGTTCCAGCTTGTGTGGCCATTAAAGTGACGTAGAAAAAGGGGGGATGGAGGTGGAGGTTAGCACAAAGGGAACCTCCCTGAGTGCAATGATCTTTAAAAAAAAAACATTCATACAGCAGTGTGTGTGTGGGGGGGGGGGGGGTGGGAGGCGAGGGTTGTTTGTTTTGCTTTACTGCCCCATTTTCTGCGTCGCTTGTGTGTCACTTGCTCCCCACATAGATTTCCGACACACCCCCAAACCCACCGGGGTCAAAATAGCAGTGAGGTTCAGTGTTTTGACGTGGTGTTAGCCCTGATATGACTCTCTAGTTGTCAGCTGGGCTGTAAGCAATATGAAACTTGAACCTGAAGGTGCAATGAAGGGCCACAAAATCTGAGACAATTCGTCACAATTTTGTTGTGATGATGACGCTGGACATGGTAGTCGCGATGCTATTTTCATATTCATATTCATATTCACATTCATATTCATATTCATATTCATATTCATATTCACATTCATATTCATATTCATATTCATGTTCATATTCATTCAATTCATATTCACATCATATTCACATTCATATTCATATTCATTTCATATTCATATTCATATTCATATTCATATTCACATTCATATTCAATTCAATTCATTCATTCATATCATATTCATATTCATCATTCACATTCATTATTCATATTCATATTCATTCATATTCATCAATTCAATTATTCATTCAAATTTATATTCATATTCATATTCAATTCATATCACATTCATGTTCATATTCATATTCACATTCATATTCGTATTCATATGACAGGAAAGCTGGAGGGAAAAAGAACACAAGATAAAACCCAAAGAGAAAATATTGGACGAACTTTCAGGGTGGCTGACGACAGAGAGGGTGGAAGATGTGCCTGCGGCGACAAGGGATAGATGCATACAGGGAGCTATGATCGCTTATGCCATGCGGCAGAGCACATGATGATGATAATGATATTTATATTCATGTTCATATCCATATTCATGGTGGATTTACCATGTGCAACTCGGGCTACTCTCCCCTTTGAGAGCGTGTCGCCACAGTGCAGCGCCACCCATTGTTTTCTTTGACCAAGACTTCAGAAAGGTAGGAAAGATAATTGGCCTTCAAGAATAAGGAACTGGAAATCAACCTATCTCTCCAATGTTTTATACCAGGACAGCTGGGTTAAAGCCTTGTTCTTCACGATTTTTAACTGCCGTGGGATCTTTAGCGTGTGCAGGCCATAAGGCAGGACCTGGGAAATCAACCCATCTCTCCAAATGTTTTATGCCAAGGCAAGCCGGGCTAAAGCCTCGTTCTTTACGATTTTCAACTGCCGTGAGATCTTTAGCGTGTGCAGGCCCTAAGGCACACCGGGCCTAAATCGTTTCTCGTCTACTTCAAAGAACTAGATGTTCCTTTCAATTTTCCGGGTCACACTGAGGAGAAAAGTCGAAGCTTCAACGGGGAACCAAGTCTTGAATCTCGAGTTTAGTTCTTGGTAGGGCTTTGTTTTGCTTTTGTTTTCGTCTTCTTTTTCTGGTGGTTTGTTTTACACTGTGTGATAAAGCCATCTGGCGGACAAATTAAGCAGCATCAATTAAGCGGCCAAGGCTGGCAGTTCCCTCCTCACCCCCCCCCCCCCCCCGTCAATTAGCAGACGGTAGCCAACCCACTCACTCTCTCACTCACTCACTCACTCACTCAGTTATCAAGGTTCACGCAGACTCAATCATTAATTTAATGTGTACCCTGGCTTCCTCTTTCTGCCTGTCAGGTTGTATCGACCGTGTGAAATGGTGTGAATGGGGTCATAGGAAGTGCCTGCATGCCACACGCTTTTGGGATAGGAAAAACAAACAAAACAAAACACACACACACACACACACACCGCGCGCGCGCGCGCGCGCGCGCACAGACACACGCGTACACACAACGCGCGCGCACAGACACACACGCACCTACACATATTGCGCACACTCACACACATACACACGTACGCACACACTCATGCGCACACGCGTGCACACGAACGTGCTCACACACGTGCACACACACACAAAACACAATCATGCACATACACACTCATACACACACGCAAAACACACACACCCACACACACACAACATCCACACACACACACATATCACACACACACACAAACGCACACAGACAAACACACGCACACACATCATACGCACATATAACGAAAACATACACGTACACACCAAATCACACGTAACACACGTACACACACACACACACACACACACACACACACACAACACACACACACACATATATACACACACACACACACCGGCACCCGTGTATCCCTTCTCGGTGGTATGAAATAAGCTCTCCATTTTTTAACCCAACTCCACTTGTTTTCTCAAACGCTAATTCTTTTAATTTCAAAGTAAGCTTAATTTCACGTTTTTTCAACTAAGGAATGAGAGTGGAAGTTGTATGCGTTCATGTGTTGTGTGTGTGTGTGTTGTGTGTTGTGTTTGTGTTGTTGTGTGTGTGTGTTTGTGTGTTGTTATCATTGTAGTGCATAGCGCTTGTGTGCTTGTGAAACTGTGTATCCATGCAGACGTGCATGTGTGTGCATGTTATACATGTGTGGATGCAAGCCCCTGTGTCAGTGAGCAAACATTTGTCATATCATGCGCGCGTACGCGTGGCGAGGCAATGGAGGGAGATGGATGGGTGTAGTCACATGTGGTTTCATGTTTGCACATGTGTATTTATTGTCATAAAAGAATCGACAAGAGTTATTAGTACCGACTGATCATGATTCGGATTTAGTTTCTCTGTAACACTGGAAGTCTGACGTACAATAAGTATAACATCACATTATTGCGTCTTTCGCGTACAACATAGCTCTCTCTCTCTCTCTCTCTCTCTCTCTCTCTCTCTCTCTCTCTCTCTCTCTCTCTCTCTCTCTCTCTTCTCTCTCTCTCTCTCAATCTCTCTCTCTCTCTATTATCTATCTATCTATCTCCTATCTCTCTATCTCTCTCTCTATTTCTGTGTGTGTGTGTGTGTGTGTGTGTGTGTGTGTGTGGTGTGTGTGTTGTGTGTGTGTGTGTGTGGTGTGTGTATGCATGCCTGCATACATGCCCGATGTGTGTGTGTGTGTGTGTTGAGGAGAGAGAGAGGGAGTAGAGAGTAGAGAGAGAGAGAGAGAGAGAGAGAGAGAGAGAGATATTGTTTATCTATGCTTTCATGCCTGACATTTTCTGCAAAGTGCAAACCTTTTAGGAGCTTATTTCGTGGTATGTTGCGTTCTAGAAATCTTCATCATCATCATTATTGTTATTATTATTATTATTGTTATTATTATTATCATTATTATTATTATATTATTATTATTGTTATCGTTATTATTATTATTGTTGTTGTTGTTATCATTATTGTTATCATCATTATTATCATTATTATCGGTATTATCATCATTACTATTATTATCATCATTATCATTGTTGTTGTTGTTACTATTATTATTACCATTATTATTGTTGTTGTTATATATTATTATATATTATTATTATTATTAACACCATATGTGAGTCCTAATCAGTTTGGAAAATGGAGCAACACAAGAACGATGTATAACAATATCAGCTTTTGCAAGACCACTTACGGTACGACTGTATCATGCCCACGCTTATTCGTTCACGTAGCCGTTTCTTTGTATGAAATTAACATCAGAAAGAGAGTCCTTGAATGTTATATAGAACCAATACTGTTGTACGGATGCGAGGCGTGGACAGTCCGCAAGCAAAGCCAGAGCAAGATTGAGGCAGCCGAGATGTGGTTTCTAAGAAAAATGTTGAGAGTTCCATGAACAGCAAAGAAAACAAACGAGACAGTCCTGATGGAGGCAGACACAAGTAGATCACTCATAGGGAAGATTAGGAAAAGACAGGCAACATTTATAGGCCATTTTTTTATGAGGAAAGGGAAATTGAAGCACCTGGTCACAACGGGAAAGCTGGAGGGAAAGAGAGCACCAGGTAGACCCAGGGAGAGAATGCTGGACGGACTTGCAGAGTGGCTGGGGATGAGGAGGGTGGGGGAGATGCTAGGGGCAACGAGAGATAGAGATGGTTGGAAGTCCATGGTCGCCAACGCCATGCGGCAGGGCACCTGATGATGATGATGATGATGAGTCGTAGTCTTAACATCAAAAAGACCACATGAAGTGTCACTATAAAATTGCCTATAGATACAGTGCCACCCACCAGCAAGTGGGCCCCAGTAGCTCCTTTGGTTTGTCCGTGGGATTCACATGCTAATGGTTGTGGGGTCGAATCCCGTCCCGGGGAGCGCTACATTAAAACTGGCTTTGTCACTGTCCCATCTTAACATTATCATTGTCCTGATGGGCTTGGATGATTAATAAGTTCCTCTTTCCCCACTTCCCTGGGATGGTTATCCCCGTTGGACCATGTTACTTGAGGTAGGTGTCGATGTAAAAACTGAACCAAATCAATCACCCATCAGCAGACACTCTAAGGGAGAAGAAACTAGACGGACTTGCAGATTGGCTGGGGACAAGGAGGGTGGAAGAGATGCTTGAGGCAACAAGAGATAGAGACAGATGGAAGTCCATAATCGCCAACACCATGCGGCAAGGCACCGGATGATGATGATGAATACATCGGCCTGAAAAAAAAACAACCAGTTTGATCCTCATTTATCAACGAGTGAAGAATGGTTTTTAATTGATCAGTTAATCAGGCTGATCCTACTTTTGATCCTACTTTGTGCACAACATTTGAAAGTGTTGTCGGTCTCCAGATTTTTTTTTTTAATTAAGTCTCTCTGTTTGTTGCCCTTCAGTACACATCTATCACACCCGTGCAACAAGAACACAGACCTCATGGCAACCATCTTTCAAGGAAAAACAATGGCAAAAAGGAAGAAAGACAGACCTCCAGTCTCATACATCGTGAACATAACCAGCATCAGTGACCTAAATATTCAAGAAACTGTCCACACAAAAGTCAAGACAGAGCGGTCTGGAGGGAGATGTTAGCATCCAGGTCTGCAGCGGCCAACACCGAACCAGGTGCCTCCGACAGGTGAGACAGGTGAGACTGTCGTAATTTATGTTTGTGTTGATGAGAGCTCGCCTTTCTGAAATCCATCGTTCAGTGATCTGACAACCAGCTGCACCCAACTGTGATTACAAGAATTTAAAGAGAATTCAAATGTGAATCCATTCTGTACCAGGGAGAAGAGTGGCACAATGGTTCAAACGTTCGCCTGCCAATAACTAAACTCGAGGTTCCAGGGTTCGTTCCCCGTAGAGGCCTCGACGTTTCTCGTCAGTTTGACCGGAAAATCGAACTGAATGTGTAGTCTTTTTCGGAAGGGGACGAAAAACGAGTTGGACATCGTGTGCCTTCTGGCTGCGTACGCTTAAGATCCCACGGCAGTTGACAATGGTGAAGAGCAGGGCATTGCCCGGCTGCCTTGGTACAAAACATTGGAGAGATAGGTTGATTTCCCAGGTCCCAGCCCTTGAAGATCAGTAAGCCTTCTTGCCTTTCTGAAGTCTTGAAAAAAAAAAAAGAATATGAATATGAATTTGAATTGAGGGAGAGGGGATGGGCACCACCCTCGTGGTGCTGGCCCCTGGAAAAGTTGAGGTCTCTGCCACCTCGCTCCCCTACGACCTCAGGGTTATGGGGACTATCTACGCAGGACCTCAGGACTGACCAGCTCATGAATTTATGTGCAGGCTTAAGGTGTGTGCCGTGATCATTCTGGATTTTCTCCATCACATGTCACCTGTGACGATAATGCACATGGAATTCATTCCGAACGCGAAGACGTCATCTTGAGAAACTGAAACTGAAACTGTACCAGGACTTTTTTCTGTTTCATATTTCTAAGAGCATAAGTAGCTTTATCTAAAGTAATAGTTCGTTCAAGTAGGTAGCGGCGCCTGCCGTGCCGTAGTCGCAGACGATCGGCGTGACAAAAGCATGAATGGGAACTAGAAAATAAAGACGAAAAAAAAAAAAAAAGAATAACAACGCGTATTTAATATCAACCAGACAAGACAGACGCGAAGTTTCGGCCAGCTGGCCTTTGTCAAGCGTAAGATCACAAAACAAACAAACACCAGATCTATACAAAAATTAGGAGAAATAGACTGAAACTTCCACTGGACGGAGCACAGGGAAAGTTTCAGTCTTTTATTCCAATTTTTGTGTCTGGTATTTGTTTGCTTGTTTGTGTCTTACTCTTAGCAAAAGGCCAGTTGACCGAAATATATTGCGCCTGTTTTGTATTAAATTAAATAGGCGTTCTTATTACTTTTTTCCCCGTGTTTTTTTTTTTCTGGTTCCTGTTTGCTTGAACGCAAGCAGTCACACTTGTTTTGGATTTGATAAAAGCATGAATGTTAAGAATTTTCAAACAGTTCTGTGCTCAGCCATCAGTGCACAGATTGTTGTCAATTTAGATTGGAAAATAAAAGTTCTTTCTTTCATCTAACCTTAACCCTAACCTCCCTTACGTTCCTTCCGATGAAATATGTTGTCTCACTCACTTGACTATCGGGATCAAGGAATGTCGGTTTGATACAGTCGTACCGTCTCGGCAAGCGGATACGAGCGGGTGTGGGAACACCAACGCTGTTGAAGCGGTGTGGATAAATGAGGCAGGGCAAAATAAATCCGTTAATGCTCTGTATAATGAACAATTACATTACGAACGGTTAATAAGTAGCATGGATGTAAAGGATTCATTATCGCACTGGAAACGGTTGCCATCGCCAAAGATGACAAAAAGTCTCGGTTCAGACCTTGAACTGAAAAAAAACAAGAAAGTTTCTCTCTCTCTCTCTGTCTCTCTCTATCTCCATCTCTCTGTCTCTGTCTCTTTCTCTGTTTGTCTGTCTGTCTGTCTTCTCTCTCTCTCTCCTCTCTCTCTCTGTCTCTCTCTCTGTGTCTCTCTCTCTCTTCTCTCTTTCTCTTTCTTTCTTCTCTCTCTCTTTCTCTCTCTCTTTTTCTCTCTGTCTCTCTTTTTTCTCTCTCTCTTTCTCTCTCTGTCTCTCTCCTCTCTTTCTCTCTCTCTCTCTTTCTTTCTCTCTCTTTCTCTCTCTCTTCTTTCTCTCTCTCTCTTCCTCTCTCTCTCTCCTCTCTCTCTCTCTTTCTCTTCTCTTTCTGCTGTCTCTGTCTGTGTCTCTGTCTCTGTCTCTGTTTCTGTTTCTGTCTGTCGTCTTCTGTCTTTCTCTCTCTCTCTCTCTCCCCTCTCTCTCTCTCTCTCTCTCTCTCTCTCTTCGAGCTGTACTCAGCCATCAGTCCACAGATTGTTGTCAATTTAGATTGGAAAATAAAGTTCTTTCTTTCTTCTAATCTTAACCCTAACCCCCCTTACGTTCCTTCCGATTGAAATATGTTGTCTTGCTCACTTGACTATCGGGATCAAGGAATGTGGGTTGATACAGTCGTACCGTACCGTCTCGGCAAGAGGATACGAGCAGTAACAGTAGAGACGGGGATAATGGTCAAGTAGACACGTTTGACTCCCGCACCCTACACACCAACTGCAAAAACGTAAACCCTTTGTTTCATTCCCTCACCCTATCCACCAGCTTCCAGCAGGAGAAAGCTGGTGGGTAGGGTGAGGGAATCAAAGAGTTAAGCGCTGTGGTAGATAAAATGAGGGAAACTCAAAAGGTTAAGGAATCTGGCGGATAGAGTGAGGGGAATCAAAGGGTTAAGTTTTTGCTTTGATAGCATGCTTGACAATGCAGGATGCTGGTGGCAGGATGCGGGAGTCAAAGGGTTTCGAAGCTGGACGGCTGGGATTCAATACTGACCGGTGTGTTCATCATCATCATCTCATGTGCCCTGCCGCATGGCGTTGGCGATCATGGCCCTCCATATGCATCTATCCCTTGTGGTTGCAAGTACATCATCCACCCTCTCTATCCTCAGCCACCCTCCAAGTCCGTCCAATAATTTCCCCCTGGTCTACCTTGTGTTCTCTTTCCATTCAGCTTTCCTGTTGTGACCAGGTGCTCTAATTCCCCTTTCCGCATAAAATGGCCTACAAATGTTGTTAAAGGGTGGATACTTTTCCGATCGCCCAGGTTAACATGTGTGCAGATCAGGTGTTGTCTGAACACCCCTTCACATGTATACGCATACAGAACATCACAAACGCACGTTAAAGATCCTGTAAGTCATTGTCAGTGTCCAGTGGCTTATGGAAACAGAAAAAATCACCCAGCATGCACGTCCCATCAAAGACAGAGATGCAGACTGTGCAGCAACATACAGTCTGCAGTGTGGGCGAAACTACGTGCATACATGCATCTGAAAAAAACCTGAATGCTTTAGTTGTAGAGTAGTAGTAGAGGTAGTAGTAGTAGTAGTAGTAGTAGTAGCATCAGCAACAGCAGTAGTTGTACTAGGATCAGCAGCAGCAGCAGCAGCACTAGTAGTAGAGGTGGTGGTGGTAACAGTAGTAGTAGCAGTAGTAGTATGTAGTACTAGTAGAGGCAGCAGCTGATTTTCAGCAGTAGTAGCAGTAGTAGTAGCAACAGCACAGCAGAAGCAGCGGCAGTAGTAGTACTAGCAGGAGCAGTAGTAGTAATGGTAGTAGCAGGAGTAGTAGTAGTAGGAGATGCAGTAGTAGTGGTAGTAGCAGGAGCAGTAAAAGTAATGGTAATAGCAGGAGCAATAATAGTAATGGTAGTAGCAGGAGCAATAATAGTAGTGGTAATAGCAGGAGCAATAATAGTAGTGGTAATAGCAGGAGCAATAATAGTAGTGGTAATAGCAGGAGCAATAATAGTAGTGGTAATAACAGGAGCAATAATAGTAGTGGTAATAGCAGGAGCAGTAATAGTAGTGGTAATAGACAGGAGCAATAATAGTAGTGGTAATAGCAGGAGCAATAATAGTAGTGGTAGTAGACAGGAGCAATAATAGTAGTGGTAATAGAAGAAGCAATAATAGTAGTGGTAATAGCAGGAGCAATAATAGTAGTGGTAATAGAAGAAGCAATAATAGTAGTGGTATAGCAGGAGCAATAATAGTAGTGGTAATAGCAGAAGCAATAATAGTAGTGGTAATAGCAGGAGCAATAATAGTAGTGGTAATAGCAGAAGCAATAATAGTAGTGGTAATAGCAGAAGCAATAATAGTAGTGGTAATAGCAGAAGCAATAATAGTAGTGGTAATAGCAGGAGCAATAATAGTAGTGGTAATAGCAGAAGCAATAATAGTAGTGGTAGTAGCAGGAGCAGTAATAGTAGTATAGTAAGCAGAAGCAATAATAGTAGTGGTAGTAGCAGGAGCATAATAGTAGTGGTAGTAGCAGGAGCAGTAATAGTAGTGGTAGTAGCAGGAGCAATAATAGTAGTGGTAGTAGCAGGAGCAGTAATAGTAGTGGTAGTAACAGGAGCAATAATAGTAGTGGTAGTAGCAGGAGCAGTAATAGTAGTGGTAGTAACAGGAGCAATAATAGTAGTGGTAGTAGCAGGAGCAGTAATAGTAGTGGTAGTAACAGGAGCAATAATAGTAGTGGTAGTAGCAGGAGCAGTAATAGTAGTGGTAGTAGCAGGAGCAGTAATAGTAGTGGTAGTAGCAGGAGCAGTAATAGTAGTGGTAATAGCAGGAGCAGTAATAGTAGTGATAGTAGCAGGAGCAATAATAGTAGTGGTATGCAGGAGCAGTAATAGTAGTGTAGTAGCAGGAGCAATAATAGTAGTGGTAGTAGCAGGAGCAGTAATAGTAGTGGTAACAGGAGCAGTAATAGTATGATAGTAGCAGGAGCAATAATAGTAGTGGTAGTAGCAGGAGCAGTAATAGTAGTGATAGTAGCAGGA
>JAPXFY010000026.1:36397613-36410113 GCA_030674185.1 Monoplex corrugatus | reverse complement strand
AACCACTGTGTGTATAATATAATACGGCTCATAGGCCGCCCAGTATGGTGAGTTTGGGAAAGAATGTGTCTGCCATATGGCCGCATATCAGTCTAATTGACGACGGCCGCCAGGTCCGTAGACTTACATAAACATACTGGCGTGTCTGCCGTGGAGCACACAGAGATACCGCTCGGGTGGCTCGTGAAAGAGTCCGTTTCGTTGGCGGCCTATGAGCCGTAGCGGGAAGTAATGAATGGTTTCCTCTCGTCGTAAGTGGATCGCTGCAGCTAAGGTGTACTCGCTATACTGTCCTAGCAGATAACCAGGCTAATTTGCTGATTGAGTCGCCCATAAGATTATGCAGAAACGGTAAAACGCAGTAATCAGCGTTGGGGCTCGGCTTTTCTGCATATGGCTATTGGTCCGCTTTAAACCAAAAAAAAAACAGAGCGTAGTTTCGGAACTTAAAATCCGTCAACGCAACTGCATTGTGAACTAAAGCAGTCCAATGAGTGAGCTAAAGTAAATAATAACATCAGGCATGAAGAAGAAAACATGCACAACAATGAGACAAGCCAAAATGGAAAGGGGCTGTGGGTGAATGAGAAAGACGGTTAGATGAGAGAGGAGAGAGACAAGCGTGAGAGGTCGGTTTTGACATTATGGATTGAGTGTACAGAGAGAGAGAAAGACAGAGAGAGCGAAGTATGAGACAAGTGAGAAAGCAGTCGAGAACAGAGTGATGCAAGTGAATAGAGAGAGACCAGAGTGAGAGACGATGGTAGAGAGTGAGAAAGAGAGACAGTGAGAGACAGGAGAGAGAAGAGAGTGAGAGAAGAGTAGAGACAGATGAAGCAAGAGAGAGACGATAGAGACAGAGTGAGAGACAGAGTGAGAGAGAAAAAGTGAGAGACAGAGTGAGAGGGAGGAGAGTGAGAGAGAGAGAGAGTGAGAGAAGAGGAGAGAGAGAGAGAGTGAGAGACAGAGTGAGAGAGAGAGAGAGACAGAGTGAGAGAGAGAGGAGAGAGAGAGAAGAGTGACAGAGACAGAGAGAAGAGAGAGAGAGAGAGAGAGAGAGAGCTGTGCAAATGCTGGGGAGGATGTGAAACTTACTTGGCAGTGGGTCATTACATTTTGTCCCTCTCTGCATGAAAAGTCGCCAATATGAAATAAATCAAATGTCTTGTTTCACAACAAAATAGGCCATAGCACAGATCACACTTACATAATTTCTGATCATAATATTGTGGGTCACAAATTCTCTGTCTGTAGCACAAATAAAGGTGTCAAAAGTCACTGTAACACTAGAAATCCAAGACATTGGTAAGTCCAAATGAAAAAGAATGTGATTTCACTGAGAAAGATACAGTGGCAGTCAAGTCTCATTCATGAG
This sequence comes from Monoplex corrugatus, assembly GCA_030674185.1. Lineage (NCBI taxonomy): Eukaryota > Metazoa > Mollusca > Gastropoda > Littorinimorpha > Ranellidae > Monoplex > Monoplex corrugatus. Next base: position 36,408,738 of record JAPXFY010000026.1, on the reverse strand, counting down.
AAGACACATGGCATCAAGTCTGCACTCAATAATCATCTACAAGGAGTCTGCTGTTCAATTTGAATCGCTGTCTTCCTCATCCTTGTCCGACTCAGGGAGCCTGTCTTTGCTGCTCTGTGAGGCGGGGAGGTCCCTGTAGAAGCTATGATGTTCCTCCGGGATGATTCCACTCCTACAGCAGTGACAGAAGGTCGACTTTTTTTGCTTGTGACACTGGCAGTTTGGAAGTGTAGCAGGAGGAATGGCAGCCTTCAGAGGAGCAGCCTTGCCTCGCTTGCTGGATCCTGTAAGTTTCAGGGTCTGAAAGTCTTCCTGGTCGAATGAGTATTGAAGAACATCATTTCCTCTTGGCCCTTAATGAACCTCAGGTTCTTAATGCTCAGCCACTGAACTCGTCCTGTTTTTTGGTGTTGCGGACTGCTGATGAAGCCAGGCTTTTGAAGTCCAGGATGTCGCGCAGTACTTGAGGGGAATCACAACATAAGGACGGCTCGTCTGGCCATTCTCAAAATGTTGTCCCACCCACTCGGCGTATAGATTGGCGTGTGCTTCTTTGCAAATGTTATCGCGGCATGCATCGAATCACATTCCATTTGAGTATGTCCAGTCTCAAGGTATTTGTGTGTGATGATCTTGATGTTGTCAATATTGTTTACGGCGTGGATCAGGCCAGCAGCAAGGTACTGATTCCTGTTCTGTCCCGAGCAGCAGTCCGAATATATTGTCACTTCGTCAACACACTTGGGCAGAGATGACAGGTATATATATACAAGCAGGTGGCAATTTCGCAGGAACCACGCTTTCCCTCCGTCTCATCCCAGGTAAAACAAGTTCCCTTTCCATCAGCAAGAGAGTATATATACGGTGAAATTATAGACGGACAGTTTTCGTTTGTAGTAAAGCTGACTTACAAGGACACATGGAGCTTGGAGAACGGCTTGTAAGTCAACAGTGACCACATGTTTTGATGGGTCATGTCTCGCTTCTTCTTTGTCCTTTGTCTTCTCCTCTCCGGCCCGTGTTTTGTGATCCATGGTATTTGAAAGACTCCTTTTCCTCTTGAGAAGCAAGACCTTGCTTTACTTTCATATGATAAGTTGTGCAAGTGGCACACTGGCCCTTCTTCGGAACGTGGAAGGCCAAGTTAAATTTTGGTTGAATATTTGTCTGTATTTCTTGATGGACAAGCCCCGACATCCTGCCGTTTGCATTCCAGCAGATACAGTTCATACATTTTTTTCAAGGTCAGGTTAGATTGGAGATACAAACGTTGGGTGTCTCTTCGAGTGTAATGGGACTCAACAGCTGGGAAGGAAGCAATGTGTGCTTTAGCATGATCAATCGCTTCATCACTGCTTTTATTGTGAGGGCGAGTTTTACCCCGTTTACCTGGGTCAACAAATGTTCCATTTTGGCTGTTTTGATGGAATTATCACAGGGTCCCCCTCAGACCTTATTGTTAGACGGGTAAGTAAGGTTTGCGTAATGAAGATCACGCCATCCATGATTGGACTGGTTACTCAACATTTTCCACCGACCTAGTCCCCCTCAGACCGTATCGTTACTCGGTACGTAAGGTTTGCGTAATGAAGATCACGCCATCCATGATTTAACTGGCTACTCAACATTTTCCACCGAGCAGGATCTAACGCTCACATTGGTCTTATCCAACTATAGAGGGTAGGTTATCTAGTACACAAAAGGTTTCAGCAAATACAACGTCCAAGCGAAAAGTCCAGGGCCGCCAGGTGCCAAAGATTGCTTGGTTATTCAAATTTCGATGTCCAATGAAAGACAGGTTAGTTATTCAAATTTGAATGTCCAATGAAAGACAGATGGGAAGGTTTTGTGACAGAAACAACAGAAACGCACTGTATAAAAGCCAGAAAGTCAATCACTATAAGAATTCACCCATTCGATTGCCACCCAGGGTGGATCGAGAACCTAGAGAGAACCTAGAGAGAGAGAACCTTGAGTCAGCCATTGAGTCAGTGAGCGAGAGACGTTTCAGCGTCCAAACTATCTTACAGGTATGTAATCCCACGTCTCATTTTATACTTTTGTTAGGGTAGGGATAGAAGTAGGTAGTATGTTTGATTTTCCATGAAGCAAAGAGAGAGGGAATAGAGTAGGACATAAGAAAGTGTTCGCATTCTAGTGATATGCGAGTTCTGATGATTCGTAGTGCATCTTAGGATTTTAGGAATATTAGGATCCCGGACAGTAGGAATGGTGAATCACGTTTATGCTGAAGTTGATGGATTAAATAAATACGTCGTAGTTTTTTAATCTATGTGTGGACTGCTTATGAGAATCATGTCTAGTGTGGTTAGTGCATTCTTCTCGTCACTTTCCTTCCTTGTTGTGTGTGTGTGACTTCTAAGTAGAGAAACACTTTGTTATATATACATTCCCCAATTCATCTTCCTGTTATAGATGACCCACCCAACTATCCTTCCCGCGATAGAATGATCAACGTACGTCTCTCCCACCGCCAATGTTGTCAGAAGAATTTCTTACAAACTCTCACAGCCTGTCCATCAACTTTCAAGGAGTAGGTTCGGCATGTCTGACGCCTCTTTTTGATTGGTTCTCCATTTTCATTGAGAACAGTGATGGTATTTTTCTGTTGTACATGGGAGCACACAAAAGTCTTTCTGCCGGCCGTAATTTCTCAAGGCGTAGAATGCGTCAAACATTTGCTGTCACTGTTCTTCGTTGATGGTGTCGCTGCATTTGTATTTGCAGGAGGAACAGTCAATAGGTTTGAGTGTCTTTGCTGGGATAATTTTTCCTGTTTGAGACTTGTATTCTTTTCCTTGTAAGTGTAGTGACTTTCTAACGTTCTTCTTCCATTGTTCTGGTCTTGCCTCACGTTTTCTTACCAGTACCTTCTTCGGTGGTGTGTTGAATGTTCTATCACAGGAATTCCTTAGGGTGGCAAATGCATTGAGACAAGATTTATTGTCCCAGTAGAATGGATCGGTAAATCAAAGGCAAACACCACAGGCCACTAGCAGGTATCGCATTTTGAAAAGTAATGGTCAGTCGCCATTGTCCAGTACTAAAACCTTTCGCAGTTGGGCACAGAAACGGGATAAGGCTGTAAAGGTGGGCAGGAGGCAATAAACAGACATTAGACTGGATGGATTTCTGGATGGATCAATACCCTAGACCTGTCAAGTGACCGCACCAAAGACCAGAAGCCAGTATGAAGAAATAATACCATTATTCTCCACTTTGGGGAGTTGGACAGCTTCTAAGGGGTGACGCTTAGCAGTAAAAATCACCGTCCGAAACGGACTTTTGAAAATGGCGTATTAATTGGCCGAAGGTAACGTTAGATGTAGCCACCACAATGTCAGGATTAAAATTCGAATCATTCAACCTTGAAGTCAGGCTGTAGAGACGCGGTCAGCTAATCACAGGCGGTCCTATTGATGGTCAGGGAGGGAAAGCGTCCTGACCTGAATCCCCTTCTATAAAAGGAATAGTCAGTCAGCCCCAGGGCGCTCTTTTTGGGGGAACCAGCTTCCAAGCTACCTTACAGGTACGTGACCCACGTTTTATCTTATATTTCTGTTAGGTAGGCATTATAGGGCCAGACGTTAGGATAATGTGTGTGGGTGTGAGTGAGGTTAATGTATCAGAATAAACCAAAGAAAAAGACATGATCTTATGTTGTGGACTTCTGTGAGATTATTTCCTAGTCATGAAGTCTGAGAGGTTTCTTTCTTCTCGTCTGAACTCTGTGTGTATTATGTCTTGGATTGCTGAGTCCATGTAGGTTGGCAAAGAAGCGGAGCAAATGATGTCAGACTCATAGCATTGTTACAATTAGGAAGATCAGCAGTACCTTTATATGGAACTTTACTTGAGTAAGTAGCTGGATAAAATCCTTAAAAGGACTCACACTTGGTGCAGACCTTAATCAATCTAGATTTTGCATTTACTTCATTTCACTAAAGGTCAAGAGATCCATCCATTGACCTTGTGACAGTTCCTTGCTTTCTGGGTGTGATCTGCAGTTAATGACTGTCTGTGTCAGTGAGGGACTGCTGGTTGATTAGCGGCCAACAGTTGATCTGGGGTCGTTTCATGACTGGTATATTGAGCAGTGGAGGTTGATTGATCAGGGTGGTTGGTTGGTCTATAGCTGATTGATTAGGGTGGCAGGTTGATCAGAGGCTGGATGATCAGTGGTGACTGGTTCATCATTGGTGGCTGGCTGATTACAGTCCATATAATGGGCTGCTGGTTGATCAGTGGCTGGATGATCAGTGGTGACTGGTTCATCATTGGTGGCTGGCTGATTACAGTCCATATAATGGGCTGCTGGTTGATCAGTGGCTGGATGATCAGTGATGACTGGTTCATCATTGGTGGCTGGCTGATTACAGTCCATATAATGGGCTGCTGGTTGATCAGTGGCTGGATGATCAGTGATAACTGGTTCATCATTGGTGGCTGGCTGATTACAGTCCATATAATGGGCTGCTGCTTGCTCAGACTGATTCTTGTTTTAGTTTCCAGATGTAATGCACGCATCATAATGTTGTGGACTGCAGTCTATGAAGGCAAGAGGAATTGGTTCAGTGGCCTGTTGCGCTTCGACGTTGGTCATCCCTGAGCAAATCTTCAAAATCTCGTCAGCGTTTGAAACAACTTGCAGTTGTCTGAAAGTAGACCAGTATTCTGATGGGATGGATCCTGAAGACGACAGGTGTTCTGTATTAGTCTTTTGTGCTAACGGGACAGCACTCGGCCAGAGACGCTCTCTGATTCGGCTAATGGGAAATGAATGGAATCTGTCCAACTTAATAATCATGGAAATGACAGAGTCAAAGTGCAAAGGAAGTTTGTGTCAAGCTTCTGACCATCAGCCCCCCCCCCCACCCACACCCTCTTGACTGTATGAGTCTGGCAGTAACAAACTAATTGAGCCTGACACCTTGTTAATTGACAGCTCCCATCTGCCTGCCTGGTTAACGGGATATGATAGGTGTTTTGATAAGAGGCAGGGTGTTTTGATAAGAAATGCTTAATAGTGTCCAAAGTGCGTGAGAGTCAGTGACACTGAGAATCTGGTATCATTTAACCCGGAGTTGAAATTACTGTATACACTTAGTCAAGATGGAGGGAGAAGGATCAGACAGCAATCAGTGTTGTGATAATGAGATTTACAAAACTTTACCAAATGACTGATCTTATCAACTTAATAGGACAATAGAGGGCACAGCTTGCAATCGTGCTGACAGTCCTTACAAAGTGTCTAAAACCACAATGTGTGAGAAGTACAGTGTGTATCCATGATGCACCAATCGCAAAGACGGTTTCAAAGCTTGCCACACGCATGTGACATGAGTGACATGTGACACATTCTTATGTGACATTTCACACAGACATGTGTGTGCTACAACTTATACATACTTTTTTTGTTGTAATACGTAGGGATCTGTAGTGACTGGGCGTTGTGACTGTTCTGAAATGTAATATCTACAAAAGGACAGTGGTACCTCGTTGTACAGTGTACAGTATGACCCATGAACACAATAAAGAATTTAACAATTTCAGACATCTAGACAGTAACAATCTTCAATGTGTTAGCAGTCATTCCGAATTTGATGGACACAATGCTGTGAGTTAGAAACAATTGTGTTGTACTGTTTGTTGTTTGTGCCATAGCATTATTGACTATCAGCTAACAATAAGAAAAAGAATAAGTGTCATCAATATTGTCACCTGTGTGTCACCAAACAGAAAGCAGGACATCCAGACACTATCAGAGACTTTGCCATGCCACTGCTGCACCCAGTTATATAGGGTTTAGTATACCTATTCTACAGTTTTTCAATCTCTGACAATGATAAAACACCTACTTCACATTTCTAGCGAGTTCCTCCAGAAATCCAGGAATAAAAGGAACTGCTGTTGTTATGGAACGTAGGAACGAAGGGAGAAAGTTGTCATACATAGGCAAAGGGTTATTAAACTTCCCTAACGATCCTGAGCCGTCACTTCACCAACCTGCCTTAACCCTTTGACTCCTGCAGCCTGCCCAACAGCATCCTTCTTTGTCAACCATGCCGGAAGAGCAAAAACTTAACCCTTTGACTCCCTCACCCTATCCAGTTGGTAGATAGGGTGCAGGTGGCAAAGGGTTAAGACAGTAGCTGCCGATACAGATCTTTACGCAGCCGGCACGTAGGCAGTGTGTTTCAAGGACCGCTATTCAGCGTAAGAAGAGGAGCTCCCGATAGGGTCTTTAGGCTGGCAGCATTGACGCTTTTGGTTAATTGTAGGGCCTTCGCAATGCATGTTTCTGTGCGTAAGTGCCTTGGGCAGCCCAGTTTTGATGCATTGTGAGATACTGGATTTAAGTTCTGATCAATAACTTCATCATTTTTCATTGAACTGGAGAAAGAGTAGGTCAGGATCATTCTACACATCAGTTTCTCCAAAAATATGCACAAAAAAAAAAGAAAAATCATGAAAATCCGAAATACGGCCTTTACGCAGGCAACCCTCGATTTTTTTTTATTGTATGTTACTTTTTCGTTTGAGATCTTACGTTTACGCTTGACAAAGGCTAGTTGGCTGAAAATTTGCGCCTGTCTTGTCTAGTTAGTTAATATGCGTTCTGATTATATTTTTATGGGTTTTTTTATTTTCTGATTCCTGTTTGCTTGAACGCGGACGGTGGCAGTTGTTTCAGTTTCCGAAAATAACAATGCTATTACAACTTATCCTTGTATAACGCTTTCCTCCACCAAACTCATTCGGACCTTCGGCACATTACGCATACATGTAATCCCAGATTTTAGCTGAGCATGATGAACTCAAGCTGTTAGGTGAGTTGACCACATCAACTGTTGTACAGGAACCAGAAAAAAAAACCAGTAAAAGAGAATAAATAAAAAAAATCAGAATGCGTATTTAATACATTTAATACAACCAGACAACTTGTCTGGTTTTATTAAATACGCGTTCTAATTTTTTTCGTGTTTTTTTTTTGTTTTGTTTTTTTCTGGTCTTGTCTGGTTATGTTAATTAAATACGCGTTCTGATTCTGTTTTCGTGTTGTTGTTGTTTGTTTTTTTTTTTTTTAATTTCTTCTGATTTCTGTTTGATTGAACGCAGGCAGTCACACTTCTTTTGAGATTTCTTGTCACTGTTGTACAAGTCTGCAAGTATCATGAAAGCATTCGAGTTGCCATGGCGAAGTGGTTAACCTCTAACGACTGACAAATGGAAGGTTGTATGGATCCAAACCATTGTGGATATTTTTTGTTAATGTCAAACCAGCTCCTACGTAGAATTACAGTGTGTTGTGAGTTTTGTGGGAAGTCTGGGACCACACAGTCAAACCTACTCTACATGTATGGTTATCCACCTGCTCACTTGATAAAGTGCCATATTCATAACATAGGGGTTGTGAGTTCAACACTCGAATGGGCCATTTTTTTGTTTGTTTGTTTCAGTCGTTTGTTTGCTTGGTTGGTTGGTTGGTTGGTTGGTTGGTTGGTTGGTTAGTTGGTTGGCTGTTTGGTTGGCTGTTTGGTTGGTTGGTTGGTTGGTTGGATGGTTAGCTGGTTGGTTAGTTGATTGGTTAGTTGGTTGGTTGGTTGGTTGGTTGGTTGGTTGGATGTTTGGTTGGTTGGTTGGTTGGTTGGTTGGTTAATTGGTTGGTTGGTTGGTTGGTTGGTTGGCTGTTTGGTTGGCTGTTGGCTGGTTGGTTGGTTGGTTGGATGGTTAGCTGGTTGGTTAGTTGATTGGTTAGTTGGTTGGTTGGTTGGTTGGTTGGTTGGTTGGTTGGTTGGTTGGTTGGTTGGTTAATTGGTTAATTGGTTGGTTGGTTGGTTGGTTGGTTGGTTGGCTGTTTGGTTGGATGTTTGGTTGGTTGGTTGGTTGGTTGGTTGGATGGTTAGCTGGTTGGTTACTTGATTGGTTAGTTGGTTGGTTGGTTGGTTTGGTTAATTGGTTGGTTGGTTGATTGGTTGGTTGGTTGGTTGGTTGGTTGGTTGGTTGGTTGGCTGTTTGGTTGGCTGTTGGTTGGTTGGTTGGTTGGATGGTTAGCTGGTTGGTTAGTTGATTGGTTAGTTGGTTGGTTGGTTGGTTGGTTGGTTGGTTGGTTGGTTGATTGATTGGTCGGTCGGTTGGTTGGTCGGTCGGTCGGTTGGTTGGTCGGTCGGTCGATCGGTCGGTCGGTTGGTCGGTCGGTCGGTTGGTTGGTTGGTCGGATGGTTGGTTGGTTGGTCGGTTGGTTCGTTGGTTGGTCGGTTGGTTCGTTGGTTGGTTGGTTGGTTGGTTGGTTGATTGATTGGTCGGTCGGTTGGTTGGTTGGTCGGTCGGTTGGTTGGTCGGTCGGTCGGTTGGTTGGTTGATTGGTTGGTTGGTTGGTTGGTTGGTCGGTTGGTTGGTTGGTAGGTCGGTTGGTTGGTTGGTTGGTTGGTTGGTTGGTGGGTTGGTTGGTTGGTTGGTTGGTTGGTTGGTTGGTCGGTCGGTCGGTCGGTCGGTTGGTCGGTCGGTCGGTCGGTCGGTCGGTCGGTTGGTCGGTTGGTTGGTTGGTTGGTCGGTTGGTCGGTTGGTTGGTTGGTTGGTTGGTTGGTTGGTTGTTTGGTTGGTTGGTTGGTTGGTTGGTTGGTTGGTTGGTTGGTCGGTCGGTCGGTCGGTTGGTCGGTCGGTCGGTCGGTTGGTTGGTCGGTCGGTCGGTCGGTTGGTTGGTCGGTCGGTTGGTTGGTTGGTCGGTTGGTTGGTTGGTTGGTTGGTTGGTTGGTTGGTTGGTTGGTTGGTTGGCTGGTTGGTTTTGTTTTGTGTTTTCTCGCAGGCTAGGTGGGTTTCAATATTCATAGAGCCATGCTCAAACTGGTAACACAGAATGTCTACCAATGTCAGTCTATCAAATCCAGACACCCATATTCCATCCTGCATGCAGAAACTCCTCAAGTACCGGTGATGTTTGCAGTTTGTTTCAGAAAGGGTTCTTTTTTATTTTTTATTTTTTTAGGATTATCGCAATTAGGGAGGTTACCTTTGTGGTCATCTTTTTTGTTTTGTTTTTTCGTCCCATTTTCTACGCCACCTTAATGGCCACAGAAGCTGGCATAATTAGTCTAAAATGCGATGATGATGATGTCGATGAGGATGATAAACCATGATGCCGCCCATCTTTAATAATGTTTCCATCAACCTGGTGGTGGTGGTGTTAGGTAAGTGTTTCAAAGGTCCTTCTGCTCAACCCACCCTCTCCCCCCTCCCCCCCCCCACACACACACACCCCACCCTCCCGAACTCTCCTTCGCTTTTAAGACCATGCCAGCGCATAGGGTTTTACGCAGGGTTAGGGAGTCTGCCAGAGAATTGCTGGCATATTTGGATGGAGCGCATATGGAGCTGTCCGAGTGTAATGATTGAACCCTTGTCGAAACACATTCCAAACATCACCGAGACTTGAGACACGTCTGCTGTCAGGATGGGATTCGGGTGTCCGGGTTTGACAGACTGGCAATGGTAGACATTTTGTGTTACCAGTTTGAGGGAGAGAGAGAGAGAGACAGACAGACAGACAGACAGACAAACAGACAGACAGAGTGAGAGAGAGACATACAGAGAGACACAGAGAGAGAGACACAGAGAGAGAGACACAGAGAGAGAGAGAGAAACAACAGAGACAGAGAGAGAGGAGAGAGAAAGAGAGAGAGACACAGAGAGAGACATACAGAGAGAGAGAGGAAAGAGAGAAAGAGAGAAAAACAGAGAGAAACACAGAGAGAGAGACGAGAGAGACGAGAGAGACAGACAGACAGAAACAGACAAAGAGAGACAAAGAGAGACACACAGAGAGACACACACAGAGAAACAGACAGACTGACACAAGAGACATACAGACAGACAGAGAGAGACAGACAGAGAGAGGCAGAGAGACACAGAGAACAAGAGAGAGAGAGAGAGGAAACAAAACAAAACAAAACAAAAATCAAATAAATAAATAACTAAACGAAATTTTAGACAAACAAATGTGCTGTTAAAGTTTGGCATTATTTTGTTTCAGCATCCTGATAGGTCCCCCCCCCCCCTCTCTCTCTCTCTCGCTGTGTTGAAGAAGTCATCAGTCCCAGGCAATGTATCGGAAGTGTTTCTGCCAGACCTCAGAATACCTGACGGACAAGCTCCGAGGGTTCTTGAGCAATGGACTCGGGGACTCTTGACGCTGGCAGAAGCACTAAGCGAATGAAGCTTGAAAATGCATGTAGGGGTTAAGGTAGCAGCCACGCTCATCATAGACGTTATCTCAACACATGTCCATGATCTTTGTCAATTAATCTTTGTCTCTGTCTCTGTCTCTGTCTCTGTCTCTATCTGCCCCCGTCTGTCGCAGTCTGTTTCTCTCTGTTTCTGTTTCTGTCTCTGTCTCGGTCTCTCTCGTCTCTATCTCTCTGTCTCTCTCTCTCTCTCTCTGTCTCTTTCTGTCTCTCTCTTTGTCTCTCTCTGTCGCTCTCTCAGTCTCCGTCTCTCTGACTGTCTCTGTCACTTTCTCTGTCTCTCTCTGTTTTTCTTTGTCTCTGTCTCTGTCTGTCTCTGTCTGTCTGTCTCTCTCTGTCTCTGTCTGTCTGTTTGTCTATATCTCCCTCTCTCTCTCTCTCTTTCTCTCTCTCTCTCTCTCTCTTCTCTCTCTCTCTCTCTCTCTCTCTCTCTCTCTTTTGTCGACGTGATTTGCTACAAGCAAACACACCGGTTAAGAGATAAAATTCTGGTTAGAAGCCAGTTATTGCTGTGGTTAAGGACTCACATCGTGGTTAAGGGCTAATACCAGAGGTCTTCACTGTGCCGGTTGTCAGCTGTCCACACAGAAACCAAGGAAACTAAATCCACATTCTTTCACTGCTGGAAAGTGAAGGACTTTTGAGTGACCACATCCCAGGTTTGACATTTACTGCCAGTCATATCGCCAAACATAAACAAGAGGAAACTGAACAGCACATGTATATCAGTATCAAGAATGACATCTCTACCAGTCGCTATGGTGTAGTAGTGGTTAACGTAACGTACTACCGACTGGAAGGTTGTGGGTTCGTATCCCCATTAGTCCTCTTCAAAACTATATCATAGTAGGATTTTTCGGCTC
>JAPXFY010000026.1:36382613-36387613 GCA_030674185.1 Monoplex corrugatus | reverse complement strand
ACTGCTAAATATATAGTTAGAGCAAATGCAGTAGCTAATTATGCCAGTACGAAACTTAAAATTCGGTCTGACATCCATTTCCCCAAGAGAGCAAGAACAATAAAGTCACAAGAAACAATATCCACTTACACAAGTGAGCTCTTCAAACTTTCTCACGTATTACCTAACAAAGTTTCACATAAAATGATATGTTGTCCTCTACCCCCCTGGGAACTGTCCAATGCTATTTTTGATATCAACTACACTGATACTGACCTGACAAAAGATATTAATCCACACTTGTTAGCAATTGATGTTCTGTCACATCTACACAAAAAATATTCACATTACTTAAAAATCTTTACAGATGGCTCTGTTCTAGATGATGGTAAAGCAGGCGCTGGCTTTCTAATTCCTAAATTTAAAGTAGAAAAGGCTTACTCTTTAGGACAGGGACATTCAATCTTCACTTCTGAATTAGTTGCCATCCTAATGGCACTGAAACATATAGTAGATCTACCCATAACTTTGTTTAGTATCCTATTATGTGTAGATTCGAAATCTGCATTACAATCCTTAAAATGTTGCGAACATAAAGTAAATAGTTCGTTAATATTTGAGAGAAAATTTCTAATTCATTGTTTAATAACAAATAATACACAGGTTACTTTTTGTTGGATCCCATCACACTGTGGTATCCTTTTTAACGATCGGGTCGACAGAATAGCAAAAAATGCAGCAATGAATAGGGCTGGCAGTACTAAACTTGATTTACCACTCTCTGAACATGAAATGAATGCTATATTAGAAAACAAAGTAAAAGCGCAATGTGACCTTCGCCCCTTCTAGGTAAATTACCAGGGTTTTACAAGACAAGAGATAACTTTAGCTTACAGATTAACTCTCAATTCACTTCGAACTAAATTTAGTAAAACCATCAAATGTATCTGTGGTGATTTTATAACAGTTGATCACCTTTTGTGTTGTCAGCGAATGCGACCTTATTTCCCTGCGTCATTTACAAACTTAAAACAGAAACATACTGATTTCACTCTGTACTTACACATTGCTAGACGTTTACTACACAGTCCTGTAGGTCGTTTCCTTTGATTCAGCCCAGTTGTTTTATACCTGTAACTCCCACACAGCCCCGAGAAATCCGATGAAGCCTGACTGATATAATGTTCTGATTGTTTTTCTTTTGTTCGTTAATTTGTTTGATGTTACATTAATTGTTACCTTAATTGATACAATGCCTTCATGATTACACAGATTCATTCATTCCTTACGCACCTTTTTTTTTCTTCCCCCCCCCCCCCCCCCCCCCCCCCCGTCTAAAAGCACATATGTGAATAGACGTTAAAAGAAGTAACAACGAACACACACACACACACACACACACACACACACACACACACACACACACACACACACACACACACACACACACACATACACACACATACACACACGCATGAACACACACTTTCATACAGAAACAGACACACAGACACGGACACACACACAGTCCCACATACGGACAGACACACACAAATTTACTCACACACACACACAAATTTACTCACACACACACACACACACACACACACACACACACACACACACACACACACACACACACACACACACACACACACACACACACACACACACACACACACACACGCAAACACAGACAGACAAACAGAAAACAGACAAAAATACACCCTCTCTTCTCTCTCTCTTTCTCTCTCTTTCTCTCTCTTTCTCTCTCTCACCCTCTCTCTCTCTCTCCCTCTCTCTCTCCCACTCTCTCTCTCTCCCACTGTCTCTCCCCTCTCTCTCTCTCTCTCTCTTTCTCTCTCCAAATGATTAATTCAGTCAATCACATATAAAGGCAAAATGACATCCAAATGTGCACTGGCACTGACGTCGACTTATAATCAACTTTAGTTACAGAGATAAGGGACAGATGAAATCATAAAGAAAGGTTGAGACAGTCAGGAAGTGGGGATCGGGGGTAGAGAGGTGATGGGACAAAGATGAAGACGTTGAGACGATGGACAGGTGAGGGGACATACAGGAATGGGACAGTCAGGGAGACATACAGGGATGAGACATGTAGGGGACATGCAGGAGATGGGACAGGTAGGGGACATACAGGGATGGGACAGGTAGGGGACATACAGGAGATGGGACAGGTAGGGGACATACAGAATGGGACAGGTAGGGGATATACTGGGATGGGACAGGTAGGGGACATACAGGAGATGGACAGGTAGGGGACATACAGGGGATGGGACAGGTAGGGGGACATAAAGGGATGGACAGGTAGGGGGACATACAGGAGATGGGACAGGTAGGGGGACATACAGGAGATGGGACAGGTAGGGGGACATACAGGAGATGAGACAGGTAGGGGACATACAGGAGATGGGACAGGTAGGGGACATACAGGAGATGGGACAGGTAGGGGGACATACAGGAGATGGGACAGGTAAGGGGACATACAGGAGATGAGACAGGTAAGGGGACATACAGGAGATGGGACAGGTAGGGAGACATACAGGAGAGGAGACAGGTAGGGGACATACAGGAGATGAGACAGGTAAGGGGACATACAGGAGATGGGACAGGTAGGGAAACATACAGAAGATGAGACAGGTAGGGGGACATACAGGAGATGAGACAGGTAAGGGGACATACAGGAGATGGGACAGGTATGGGGACATACAGGAGATGGGACAGGTAGGGGAACATACAGGAGATGGGACAGGTAAGGGGAACATACAGGAGATGGGACAGGTATGGGGACATACAGGAGATGGGACAGGTAGGGGGACATACAGGGATGGGACAGGTAGGGGGACATACAGGAGATGGGACAGGTAGGGGACATACAGGAGATGGAACAGGTAGAGGGACATACAGGAGATGGGACAGGTAGGGGGACATACAGGAGATGGGACAGGTAGGGGGACATACAGGAGATGGGACAGGTAGGGGGACATACAGGAGATGGGACAGGTAGGGGGACATACAGGGATGGGACAGGTAGGGGGACATAAAGGGATGGGACAGGTAAGGGGACATACAGGAGATGCGACAGGTAGGGAGGCATACAGGGATGGGACAATTAGGGAGACATACAGGGGATGGGACAGATAGGGGGACATACAGGAGATGGGACAGGTAGGGGGATATACAAGAGATGGGACAGTTAGGGAGACATACAGGGGATGGACATGTAGGGGATATACAGGAGATGGGACAGGTAGGGGGACATACAGGAGACGGGACAGGTAGAGGACATACAGGAGATGGGACAGGTAGGGGACATACAGGAGATGGGACAGGTAGGGGACATACAGGAGATGGGACAGGTAGGGGACATACAGGGGATGGGACAGATAGGGGGACATACAGGAGATGGGACAGGTAAGGGGACATACAGGAGATGGGACAGGTAGGGGACATACAGGAATGGGACAGGTAGGGGGATATACAGGAGATGGGACAGGTAGGGGACATACAGGAGATGGGACAAGTAGAGGACATAGAGGAGATTGGACAGGTAGGGGATATACAGGAGATGGGGACAAGTAGGGGACATACAGGAGATGGGACAGGTAGGGGGACATTACAGGGGATGGGACAGGTAGGGGACATACAGGAGATGAGACAGGTAAGGGGACATACAGGAGATGGGACAGATAGGGGACATATAGGAGATGGGACAGGTAGGGGGACATACAGGGGATGGGACAGATAGGGGGACATACAGGAGATGGGACAGATAGGGGGACATACAGGAGATGGGACAGGTAGGGGACATACAGGGGATAGGACAGGTAGGGGAACATACAGGAGATTGTACAGGTAAGGGGAACATACAGGAGATGGGACAGGTATGGGAACATACAGGAGATGGGACAGGTAGGGGGACATACAGGGGATGGGACAGGTAGGGGACATACAGGGATGGGACAGGTAGGGGGACATACAGGAGATGGGACAGGTAGGGGGACATACAGGAGATGGGACAGGTAGGGGACATACAGGGGATGGGACAGGTAGGGGGACATACAGGAGATGAGACAGGTAGGGGGACATACAGGAGATGAGACATGTAATGGGGACATACAGGAGATGGGACAGGTAAGGGGACATACAGGAGATGAGACATGTATGGGGACATACAGGAGATGGGACATGTAGGGGGACATACAGGAGATGGGACAAGTAGGAGAACGCAGAATGAATGAATGGGATTGGAAGGGGAACATACAGAGAGAGAGGGAGGAGAGACATGGATAGAGACAGAGAGACAGAGACAGAGTGAGACAGAGGCAGGACAGAGACAGAGAGACATCGAGAGAGACAGAGACAGAGTGAGACAGATACAGGACAGAGACAGAGACAGAGACAGAGGGAACGAGAGAGAAAGAGAGAGAGCGAGAGAAAGAGAGACAGACAGACAGAGACAGAGAGAAAAAGACAGAAAGAGAGAGAAAGAGAGAAACAGACTCACACACAGAGAGGGAGAAGGAGAGATAGAGATTGAGGAAGGAAGAGAGAGAGAGAGAGAGAGAGAGAGAGAGAGAGAGAGAGAGAGAGACCGACGCAGAGAGACAGGAGAAAGAGGCAGAGACAGAGACAGACAGACAGACAGAGAAAGAGAGAGATAGACCGACGGACATAGACACAGAGAGAGAGAGAGAGAGAGAGAGATCGACAGACAGAGACCGACGGACACAGAGAGACAGACAGACAGACCGAGAGAGACAGAGGACAGGAAGAGAAAAGATAAGAGAACAGAGAGACAGAGGAAAAGCAGAAAGGCACAGAAAGGAAAGAACCATGTACACGTTCATCAGAAGAAAGGGAAGGGCGTTGTCAGGCCAACGTTAAGATGATTTATTGCCTGGCGAACAACAACAACAATGAGACAGAATTTCCAGTGGTTCTCGCTAGTGTCCGATAGTTCCTAAAATGTCCTGTTCCATCAGCTTGTTCATGTC
>JAPXFY010000026.1:36372613-36375113 GCA_030674185.1 Monoplex corrugatus | reverse complement strand
ATAGTCAAGGATAGCATAGCATAGTATAGTAAGAGCAGAGTAAAATAGAGTAGAGTTGGGTAGTTTACTTTTGAAGTCACCCACATGTCTTAGTTTGGACTGAAAGTTATAGACAAATTGTCTGTCTGTCTGCCTGTCTGTTATGTACTGTCTGTATGTCTGTCTGTCTGTCTGTCTGTCTGTATGTCTGTCTGTCTGTCTGACTCTCTCTCTCTATCTATTTTCTGTCTCTCTCTCTCTCTCTCTCTCCTCTCTCTCTCTGTCCTCCTCTCTTCTCTCTCTCTCTCTCTTTTCTCTCTCTCTGTCTTTGTCTCTGTCTGTCTGTCTCTCTCTCTCTCTCTCTCTACTCTCTGTCTCTCTCTGTCTCTCTCTCTCTCTCTGTCTCTTTCTCTCTCTCTCTCTTTCTCTCTCTCTGTCTTTGTCTCTGTCTATCTGTCTCTTCTCTCTCTCTCTCTCTCTTGTTGTTGTCTAAAATAATAAGATTACCAAAGACAGAATGAAAGCTGACTTAAACCGACGTAAAACATAAATTCATGCCATTTCAATAAATCGCTTATCATCATACACATACACATGCACATACACATACACATACACATACACATCACATACACATGCACATACACATACACATGCACATACACATACACATACAAATGCACATACACATGCACATACACATACACATACACGTACACATACACATACACATACACATGCACATACACATACACATACACATGCACATACAACACATGCACATACACATAAAACGCACATACACATACACATACACATACACATGCACATACACATACACATACACATACACACATCACATACACATACACATACACATACACATCACATACACATACACATACACATACACACACATACACATACACATACACATACACATGCACATACACATACACATACACATACACATGCACATACACATACACATACACATGCACATACGCTACACATACACATACATACACATACCATACACAACACATACACAACACATGCACATACACATACACATCACATACACATACACATAACATACACATACACGTATCTCACCTGCTAAACAACAATATGACTGCTGTCTTGGGTAAAAGCAAATATAAAATACCTTGTTTGTAAAGATCCTTGAGTCAACCACGTTTGAGCCCAGCCTTTGCAGTGAAATAAATGACCTGTCTGCTATTGCTGTGTCTGTCAGCGTCCGTTACGTTGCGTGTTGTCTGCTGTGTCGATCAGTCTCTGTCTATTCATCTGTCCGTATCTCTGACTGTTTATATATCCGTGATATATCAAAAGGAGTTAGCGAAAAGATTCTTCATTTATTTATGTGTAGAATGTCGCTTAATTTTTGACCAGAAAATTGCTGGTCTGTTAGAAAAACAAAACAAACTTGCATCAGCTGAAACTGAAAAAGGCATGACTTGATACAGAATTCGAGAGAACATCATATAATTCTGGGTCTAATGACACAGCTGGTTTTGTCCAAAACATTTTTATGATTCCTCAGTGTTTGGAAATCGAAAAGCTGGGCAATGTTTATAGATTACAAAAACTTCGAGGAGGAAAAACTTAGAAAATCGATAAAATGAAATAACATAAAAAAAAAGAGTAAAACGAGGTAAAATAAAATCAGATAAAATAAAATAGAATAAAATAAAATAAGATAAAATAGAATAAAATAAGAAAATAAAATAAAATAAAATAAAATATAAAAAAATGAAATAAATGAAATAAAATAAAATAAAATAAAATAAAATAAAATAAAATAAAATAAAATATAAAAAAATGAAATAAATGAAATAAAATAAAATAAAATAAAATAAAATGAAATAATATATAATAAAACAAATAAAATTCATGAAATGAAATAAAATTAAATTAAATTAAATTAAACAGAATTAAATAAAATAACATGAGATCAAATGAAATGAAATAAAAATAAAAACATCTTGTTGTCGGTATGCTAGTGTCCGTTCGTGCGTGTGTGTTTGTGTATATGTGTGTGTGAGTGTGTGCGCCCGCTCGCGTGCATGTATATATGTGTATGTGTGTGTCTATGCGTGTATGTGTGTGTGTGTGTGTGTGTGTGTGTGTGTGTGTCTATGCGTGTATGTGTGTGTGTGTGTGTGTGTGTGTGTTGTGTGTGTGTGTGTGTGTGTGTGTCTGTGTCTGTGTCTGTGTCTGTGTTTGCATGTATGACTGTACTACATTAATTCGTTCAGTCAGTCATGAATTCGTTGAGAGACATTTCCTGGAAGTATAATTCTGCTTATCCATAATGTCTTCTCCAGCTGACACTAAAACATCTGAAATGGACTCCTCCACCCACCCACCCACCCACCCCCACAGCACCACCCATTTCTCTGTCTCTTTGTACCTCCCTCTCTCTCTCTTTTTCTCTCTCTCCCTCTCCCTCTCTCTCTTTCTCTCTCTCTTTCTTTCTTTCTTTTCTCTCTTTCTC
>JAPXFY010000026.1:36352613-36365113 GCA_030674185.1 Monoplex corrugatus | reverse complement strand
AAGAAGAAGAACAAACGCGAAAAGAAAGACAGAAAGAAAGAAAACGAGAATCCTTTTGGGGGGAGGCATACATTTTTTAGACTCTTTCTTGTGAGGGACTTAGAAACTGACAGAACGCTCACTCCGGAAGGTCACCCATGACCTACATTTTTTCTTCCTCAGTATGATACTTCCTTTTTTGTTTGTTCAGGCTTTTTTCACTTTTTGTTAACTTTTTTGCATACCGTTGTCTCTCTTAAAAAGCTTCTGGTTTACTTGTGTTATTTCAAACCAGAGAGTTGAGTCGGTAGAGCAAAAGGTCTCCTTTTCTCATTGTCTTTCTATTTGTTTGTTCGTTTATTAATTTGTTTTTTGCCATCGCAAGGGAAGGCAATCCTATTTTACTTTCTCTCTCTCTCTCAGGCCTGAGGATACGTACCTGCATTTACTGTCCTTAATAATGTAACTCATGGTAGTCATTATTTTGTGAATCATTGACATGAATTACACACACACGCGTGCGCACATACACACACAGACACGCACGCACGCACACACAGACACACACACATATGCATATACATACATGTATATATATATACATATATATATATATATATATATATATGTGTGTGTGTGTGAGTGTGTGTGTGTGTGTGTGTGTGCGCGCGCGCGCGCGTGTGTGTGTGTGTGTGTGTGTGTGTGTGTGTGTGTGTGTGTGTGTGTGTGTGTGTGTGTGTGTGTGTACATACATACACGAGAGACAAAGATAAAAAAGAAGGGAAGGAGGGAGAGACAGACAGACAGACAGAAAGAGACAGAAAGACAGAGACAGAAAGACAGAGACAGAAAGACAGAGACAAACAGACAGACGATAGTAGAGCGAGAGAAGAGAGAAAAAAATTTGAAAGAATCTAGAATCTGGTTTTAGTTTCGATTTCAGTTTCTCAAGATACGGCGTCTCTCTCTGCGTTCGAAATATATTTCATATGTACTGACGCCACTGATATCATGTGATGGAGAAGATCTACGCCTTAAGCCTGCGTAGAAGCCCTATGAACTGGAGAGATCTAGAGAGCCTACCCAGCATGGGGATTACATATATAATGATGATTGATGAAATTTTGGGCTTGATGGAGGAAAGGAGGAGGGCAAAGAGAAACGAGGAGATATACAGGAAGATAAACAAAGAAATCAGGTTTAGGTGCAATGAAGCTAAGGAAGCTTGGCTGAACACAAGATAGAAGACCGACACAAAATGGATCCTAAGGGTATTTACAGACGAATTAAAGAAATTGTCCACAGGAAAAATACATGCACATCAACTGGTTGCTTAAAATCGAAAGATGGCACGCTTATCATGGAAAAAGACAAAATACTGGACAGATGGGGAGAATACATTAAAGACCTTTTTGAGGATGACAGAAACGAAGAACACATTATAAGAAAGAACATTGAAGGACCACCCACAATAAAAGATGAAGTTAGAGCAGCACTGAAAAAGATGAAACCAGGAAAAGCCCCAGGACCAGACAACATTACTACAGAGATGCTTGAAACCCTGGAGGAATTTGGCATAGAAAAAATAACAGTCCTCCTAAATGAAATTTATGACACTGGAAAAATCCCCAAAGATATGTCAAAATCAATTTTCATTGCACTTCCAAAGAAAACTATATGTGATAGGTTGCAGTGGTAAGGGGGGGTTGTAGGTGAGTTTGATTGTGTTTGGTCGCAGCTCCAGGTGAGATGGTGCGGGTTGGTTAAGGGTGTAAGGGATGATGATATTTGCTGTGGTGGTCGTTTGAATCCAGAGCAGAAAGGGAAGTCTCTCAATCAAAAGACAAGTCCTCGTTTTGCTACTTGACTCTTTATTATTGAGAAAAGAAGACGAGGAAGGAGACAGGTAAGAAGGAAGACGTCAAAGTAGACGTCAAAGAAGACAGTGCTACAGTAACGCCGTGAAGTTGATCACCTGCTGTGAGATCAAGAGTGGTGGCAGGAAAGGGCACCTCTGGTGAGACTGAGAGTGGAGGTGGAAAAGCCCACGCTATGATGCGCCTTGTTAATTTGTACTCTGGGAACAGAGCATGATGGTCATATTTTCAAATCTCAAACCTTTCAGATGGCAAGGTCTGATTGGTTGTTCTCACCTAATTAATAAATCAACACTTAGTGTGTAGTTTTAACGCAGCGCGTCAGTACACACAAGTGAAACGCTGGTCATTGTCCGGCAGTTTCGCGAGTGGGTATGTGCTCGCTATCGAGCCACAAATACCTAGGGCGGTTGAGACAGACGCGCCCTGCGGTCATTGTCTGAGTGTTCCCGCCAGCAATTGCACGGCGATTGTTCTATAATGCTACAGTAAAGGCAGCATAAATTAGTGAAGGCCCCCTCTACGTTCTGTAAAGCTACAACATAATACTGACTGGAGATGACGACAAAATCTTGTCGTAGGCCTGCTTTAGAGTACATGTACACATTGTAGATCTGCTAATTGTTTAGCAGTGTGTTATCTACAATGTATATGCGTCATGTACTGGTTAGATCTTTGGAATGATTAATGCATAGCTATGGATAGGCAGAGGCTGTGAAATACCAGTATAATTAGGCCAAGAGAATGCAAGGCGTTTTTGATCTAGGCAAGCACGCTACACGGCGTTGCCTTTGAGCGTTGTAGGTAAATGGGGAAAGATCGTAACAGAGCAAGGCACTCTGTTACATATAGAATGCGAACTCCATCCCACAAACAGTTTGATGAGTCATGTAACAAAAATCCTGTTAAGAATAATCATGATGAGGACAAAGAATAGAATCAAAAGAGAAATAGCAGAAGAACAGTGTGGATTTGTGGAAGGGAAGGGAACTATTAATGTCATATACATCCTAAGAACTATCATAGAGGGGTCAATTGAGATGAATAAAGATTTGTATTTATGCTTTGTTGACTATACCAAGGCTTTCGATCGGGTACGACATGAAGAATTGATCAACCAACTGGAGAGACTCAATGTTGATGGAAAAGATCTACGAATAATCAGGAATATGTACTGGGAACAAACAGCTGCAATGAGAATAGAAAACACTATAAGCTCTTTCCAAAACATCAAAAGAGGAATCAGACAGGGTTGTGTTTTGTCACCAGATCTGTTTTCACTTTACAGCGAAAACATCATGAGAAACCTAGAAGAAGACCCTGGATTAAAGGTTGGAGGGAAAATGATAAACAACATTCGATTCGCAGATGACACCGTGCTAATTGCAGAAAATGAAACCTTGTGAATATACAAGAAATAGAAAGCAAAGATAAGGGGTTGGAACTAAACAGCAGGAAGACTGAAGTCATGGTGATCAGTAAAAAACATGAAATCCCCTCATGCAAAATAACAGCAAATGGAACAACCTTGACACAGGTTAATAAATTCAAATACCTGGGAACGGTCATTTCATCAAACGGCAGATGCACATCGGAAATAGCAGGCAGAATCGGCCAAGCCAAAACAGCATTCAAGAAGATGACAAGCATTCTTACCAACAAATGCCTATCAATTATCATCAGGAAGGGAGTCCTTGAATGTTATTTAGAACCAATACTGTTATACGGATGTGAGGCATGGACAGTCAGCAAGCAAAGCCAGAACAAGATTGATGCAGCCGAGATGTGGTTTCTAAGAAGAATGTTGAGAGTTCCATGGACAGTAAAGAAAACAAACGAGACAGTCTTGATGGAGGCAGACACAAGTATATCACTCATAAGGAAGATTAGGAAAAGACAGGCAACATTTATAGGCCATTTTATGAGGAAGTGGGATTTGGAGCACCTGGTCACAACGGGAAAGCTGGAGGGGAAGAGAGCACCAGGCAGACCCAGGGAGAAAATGCTGGACGGACTTGCAGAGTGGCTGGGGACGAGGAGGATGGGGGAGATGCTAGGGGCAACGAGAGATAGAGACAGATGGAAGTCCATGATCGCCAACGCCATGCGGCAGGGCACCTGATGATGATAATATATATATATATATATATATATATATATATATATATATATGTACATATATATATATATGTATATATATATTATATGTATACATATATTACATGTATATATATATATATAATTATATATATATACATGTATATACATATATATACATATAGATAGATAGATAGATAGATAGATAGATAGATAGATAGATAGATAGATAGATAGATAGATAGATAGATAGATAGATAGATAGATAGATAGATAGATAGATAGATACTCTTCTCTTCTCTTCTCTTCTACTATCTTCACTTCTCATCTCTTCTCTTCTCCTCTTTTCTCTTTCTCTTCTCTCTCTCTCTCTCTCTCTCTCTCTCTCTCTCTCTCTCTCTCTCTCTCTCTCTCTCTCTCTCTCTTCCCTCGTAAATAAAGAATGTTGTCTTATTTCACTGTATGTGTGTGTCTCCCCTCTCTGACTCTCTCTGTCCGTCACTGCCAGTCTGTCTCTGTACGACTCTCTCGCTTCGCTCCACAACCCCCAACCCCCTTCCCCACACCTTGTCTCTTTCCTTTGTTCCTTCCCTTCCTTCTCCCTCTCCGTCTCACTCACCCCCCCCACCCCCTTCCTCCCACTCACAGATGTGTCTGACAAGCTTGTCACCCTCAGGAGGGGGGTCCATGTACAACTGTGAGTTATACACCCAGCTATGGCAGGCCTGACGTTGATATGCACTGAGGGAGAGATGGATGCCTGCTTGTTATGCCAGACATTATATACTTAGTTCGCTCAGATTAATTTAAATGGTGAACAACTACATGCTGCAATGCAGTAGTTTGCACAAGAATTACCTGACTGGTAAGAGTATGGGTTCGAATCCGCTCTGTGTAAAAGTATTCAGGTTCCTGAAAAAAAAAAAGAATAGGTCCTATGCGGCCAAAGCAAAAACAAGACAAGATAGGACAAGACAAGGCAAGGCTAGGCTAGGCTAGGCAAGTCAAAGCAAGACAAGACGAGGCAAGGCAAGCAAAGAAAAGCAAGACGAGACAAGACAAAGAAGGCAAAACAGGGTAAAACAAAACAGTCCAAGGCAAGGCAAGGCAAGGCAAGGCAAAGCAAGACAAGGCAAAACAGGAAAGGACAAAGCAAGACAAAGCGAAGCAAGACAAGGGGCAGCAAGACAAAACAGGGTAAAACAAACCCGTGCGAGTAGGGCAAGAAAAAAGCAAGACAAGACAATACAAAGCAAAGCAAAACAAGGCAAAGCAACGCAAGACAATACAAGACAAGGCAATTCAATACAAGGCAATACACGGCAAAGCAAGACAATACAAAGCAAAACAAGGCAACACAAGGCAAGACAAAGCAATTCAATACAAGACAGAGCAAAGCAAGACAATACAATGCAAGGCAAAGCAAGGCAAAACACGGCAAGGCAAGTCAAGACAATGCATGGCAAGGCAAGGCAAGGCAAGGCAAGACAAGACGAAGCAAGACAAGACAAGGCAAGGCAAGGCCAGGCAAGACAAAGCATGATTAGACAAGGCAAGGCAAGGCAAGGCAAGGCAAGGCAAGGCAAGGCAAGGCAAAGCAAGGCGAGGCAAGGCAAGGCAAGGCAAAGCAAGGCAAGGCAAAGCAAGACAAGGCAAGGCAAGGCAAGGCAGGCAAGTCAAGACAAGACAAAGCAAGACAAGGCAAGGCAAGGCAAGAGAAGGGAAGGCAAGGGAAGGCAAGACAAGACAAGACAAAGCAAGACAAGGCAAGGCAAGGCAAGAGAAGGGAAGGCAAGGCAAGGCAAGACAAGACAAGACAAGGCAAGAGAAGGGAAGGCAAGGCAAGGCAAGACAAGACAAAGCAAGACAAGGCAAGGCAAGGCAAGATAAGATAAGGCAAGACAAGACAAGACAAAACAAGACAAGGCAAAGCAAAGCAAGGCAAGGCAAGGCAAGATATATGTATAGATATATATATATGTATATGTGTGTGTGTGTGTATACATATATATGATATGTACATATATGCAGAATATCAATTAATGCACGTTGAAGATCCTGTAAGTCATGTCACTGGCTGGCTTAAAGGAAAGATTCAAACAGCCAGCATGCAGGCCCAAACCAATGATGCAGACTGTGAAAGAACGTAGCGGAACGTGGTCAGATCGCTTAACAGATCTCCGTGTTCCACTTATACTGCCTCAATCTTATTCTTGCTTTGCTTGCTGATTGTCCACGCCTCACAACCGTATAACATTATCGGTTTCATATAACATTCAAGAACTCTCTGCCTGCTGTTAACCCTTTGACTCCCTCGCCCTAACCAGCAACTGCAAAACTTAACCCTTTGACTCCCTCACCCTATCCACCAGCTTCCTGCTCAAAGTTGGTGGATAGGGTGAGGAAGGCAAAGGGTTAAGTTTTTGCTTTGCTAGCATGGTTGACAATACAGGATGCTGGTGGACAGGGTTGCGGTAGTGAAAGGGTTAATTGATGGGCATTTGCTGGTAAGAATGCTTTTCATCTTCTTGAATGCTGTTTTGGCTTGGCCGATTCTGCTAGCTATTTCAACGGTATATATACATGAATTGAAAAAAAGACGGATAAATGAGCGCCTTAGTCTCTACCACCTCATACATACGCATACACGTGCGCACGCAGGCACACACACACACACACACACACCACAGTCTCTACCAGCTCACACACACGCATGTACACACGCACGCGCGCACACACACACACACACACACACACATGCACGCACGCACGCACGCACGCACACACACACACACACACACACACCCCACAGTCTCTACCAGCTCACACACAAGCATGTACACACGCACGCGCGCGCGCACACACACACACTCACACACACGCACGCACGCACACACACACACACACACACACACACACACACACACATGCACGCACGCACGCACGCATGCACACACACATACACACACACACCCCACAGTCTCTACCAGCTCACACACACGCATGTACACACGCACGCGCGCGCACACAAAACACACACTCACACACACGCACGCACGCACGCACACACACACACACACACATGCACGCACGCACGCACGCATGCACACACACATACACACACACACCCCACAATCTCTACCAGCTCACACACACGCATGTACACACGTACGCGCGCGCACACACACACACACTCACACACACGCACGCACGCACGCACGCACGCACACACACACACATTCAGAGTCTCTACCAGCTCACACACACGCATGCATGCACACAAATACACACACACTCAAATACACATACACACACGCACGCACGCACGCACGCACGCACCACACACTCACACACACACATACATGCACGCACATGCTGAATATATAGTTAGCGCAAATGCAGCAGCTAATTATGCTGATACGGAACTTAAAATTTGGTCTGACATCCATTTCCCTAAAGGCACAAGAAACAATAAGCTCTTCAAAACTTTCCTCGTAGTACCTAACAAAATTTCACATAAGATATGTTGTCCTCTACCCCGCTGGGAATTGTCCAAAGCAACTTTTGATATCAACTACACTGATAATGACTTGAGAAAAGATATTAATCCACACTTCTTTGCAATTGACGTTCTGTCATATCTACATACAAAATATTCTTTGAAAATATTCACTGATGGCTCTGTTCTAGATCATGGTGCAGCGGGCGCTGGCTTTCTAATTCCAAAAGTTAAAGTAGAAAAGGCTTACTCTTTAGGACTGCGGCATTCAATCTTCACTTCTGAATTAGTTGCCATCTTAATGGCAATGAAATATATAGTAGATCTACCCATACCTTTGTTTAGTATCTTAGTATGTGTAGATACGAAATCTGCATTGCAATCCCAAAAAAAGTTGCGAATATAAAGTAAAAAGTACATTGATATTTGAGATAAAATTTATAATTCATTGTTTAATAACAAATAATACACAAGTTACTTTTAGTTGGATCCCATTACACTGTGGTATCATACATAATGATCAGGTCGACAGAATAGCTAAAAGTGCAGCATTGAATAGAGCTTACAGTACTAAACTTGATGCACAACTGTCTGTCATGAAATAAATGCTACATTAGAAAACAAAACAAAAGCTCAAGGTGACCTTCGCCCCTTCATCGTAAATTACCACGGTTTTACAAGACTAGGGACAACTGTAGCTTACAGATTATCTCTCAACTCACTTCGAACTAAATTCAGTAAAAACATTCAAATGTATCTGTAGTCATTATATAGCAGTTAAACACCTTTTGTGTTGTCAGCAAAAATGCGACCTTATTTCCCTGCATCATTTACAAATTTAAAAAAACAGAAAGATACTGATTTCACTCTGTATTTACACATTGCTAGGCATTTACTTCACAGCCCCGTAGGTCGTTTTCTTTGATTCAGCCCAATTGTTTTGTACCTGTAACTCCCACCTACTCGTGTGTGTGTGTGTGTGTGTTTTGTTTGTTTGTTTGTTTGGGTTTTTTTTTTAACTCCTCAACTGCTACAATGCTTTAAATTCGATAAGACACTCCTCTTCTCTCCCTTCTACTTCACCACAAAATAACAGATGACTTCTTATACACCAGCACAAGACATTACATGCTCGCAGCACGCACACACACACACACACACACACACACACACACACACACACACACACACACACACACGTGCACGCGCGCGCGCGCATGCACGAATACAGGCAACCCTGAGCAATCTGACGAAGCCTGATCGTTCTAATGTATGGTTTGTTTTTCTCTTCTTCGTTAATTTGTTTGATCTTACCCTATATGGTACAATGCATTTATGATTTCATAGATTCATTCACCCATAGACACCTCTTCATCTTATTTGTTTATTTTTATTTATTTGTTTATTTATTTATTCTGTTTGTTTATTTATTTATTCATTTATTTATTTATCTATTCATTCATTTATTTGATATATTTTTTATTCATTTATTTATTTATTTATTTATTTACTTGCCTTTTTTTCTCGTCTAAAAGCACATACGTGAATAGACGTTAAAAGAAACAACGAACGAATAAGCATGCACGCACGCGCGCACACACACACACACACACACACACACACACATACACATGTTCGCACACGCGCGCGCGCACACACACACACACACACACACACACACACACACATACGCACAACATACAAACACACACACTCTCTTTCTCTCTCACTTTTCTCTCTCTCTCTTTCTCTCTCTCTCTCCCTCTCCTCTCTCTCTCTTTCTCTCTCTCTCTTTCCCGCCTCTCTCTGTCCTTTGTCTCTCCTCTCTCTTCTCTCTCTCTCTCTCTCTATCTCTTTGTCCTCTGTTTCTCTCTCTTCCTCCCCCGCCCCACTCTCTCTCTCTTTTCTTCTCCCACCCTTAACAATTTCAGGGATAAAGGAGATGACCTGTACACTTTTTAACATGACAGCAAAAGAGAACAGAAGCCTCTATGGTCAGTTCAGTTTCAAGGGAAGGTACTCTGGACGAACAAAACCAGGCGTGGTAGTGGACGTGATTCATCCATTACTACGACCGTCAGAGAGTTGTCGGACTTGTCTGAAGACAGCAGGCTTAATGAGGAGCTGCAGAGGGCTCAGGAGACAGGTTTGTCCTAGGGCCGTGACATACGATCAGAGGCCACCTTGAAAGAAGTACTTAGTGGTCTACACAAGTCAACTGTTTGCTGACAAGATATGTGTGTGTGTGTGTGTGTGTGTGTGTGTAAAGGATTTGGGGTGGGGTGGGGTGGGATGGGTGGGTGAATGGGGGGAGTGGATTCCCCAGCATATTATGTTTTATCATACCAGGTAGTTTCTTTTCTTCAAAATTGGGTTTTTAGTCGTTTTTTTTTTTTTAAAGAATAACAATTTTAAAAAAGCATACACATGTATTGTCAGCGAAATGATATTCATAAATGATAAGACAAGACTTCAACGTCCCCAGGATATTATGCTTTGTGATACCAGCTGGAGGGAAAGAGAGCACCAGGGTAGACCCAGGGAGAGAATGCTGGACGGACTTGCAGAGTGGCTGGGAATGAGGAGGGTGGGGGAGATGCTGGGGGCAACGAGAGATAGAGATGATTGGAAGTCCATGGTCGCCAACGTCATGCGGCAGGGCACCTGATGATGATGATGATGATGATGATGATGATACCAGGTTGTTTCTTTTCTTCAAAATTGGGTTTTTAATCTTTTTTTTTTTAAAAAAAGAAAAAGAATAAAAATAAAAGCATACCCATGTATTGTCAGCGAAAGTAATATTCATAAATGATAAGACAAGACTTAAACTTCATAGAAGTCATTTTCACATTAGCTTGCCACGTTTATGTATTACAACAAGAAAAAAGTGTCGAAACATGGCTGGCCTGGCTGGCTGACTGGCTGACTGACTGGCTGGCTGGCTGACTGGCTGAATGGTTGGTTTTTGGTATGCGTGTTACAGTAATTTAGTAAGGGTATGTAATTTACTGTTTGTTGTAAAAGTTATACGCGATCTGGTTCAAGGTGAATGTGAGCGTTCAAGCAAACAAAAATCAGAAACACGTACAGAGACTTATAAAAAAAAAAAATTTAAAAAAAAGAAAGAAATCAATACATGGGAAAGCGAGCGAGCGAGACAGAAAGAGACAGACAGACAGACAGAGAAAGAGAGAGAGAGAGAGAGAGCTAAGGAGACAGAAAGAAAGCGAAACAGAAATAGAGAGAAAAGAAAGAAAGAGAAAAAGAGAGAAAGAGACAGACAGACAGAGGAAGGAAAAAGGAAGTAAAAAAAAAAAAACAGAAAAAGGCAAAGAAAGGAAAATAACCCAGCAAAACGCGAAAGAGAGAAACAATAAGATGATCAAGCCATTTCAACAATTTAACTTGTCACACACACACACATACACACACACACACACACACACACACACACACACACATACACACACACACACACACACACACACACACACACACACACACACACACACACACACACACACACACATGTGAGAGCAGCGCGCTGTGATATGCGAGAGTATGTGATATTATAATGTATGTGATAATATTAATGGTTTGTTTTTAATGCCTTTATAATTTATAATGTAATGGTTTATGTCTGGTTTGTAATGTGATTGGCAACGTAATTTCCTTCGGACAAATAAACTATCTTGTATCTTGTATCTTGTACACACACACATACACACACACACACACACATACACATGCACACACACACACACACACACATGCACACACACACATATACACACACACATACACACACACACAATACACATGCACACACACACATGCACACACACACACACACACACACACACACACACCACACACACACACACACACACACACACACACACACACACACACACACACACACAAATTTCAAGTCAGAAGTTGTATTCCACGCTTTTAGCCAGAATTTGAAAGGATCCACACACATCAAGAGCTGGAAAAAAAACTTTGTTCACACTTTTATTTCTCAGAGATAGAAACACGCACACACACACACACACACACACACACACACACACACATACACATACACACACACAAACACACACACATACACACACAAACATACACACACAAACATACACACATACACACACACATACACACACAAACACACACACACGCGCACACACACACAACATACACACACGTACACACAAACACATACATACATACACACAAACACACACAATTCACATACATACACACCACACACACACACACACACACAAACATAGACCCAAACACAAAGACACACACACACACACACAAACACACACACACACACACAAACACAAACACACATATATGCACACATACACACCCATACACACACACATTATGTGCACATGCTTGCACACCTCTGGTCGATACGAAATAATCTCTAAAAGAAATGGATGGCCGGGTGGGAGGCTGGAATTAAAGAAGAGGTTGAAGAAGTAATTTCTACTGCTGCCCTGCAGTCTGTCGCTTAGATGTTAGATTAATACTTAAAATGTGTTTATCAAACACAATGTTTTTTTAGGATATGTGTGCTTCTAGTTCGTAAATCTGTTCCATGTGTCATACTGTAGGTTACATTCAACAGACATATATGTATATATATATATATATATATATTGTATGTATATATATACATATAATTATATGTATAATATATATATATATATATATATATATATATATACATATGCATACACAAATAATATGCATATGTATATGTGTATATATTATATATATATATGTATATATACATATATTAATGTATGTATGTATATAAGGAAAGCGGGTATACCACCGCCGAAAATTTGGGTGAAATTTTCGTTGCCTTGATGTCTTTTCTGAGCACATGCTGTTTACTCTCTCTCTCTCTCTCTCTCTCTCTCTCTCTCTCTCTCTCTCTCTCTCTCTCTCTCTCTCTCTCTCTCTCTCTCTCTCTCTCTCTCTCTCTTCTCTCTCTCTCTCTGTCTTTCTCTATGTCTCTCTCA
>JAPXFY010000026.1:36345113-36347613 GCA_030674185.1 Monoplex corrugatus | reverse complement strand
CGAAGATCAAAAAAAGCAAAGACAATGCACAGCAAATGCACAAGCGACGACACGAAACAGTGTCATTCAATGAGAATACAACCAGAGAAAGGAACTGACGCAGTCATATCCAACTGCTACACTTAGCTCTCGCTCAGAAATCAGCCCATCAAATCACAACACCGACAGAACGTAGAGAACACGGATACCTAACAAGAGAGAGAGAGGGGGAAGGGAGAGGAGACTGAACAGAGACAGAACAGACAGACAGCACTGAAAGAAAGAAGCAGACAGACAGACAGACAGTAACAGAAGAAAGAAGAAAAAGAAAGAAAGACAAAAGAAAAAGAACAGAGACAGACAGACAGACAGACAGACAGTAATACAAAGAAAGAAAGAAAGAAAGAGAAAGAAGACAGAAGAAGAGAGAGACAGAGACAGACAGACAGCTAGACAGACAGAGACAGAGAAAGAGAAAGAAAACAGCAACAGACAGACAGGAAGAGAGAGAAAGGAAAGAGAGACAAAGACAGACACACACAGAAGAGACAGACAGACAGACAGAGAGACAGAGAACACACAGACGACAAAGAAACAGAAAGAGAGAGAGGGAAAGAGAGACGCAAAGCCCAAAAGTCATAAAGCCAAAGAGACAGACTCAATATCAGACTCCAACAGCTCACTTCAAAAAGAGCGAAGGATCAAAAGAATGCAAAGACAATGCACAGCAAATGCACAAGCAGACGACACGAAACACGTGTCATTCAATGACGACATACAACCATCAGACATGAAAGGAACTGACGCAGTCAGTATGTCACTCAGACCTGTCTGTACGTCACTTATGCACACGTCTCGTCCTCATGAAATCAAGGCCCATCACTCAAATCACAGACACCGGACAGACACGCGTAGAGACACACGGATACGCTAACATAGAGAGAGAGGGGGGGGGGGAGAGGGAGACTGACAAGAGACAGAAACAGACAGACAGCAACTGAAAGAAAGAAAGAAAGGCAGACAGACAGACAGACAGTAACAGAAAGAAAGAAAGAAAAAGGAAAGAAAGACAAAAAGAAAGAAAGAGACCAGTAGAGAGACATGACAGACAGACAGACAGTAATACAAAGAAAGAAAGAAAGAAGGAAAGAAAAACAGAAAGAAAGAAGAGACATAGACAGACAGACAGCTAGACAGACAGATGACAGAGAAAGTAAAGAAAACAGCAACAAACAGACAGGAAGAGTAGAAAGGAAAGAGAGACAAAGACAGACACAGAGGAGACAGACAGACAGACAGACAGAGAGACAGAGACACACACAGACAGACAAAGAAACAGAAAGAGAGAGAGGAAAGAAGACTGCAAAGCCCAAAAGTCATAAGAGCCAAAAGACAGACTCGAACATCAGCTCCAACAGCTTCACTTCAAAAGAGCGAAGGATCAAAAGAATGCAAAGACATGCACAGCAATGCACAACAACGACACGAACACTGTCATTCAATATGACATACAACCATCAGACATGAAAGGAACTGACGCAGTCACTACGTCACTCAACTTGTCTGTACGTCACTTATGCACACGTCTCGTCCTCAGGAAATCAAGGCCATCACTCAAATCACGACACAGAACAGACACGCGTAGACACACATACGCTAACCGAGAGAGAGATGTAGAAGAACAGACAGACAGACAGATACAGAGAGACAAAGACAATGACATGATACTTTATTTTCCAGCGTAAAGTTTTGGCTAGAAGCATTTTTCAACTTGCATTGCAACAAGTACATTTCAAGGAAAGATACATGTTAATACTGAAATTAAGATAACATTACAATGACATCAAGAAAACGTACACAGTCAGCACTTAAAAGTAATAGACAGACAGACAATAGATAGATATATAGATAGATAGATAGATAGATAGATAGATAGATAGATAGATAGATAGACAGTCAGATGGTAGATAGACAGTCAGATGGATAGATAGATAGACAGACAGGTTTGAAATGTGTTTATTTGATTATCTTTCATTTGTAACTATTTCGTCAATTAATATTTCAAATGATATATTTACCTGCAATGTCTATGTTTATAGATTAATTACTGTACTATGTACTTGTTCGTTTATTTTTGTGCCTAGCTATGTTTCTGTGGGGTTTTCTCTTTGGTTTGTTATTAAGGTTTTTTGGGGGTTTGTTGTTGTTGTTGTTGATGTTGTTGTTTGTGTGTTGTTTTGTTTGTTTTCTCAAGTCATTGCTTGCTCCTACTGACTGACTTGCTTGCTATACTTGCTTGCTTAACTTGCTTATTTGCGTGTTTGCCTGCTTCCTTCCTTCATTCCTTCCTTCCTTCCTTTATTCTTCCTACATACTTATTTACTACCTTACTCACTAACTCACTCACTCGCTACGTACTTACTTAATTTACTTACTCATTTACTCACTCACTGACTTACTCATGTACACATTCACTCATCCACTCATCCACCTACTTACTTACTTACCTACTTATTTACTT
>JAPXFY010000026.1:36332613-36337613 GCA_030674185.1 Monoplex corrugatus | reverse complement strand
CTCTTCTCCTCTCTCTCTCTCTCTCTGTCTCTCTCTCTCTCTCTCTCTCTCTCTCACACACACACACACACACACACTTTCTCTTTCTTTCTCTCTCTTTTCTTCTCCATCTCTCTTTCTCTTTCTCTCTTTATCTTTCTTCATCTCTCTCTGTCTCTTCTTTGTCTCTTCTCTTCTCTTCTCTCTCTTTCTCTGTCTCTTCTCTTCTCTCTCGCTTCTCTGTCTCTTTCTCACTCTCTCTCTCTCTCTGTCCCCTCTCTCTCTCTATTTCAATGTCATCTTTTCTCTTCTCTTCTCTTCTCTTTCTCTCTCTCTCTCTCTCTCTCCCCTCTCTCTCTCTCTCTCTCTCCCCTCTCTCTCTCTCTCTCTCATCTTTTCTCTTCTCTTCTCTCTCTCTGTCTCTTTCTGTCTGTCTCTGTCTCTCTCTCTCTCTCTCTCTCTCTCTCTCTCCCCTCTCTCTCTCTCACTCTTTCTCTCTCTCTCTCTTCTCTTCTCTCTTTCTCTGTCTCTTCTCTTCTCTCTCTTTCTCTGTCTCTTCTCTTCTCTCTCTGTCTCTTCTCTTCTATTCTCTGTCTCTTCTCTCTCTCTCTCTCTGTCTCTCTCTCTCTCTCTGTCCCTTTCTTTCTCTCTCTCTCTTCTCTTCTGTCTCTCTCTCTCTCTACCCTCTCTCTGTCTCTGTTTCTATGTCATCTTTTCTCTTCTGTTCTCTCTTTTCTCTCTCTCTCTCATCTTTTCTCTTCTCTTCTCTCTCCCTCTCTCTCTATCTATCTATCTCATCTTTTCTCTTCTCATCTCTCTCTGTCTCTCTCTCTGTCTCTCTCTGTCTCTCTGTCTCTCTGTCTCTCTGTCTCTCTCTCTCTCTCTCTCGCTCCCTCTCTCTCTCTTCTCTCTCTCTCTCTCTCTCTCTCTCTCTCTCTCTCTCTCTGTCTGTCTGTCTGTCTTTGCTATTGATACGTTGTCTTTTGACACATGCAGGTGGGATGGTGGGGAAAACAGCAGGACGCATGTGAAGATATGTGAGCAAAGAAGATGATGGGCCAGTCGCCGTGGCGCGATGGTTAGCGCAACCAACGGCCAACTAAAAGGTCGTGGGTTCAATTCCCAACAGTACTGTCAAAAGCACTGTTTCGGCCCCCAACAGGCTCTACCCAGAGTACAGTGTGCTATGGGCTCTTTAAGGATAAAGGGAAAAGAGTGGCAGAATGGTTCAGAATGGTTCGCCTGCCATTAATTAGACTCAAAGTTCCACGGTTCGCTCCCCGTAGAGGCCTCGACTTTTCTTCTCAGTTTGACCGGAAAATCGAACTGAACGTCGAGTCCTTTGGAAGAGGACGAGAAACGAGTCGGACGTACCCGTGTGCCTAAGAAGAAAACACCCGGTAGACTCAGGGAGAAAATATTGGACGAACTCGCGGAGTGGCTAAGGACAGAGAGGGTGACAGATGTGTTTGTGGCGACAAGGGATAGATGCATAATTATGGAGGGCCATGATCGACAACGCCATGCGGCAGGGCACATGATGATGATGATGATGATTCATATTCACGATATGTTGTCAAGTATTGCACTGTATTCTGTTGTATCGTTGGTCTGTCGTATTGATGTAGTTTACCAGTCACCAAGCTTGATATCTCTCCTTTTCTTTTTTATCCGAAACAGGCCAGTCATTTCCTGATGCTGCCGCCTACTTCAGCAATCCCTACACTACAGCTCCCCCTCAGCCTCCACCTCCACAAGGTAAGTGTCTGTCTTGGAGACAAGAAGCGCTTATCTTTCTTGATTCGAAAGTGTGCGTGTACGCGTGTGTGTGCGTGTGTGTGTGTGTGTGTTTGTGTGAGTGTGTGTGTGTGCGTGTGCGTGTGCGTGTGTGTGTGTTTGTGTGTGTGTCTCAGTGTGTGTCAGTGTGTGTGTGTGTGAGATAGAGAGAGAGAGAGAGTGTGTGTGTGTATGTGTGCGTGTGTGTGTGTGTTTGTGTGTGAGTGTATATGTGTGTGAGTGTGTGTGTGTATGTGTGTGTGCGTGTGTGTGTGTCTGAGTGTGTGTGTGTGTGTGAGAGATAGAGAGAGAGAGGTGTGTGTGTGTGTGTAAGTGTGTGTGTGTGTGTGTAAGTGTGTGTGAGTGCGTGCGTGTTGTGTGTGTGTGTGTGTGTGTAAGTGTGTGTGAGTGCGTGCGTGTGTGTGTGTGTGTGTGTGTGTGTGTGTGTGTGTGTGTGTGTGTGTGTGTGTGTGTGTGTGTTTGTAGGACAGGCGTTTTTAACCACTCGGTCACCATACAGGGGGGGTGCAAAAGTAGGTATACAGTTATGAAAAACGAAAACACGTACAATACTCATTGTATTTATTATACAAACAAATGAATATTGCATATACATGTAATAACAAGCACAGCCTGAATCCTTCATATACTCAAACTGCTTGCGGTCGGTATTCACACACTTCTCTAATCGAGAGCGGAATTAAGCATTATAATAATGATGTGATACTTACTGTATACCTACTTTTGCACCCCCCTGTATATGTGTATACGTTTCTTGTGCGTGACTTCATTATGTGTCAATGGCTGAAGTATTCGTGTTTAAATCTTCCTTAAGTATGATTCTTTTTTTTTATACGTGTGAACAGTTACATTTCTTGTGAATCAGTGTTGATGTCTGTGAATACGTTCATAATTCACAGGACTTCTGGTCAGTAGACTACTTCGATCGTAATTTTACGATATCTAGAACAACTTTTTCTTTTTTGTCGTGCTTTTGTAGAATTTTGAACATATTCATTGTCTGTTATTATGAAGCTGTAGACAAGTATTTGGTATATGGTGTAAATGGTTTGTGAACACTGGGCTGGAGGGGGGGGGGAGGATGAAGTTAAGTGTGTGCATGTGCGTGTACGTGTGTGCGTGCGTGCGTGTGTGTGTGTGTATGTATTTGTGTGTGTGCGTGTGTGTGTATATGTATGTGTGCGTGTGTGTGTGTGTGTGTGCGTGCGTGCGTGTGCGTGTGTGTGTATATATGTGTGTGTGTGTGTGTGTGTGTGTGTGTGTGTGTGTGTGTGTGTGTGTGTGTGTGTGTGTGTGTGTGTGACGATGTATTCATATTGCCTGCATATGATTTTCAATACAGATAGAACTCCAGACTTCAGCTAAAGTTCTCTATGTATGACACTGTATTGTTATTATGTAAATTTCTCCATTACAGACACTTCAGCTAAAGTTCTGTGTGTATAACACTGTATTGTTATTATGTACATTTCTCCATTACAGGTTGTTCATAGGTTGCTTTTTCTTTTCTTTACTGAACTGTTAAGTTGGTTGATGTTTTGTTTATTTGTTTGTTCGTTTGTCTGCCTGTCTGTCTGTCTGTCTGTCTGTCTGTCTGTATGTCTGTCTGTCTGTTGCTTTGTTTGTTCGTTCTTCTTTGTCCGCCTGTCTGTATGTCCTTGTTTTTACGTTTTTACTTTTTTACGTTTAATCGAACGATGCACAAATACGCATTCCTGTTATGTATAATTCTAGAAGTGTACACACAAGTGATGCATGTGCAGTGCACTTTTCCATTGAACTTAGTCAGTGTTCAATGTGCGGTTATTCGCAGAAAAAGCCTGGGTCTTGCCCTCAAGGATAAGAGAATTTTGTCAGGGATATATGTTTTGTGGACGTGGGATCTTTCACTTGTGCTAAGTGCATGCTGGACACAGGACGTCGGCCTACGTTTTTCATAAGCAAAAGAATGCAGATCACCATTCAAGGTTTGATATAGGCGGCGGGAAGAAACGTATCTGTCTGACAATGATGGAAGGGGAAGACCAGAAATGAACTGGTATCAGAGAACATCGACCAGAACCTGCGATCAGCCTGTTGTCACTGAAGCGTTGTGCTCACCCTTCAGCAGAAAAACAAGAGGCCCTGCGATCAGCCAGTTTGTCACTGGAGCATTGTGCTTGCCCTTGCCAAAAATAGAATCCCTGCAATCAGCCAATTATCACTGGAGCGTTGTGCTTGCCCATGCCAAAAATAGAATCCCTGCAATCAGCCAATTGTCACTGGAGCGTTGTGCGTACCCTAATCAAAAAGAGAACCCCTGCGACCAAACAATTGTCGATGAAGCGTTGGCTTGCCCTTGCCAAAACCAGAAAATCCCTGTGATCAGCCAATTGTCTCTGGAGCGTTGTACTTGCCCTTGCCAAAAACAGAACCCTCTGCGATCAGCCAATTGTCATTGGAGCGTTGTGCTTGCCCTTGTCAAAAAGAGAACCCCTACAATCAGCAAATTGTCACTGGAGCGTTGTGCGTGCCCTTGCCAATCAGAGAATCTTTGCAATCAGCAAATTGTCACTGGAGCGTTGTGCGTGCCTTGCCAAAATCACACCCCTCTGCAATCAGCCAATTGTTGTGCTTGCCCTTGCCAAAAACAGAACCCTCTGCGATCAGCCAATTGTCATCGGAGCGTTGTGTTTGTCCTTGTCAATCAGAGAATGTTTGCAATCAGCAAATTGTCACAGGAGCGTTATGCACATCCTTGCCAAAAACAGAAAACCCCCACCAATTATCACTGGACCAGTGTGCCTGCCTTTGCCAAAACCAGAACCCTCTGCGATCAGTCAATTGTCAATGGAGTGCTGTGCTTGCTCTCGCCAAAAACAGAAAAAACCCTGCGATCAGGTAACTGCCACTGGAGCGTTGTGCTTGCCCTTGCCAAAAACATAAAACCCCTGCCATCAGGTAATTGCCACTGGAATGTTGTGCTTGCCTTTGCCAAAAAGAGAATCCTTGCAATAAGCAATTTGTCTCTGGAGCGTTGTACTTGCCCTTGCCAAAAATAGAATCCCTGCAATCAGACAATTGTCACTGGAGCGTTGTGCTTGCCCTTGCCAAAAACAGAACCCTCTGCGATCAGGAAATTGTCCGTGGAGCGTTATGCTTGCCCTTGCTAAAAAAAAAAGAACCCTTGAAATCAGCACACCATCGCAGAAACTTTGAGCCTGCCCTTGCCATAAAGAGAATCT
>JAPXFY010000026.1:36322613-36325113 GCA_030674185.1 Monoplex corrugatus | reverse complement strand
CTCCTACCAGAAAGGTGGGACCACACAGTCGAGTCTCATCCACTTCATGAATGCGTCATTGAGGGTGTTCATCAAATCTTCTGACCGGCACCGCAGGTGTCCGTATCTCTCGGGCCTGGTTGACGCCAG
The DNA here is from genome assembly GCA_030674185.1 of Monoplex corrugatus. Classification (NCBI taxonomy): domain Eukaryota; kingdom Metazoa; phylum Mollusca; class Gastropoda; order Littorinimorpha; family Ranellidae; genus Monoplex; species Monoplex corrugatus. The sequence continues at coordinate 36,324,984 of JAPXFY010000026.1, read as the reverse complement.
GATATATTACGATAGTAAGCGTAGAGTACAGCCCTGTCACGCAGTCTCGATCCTAGGTGGAACTCCATAGCATCATGATTATCATCCTCATCGACATCATCGTCATCATCGCATTGTAAAAAAAAAAAACTATGCTAGCTTCTGTGGCCATTAAGGGGGCGTAGAAAATGGGACCAAAAAATCACAAAGGTGAAAACAAAGGTAACCTCCATGAGTGCAATGATCCTATGAAAAAAAAGAACAGATCTTAAGACCACCGCTCTATCAGAAGTATCAGCCACTCTGTGTTAACGGTGGCCTTCCTGAAGGGCCGAACCCACGCTCTTCGTATTACCAGAAGGGTCATTCATGATCAAACTAGCGGCGCCAAAATGTTTTTTTTAAAATGTGAAAAAGTGGGAGCGGGTAGAGAGATGGGAAAGGGGAAAGAGAAACTTCAAACTTTAAGACCAAAACAAGTGTGAATGCCCGTGTTCAAGTGAACAGGAATCAGAAGAAGAAGAAAACACACGTAAAAAGAATCAATAATAATCAATAATAAGAATCAATCAATACAACCAGACAAGACTGGCCTTTGTCAAGCGTAGACGTAAAATCACAAACGAACGAACATCAAATACAAACAAACTTTAGGTGTTTGTTCGTTTGTGATCTTACGTCTACGCTTGATAAAGGCCAGTTGTCCGAAAATTTGCGCCTGTCTGGTCTGGTCTGGTTGTATTAAATACGTGTTCTGATTCTTTTTTCGTGTTTTTTTTTTTTCTTTTGGCTCCTTCAAACTTCAATACTTTCTAAACACTTTGTCGCTCATCGTGTTCCACTGAACCTTCTTTCAGCTGGTCTTTGCTGTTTTACACATGTAACATTAGTCCAATATTAGATAGAGAGAAAACAAAGTTAAACGAAAGAACGAACGCGTACTAGGCTACAACTCATACAGTGCCATAGAAATTATGAAAATTAATGACAACAACAAAAATATTGACTTTTGTGTGTCAAAATGAACTGGTTATGTACTTTTCTTTGCCCATGGTTTTCCTGGGGAAAAGTACGATGGTGGTTTCCCCTTGCCTTCCATCGGTTTTTTTTTTCAGGGTTAACTCCCTTAGCCTTACTCTCTCCCGAGATGTCCACAAGGCAGTGGAGCTATTTACCCATAGCTTGGAGATCTGGTTCGTGGGCACCAGGGCATATCCACACGCCGGTGGGCCTGCATGCCGCACGTCTGGGGGCCAAACCTCCTCCGAGTCCCACGAGATTTAGCCTGAGTCCGCATTCTTACCAACAAATGCCTATCAATTAACATCAGAAAGAGAGTCCTTGAATGTTATATAGAACCAATACTGTTGTACGGATGCGAAGCGCGGACAGTCAGCAAGCAAAGCCAGAGCAAGACTGAGATAGCCGAGATGTGGTTTCTCAGAAGAATGTTGAGAGTTCCATGGACAGCAAAGAAAACAAACGAGACAGTCTTGATGGAGGCAGACACAAGTAGATCACTCATAAGGAAGATTAGGAAAAGACAGGCAACATTTATAAGCCATTTTGTGAGGAAGGGGGATTTGGAGCACCTGGTCACAACGGGAAAGCTGGAGGGAAAGAGAGCACCAGGTAGACCCAGGGAGAGAATGCTGGACGGACTTGCAGAGTGGCTGGGGATGAGGAGGATGGGGGAGATGCTAGGGGCAACGAGAGATAGAGATGGTTGGAAGTCCATGGTCGCCAACGCCGTGCGGCAGTGCACCTGATGATGATGATGATGATGATATGTACTTTGCAAACGTGTTCAGTTTCAGTTTCAGTTTCTCAAGACGACGTCTCCGCACTAGGAATGATTTCAGTATGCACTGACGTCACTGATGCAGTGTGATGGACATGCACGTAAGCCCCGTGAACTGGCAGAGTCTTGAGGTCATACCCAGCATACAGGTTTTATATAAAATGAACTTGTCAGTGTCCCCCGTTAACACTGATGGATTACATAAGCATGAGAGACAAAACGCAGACACACGTAAAGCAAATACCCCTAAAAAGGAGAGAGAGAGGGAGGAGACAGAGCTGAATTTTTTTTTAAGGATCATGGCACTTAAGAAGATAACCTTTGTGCTCACTATTTTTGTTTAGAGAAAAAGAGGGAGAAGAAGAAGAAGAAGAGACAGACAGACAGACAGACAGACAGAGACAGAGAGACAGAACGACAGAGAGGAAGAAGAAGAAGAGACAGACAGACAAACAGACAGACAGACAGAGACAGAGAGACAGAACGACAGAGAGGAGGTAGAGAGGAGAGAGAGAGGAGGGAAGGAGGGAGGGAGGAAGGGATGGAGGTAGAGAGAGGAGAGAGAGAAGAGAGGAGGGAGGGAGAGAGAAA
>JAPXFY010000026.1:36305113-36315113 GCA_030674185.1 Monoplex corrugatus | reverse complement strand
TGTGTGTTGTGTGTGTGTGTGTGTGTGTGTGTGTGTGTGTGTGTGTGTTGTGTGTGTGTGTTTGTGTGTGTTGTGTTGTGTGTTGTGTGTGTGTTTGTGTGTGTGTTGTGTGTGTGTGTGTGTGTGTGTGTGTTGTATTGTGTGTTGTTGTGTGTGTGTGAATGTGTGTATGTGTGGTGTGGTGTGCGTTTGTGTTGTGTGTGTGTGTGTGTAGTGGTGTGTTGTGTGTGTGTGTGTGTGTGTGTTGTGTGTGTGTGTGTGTGTGTGTGTGTGTGTGTGTGTTTTTGATGCGTGCGTGGGTATGTGTGTGTATGTGTGTTGTGAGTGTGTGAATGGTGTGTGACTGTCTGTATTGTTTGTTGTCATCGTGGGTTGTTGTGCGTTGGTGTGGTAGAGTAGGTCTTGGTGTGTTGTGTTTTGTGTGCTTGTGGTGCTTGTGTGGGTTGTGGATTGTGGTGTTGTGTGTTGTTAGCGTGCGTCGTGCGGCGTGTGTTGTGGTGTGGTGTGGTAACGAAGAGGCCTATCCTCTGCATGATGTGAAGATACAACACCGAAATTGACTTCTTTTTTCCCCATACCCCCACCCCACCACCCACCACCACCACCACAAACCCCTCTCCTTTAATGTTACTTAACCAACACCTGCATGAAAGTGACTTCCCTTTGAAAACTATTAACCATCGGTTATCTGCTTCTTCATTGATGATAATATGTCGTTATTAAATAAATCGTGACCCCCCTACTACATAAAGTACAACCCCTATGCATGAAAATTTTTAACCTTATTTTTGATACAACCTCACTGTTTTCTGTATAGTTTAGTCATCCCCGTGCAATTAAAAATTTTGATAAACTAGGACATAATTTGTCATCCGGTATGCATGCACATTTTTAATAGGTTGTCATTCACACACCCTCCCTGTTTTGCATTATTTATCATCCCTATCATGAAACATTTTAAACGAATCAGGATATGACATCATCCTGTGTGCATGTACATTTTAGACCAATCATTATTCATACACCCCTCTTCTTTTGACATAATCTATCGTGATAATTTATTCAGTACGTATAATTTATTCACATTCCCTTCATTTTTACATGATTTATCATCGCTAAGCTTGAAAAAAATCTCGTTCCCACTCCCTTTATTTTTGCATGATCTATATTACCTCTATGTATGGAAAAGGTTAGTAGATTATTAATTACAGTTCCTTCCCTTTTAGGTAATTTATCAATCACTGTACATGAAAAAATGTATAATTCATTATTCACACGGTCTCCCCTTTGTGCATGATTTATGGCCCTGTAAGTTTTAATCACTTATTGTTCACAAACCCTTTTTTTTTCTACTATCATCCCTATGCATGAAGCCATTTTCATAAAGTATTTTTCACACAATTCTCCCTTATTTGCATGATTCGTTGTTATCTTCATGCACGAGAACAAATAAACACTAAAATTTGTGTCTTTCTTATTTTTTTAGTGTATATGTTTATGGCGACAATTCTTGTACCCTTGGCATGTATGTGATATTCAGGTTCTTCGTTTTAATGGTGTGATATTTTGTGATATGCATTTTGTCCCCGTTAAGTTGAATGGTTTATGATGGTGTATTATTTTGTGATATGCATTTTTGTCCCCGTTAGTTGAATGGTTTCTTTGAAAAAGAATCTTTTGATTGTCAATTTCCTTTTGACTTTTCATCTTCTAATCTTGTGTTGTCGTCTTTTTCTCTTTGAGAAAAGGCGACTGGATGGTACAAATTGCCTGAGGTTCGGTGCGTAAGTGTGTGTGGGGTTGTGTGTGTGTGTGTGTGTGTGTGTGTTGTGTGTGTGTGTGTGTGTGTGTGTGTGTGTGTGTGTGGCTGTGTGTGTGTCTGTGCGTAGGTGTGTATGGGCGTATGTATGGGTGTGTATGCAGGTGTGCGTGTACTTTTCTGTACATTATGAGTATGTGTGTGTGTGTAGTGTGTGTGGGGAGTTTGGGTGTGTGTGTGGTGTGTGTGCGTGTGTGTGTGTGTGTGTGTGTGTGTGTTGTGGTGTGTGTGTGTGTGTGTGTGTGTGTGTGTGGTATGTCCATACACAAGACATTGTTCTCGCATTGTTTATCTTGGAGACCCTCCAATGATTTCAGGTGTTCTCATTAGAATTTTGACCAGCAACATGTACACAAACATATAACATACATACACACAAACATACAACATACACACATAAACACCCACACACCCCACCACCCCGCACACAGACACACACGCACGCACACATACATACACACACGCGTGTGCCTCGCATACAAAACAACACACGTTCACATACACATACAACACAACACACATACACACACATCTCTCTCTCTCTCTCTCCATCCTCACGTTTCTCTCACTCATTCTCTCTCTCTTCTTTTCTCTCTCTCTCTCTCTTCCTCTCCCTTCTCTCTCCTCTTTCTCTCTCTCTCTCTTTTCTCTCTGTCTCTTCTCTCTCTCTTCTCTCTCTCTCTCTCTCTTCTCTCTGTCTCTCTCTCTTTCTCTCTCTCTCTCTTTCTCTCTCTGTCTCTTTCTCTCTCTTTATCTCTCCTCTTCTCTGTTTCTCTTGTTTTTCTGTCTCTCTCTCTTTCTGTCTCGCTCGCTCCCTCTCTTGTCTTCCAACTGTTTCTCGGATTAGAAAACAAAAAGATTCAAACCCAAAACAGTAAGTCTTTTTTAATGTGTCTACCCATTCCATCACCATTTATTTTCCCTTCTTTTTTCCCTTTCCCATTTCCCATCCTTTTACTCAAAATTGGGGTTGACTGGTATGCACTATATCCATGTACACTTTTTCTTTCTTTTTTTTTTTTTTTCTTAATTTCATAGATTTAGATTTTGAATTCATCATGCTCGAGATTGTCAAAAAACAGGGCAGTTTTAGCTTTTTCTTTTGTTTCGTTTTGTCGAGGTTGACAAAAGGAGTGTGGTTTTAGTTTCGTTTTGGTATTTTTTTTTGTTTTCTTTTTTTTTTTTTTTTTTTTTTTTTTTTTCTGTTTCGTGCCCTGTTTTCATGAATTGTTGGAATAATTGAATACCGATATTATGTTCGAGTTCACTTCATGAGCTTAAACCAAGATCCAGAAGTTTGTTGTTGTTTTTTTCTTGTAGTTAGCGTTTCATCGTTCATTTGTTGACGCCAGGTGAACCCAGAGGAGATGGTCTGTATTACGATAAATTGATGGCTATATCATAGGAATTGCAGTCACTTTCGTTTATGTCACCACTAAGAGAACATAACTGCACTTTTGAATTTGACACATTGCAATGAATTAGTGTAAAAAGCTACCTATATTACGGTAAATTATATCTTAATGATACAAGTTTTAAAGTTTGAAATTGAAGTGTATGAAATGTGAGATATTACACATTTCAAAACTACGATAAAATAAATCTGCAAACTGCAAAAGAAACATGTCTGAATTATGATAAGGGTTTTACAGCACTGGTTTGCTGTTGTAATGATGGAATGTTATTTGTTTATTTATTGATTATTCTTTTGTGTTTTTGTTTTCTGTACTTCTTCTTTTTTTTCATTTTTTTCTTTCTGTCTGTCTACTTTTTCTCTCTTTTTACTTTCTTTTTTCTTGTTTCTTTGTTTCTTTCTTTCTTTCTTTTCTTCTTCTTCTTCTTCTTATGATGATGATGATGATGATATGATGATGATGATGATGATATGATGATATGTCTTGCTATTATTGTTGTTGTTATTATTATTATTATTATCATTACGTTATAACCATTTTATTATTGTTGTTATTATTATTGTTATTGTTGTTATTTTGTTATGTTTTTAACCTTTTAATCACAGATGGTATTGTTTGTTTGTTGTTGCTTTTTGTTTGTTTGTTTGTTTGTTGTTTGTTTGTTTGTTTGTTTGTTTGTTTGTTTACGTTATCTTGTGCTGCTCATGGTGACGGTTGCATTTACGGTGTGTATTACGGTTCTGCTACTAACTGGACTATCGGTGTGAGGCGTGCATAAATGTGTCATACACTGGTCACTCCCTCCCTGCTAACTGAATGTCTACTTATCAGTGGCTGTATGGAAGGAGGCACTTCTCATTTTCTTCACTGTTTGGAAACGAATGCCTTTCATACCAGATTACATTCGTGTTTTCATTATACATAAATCGTTTTTTATATAGCACTATTGTCCAAGCCAAACAGCATTCAAGAAGATGACAAGCATTCTTACCAACAAATGCCTGTCAATTAACATCAGGAAGAGAGTTCTTGAATGTCATATATAGAACCAATACTGTTGTACGGATGCGAGGCGTGGACAGTCAACAAAAAAGCCAGAACAAGATTGAGGCAGCCGAGATGTGGTTTCTAAGAAGAATGTTGAGAGTTCCATGGACAGCAAAGAAAACAAACGAGACAGTCTTGATGGAGGCAGAAACAAGTAGATCATTCATAGGGAAGATTAGGAAAAGACAAGCAACATTTATAGGCTATTTTATGAGGAAGGGGGATTTGGAGCACCTGGTCACAACGGGAAAGCTGGAGGGAAAGAGAGCACCGGTAGACCCAGGGAGAGAATGCTGGACGGACTTGCAGAGTGGCTGGGGATGAGGAGGGTGGTGGAGATGCTGGGGGCAACGAGAGATAGAGATGGTTGGAAGTCCATGGTCGCCAACGCCATCGGCAGGGCACCTGATGATGATGATGATAATATAAATCGTTTTTTGTATAGCACTATTGTCCAAACCTGTTTGGACTCACTGCCATTCACACATAATCAAATGTTTTAGTGGAGCATGGAGAACTAAAGATGCCAAGCGAGCTGACCACATTCTGCTATGTTGTTTCACCGTCTGCAGCTTTGATGGGCGTGCAAGGTGGATGTTTACATGTTTCCATAAGCCAGTCAACTGACATGACTTACAGGATCTTTACTGTGCATATTAGATGCTCTGCATGCCTATACACACGAAAGAGGATTACGGGTTGTTGCTTTATTTTGCCGATATCTGCATATAATACGTTGACCTATGACACGGAAGTTATTGAAGTTATTGGAGTTATTTCAAGAGGGATTCACCGCGCTCAGACAAGTCCATTTGCGCTCCACCCAAGTCTGCCAGCAATTATCTAACAGATTTCCTGAGCCAGCACAAAACCCTATGCGCTGCAAGATCTTGAAACAGAGGGAAAGGAGAGAAGGGACCTATCAAACACTAAGCTGACACCACCAGAATGATCGAAACGGGCAGCGAACGGCCAGTTTTTAATGTCTCAGGCTGGAATTGAACTCAGGATAACAGATCTTGAGTCCATGGTTTTACCAACTAGCCCGTCGACATCGGAAGACAATCTCCATCCTTTACATTCCAGGCAAAGGTGTTTACATGGATCGAACCCACGCTCTTCCGACTGGAAGTTCGACGTTTACCCATATTGATTACGGCACCTTTTGTAACAAATATGAATCCATATACAACCAATGTATAACCCTTTGACTAACGCACTCTATCCACCAACTGCAAACACTTAACCCTTTGACTTCCTCACCCTGTCCCTCAGCTTCTTCACCCTATAGACAGGGTGAGGGAGTCAAAGGGTTAAGTTTTTGCTTTGCTAGCATGGTCGGCAATGCAGGATGCGGGTGGACAGGGTGCGGGAGTCAAAGGGTTAGATTAACGTTCAAATCTGAGATCAAATCAATAGATCGTGCTCGTCTTTGCATGTGTCTACAAAATGTTATGTCTGGTTTGCATAAATAGATTTTCATGTATCTACATCCCCGTGGAGACACATGGTAACTGAGCTCCTCAGGGGACTCAGAATAAATCCTTGAGGGACTAGGAGGAGATCTGGATCCCAGATGTGTGGCACCAGGCCCTCCGGCGTGTTGACAAACCCTGGTGCCCACGAACCAGACCCCCAGCTATGGGTAAATAGCACCACTGCCTCGGGAGAGACCCAGGCAAAGGGAGTAAACCCTGACAGAAAGTCACCCCCACTGCCTTGTGGGTAGTCGTAGGAACGACAAAGGCTAGTACGGAGAGTCCGTACAAAAACCGATGGAATACAAAGGGAAACCACCATGGTATTTTCCCACGTATCATGGCCAAGCTGAAGAAAGCAACACGCAAAGTCAGAAAAAGATTGGGGCAGCCGAAATGTGGTTTCGAATTAGAATGTTAAGAGTTCCACGGACAGCAACGAGAACAAGTCTTGAAGGAGGTAGACACAAAAAGAACATTAATGAAGAAGATTAGGAAAAGAGAAGCCACGTTTATAGGACATTTTATGAGGCAAAAGAAATTAGAGCATCTAGTCACAACAGGAAAGCTGGATGGGAAGAGATCACCAGGTAGACCCCAGGGAGAAAATATTGGACGGACTTAAGAGTGGCTGAGGACAGAGAGGGTGGGAGATGTCCTTGTAGCGACAAGGGACAGATTGGTATGGAGGGCATGATGGCCAACGCCACGCGGCAGGGCACGTGATGATGATGTGTCTACAAAAAGTGCATGTCCGGTTTGTACAAATACAATTGCGGTTATGGTTTTGGGTGATACCTTCGGGAAAACAGAAGGTGACAATGTTGACTTTGTTTATTCTGTCATCTGATTTCATAGACCCCCCCCCTCTCTCTCTCTCTTCTTTCTCTTCTCTCTCTCTCTCTCTCTTTCTCTGTCTCTGTCTCAGTCGTTGTCTCTGTCTCTGTCTCTCTGTCTCTCTGTCTTTGTCTCTCTGTGCTCTCTTCTCTCTGACTCTTTATGTTTCTCTCTGTCTCTGTCTCCTAGGAGAAAAATACTGAACTTCCCTGCTGCTTCGTCCGGTGGGAGAAAAGAACTAAAATATTTTTTGTTTGTTTGTTTGTTTGACTTCTTTCAAGGCTCTCTCATTTGTTTTCTTTACTGTCTGTGGAATACTTAACATCTTCTTGGAGGCCACTTTTCAACTGCCTCAATTTTTTTCTGCTTAGAAGCCGGTTGGGGCTGAAAAATCCCGCAGTGACTTTAACAGAACTGACGGGATTCGAACCCACAACCTTGCAGTCAGTGATAGGGTTTCTGCCTATCGTCTCATTGCAAATCCTAGCGCCCAGACCACCACGCCACGTCTTATGGAGAGGGGATAAAACGCTTTGATCCATTGGCGTGGTTTGAATTCTTGAGTCGTGTCTTGCGTTTCACAGGCAAACTAATGACTTAAACATCATCACTCAATATGATTATGAAGAATTCAAAGCTTTTCAACACATAATTGATAAACGAGTTTACTCAGTGAGTTTGATTTCTACATCCTATTCAATGATTGAAACAATTTAAAACTGTGCTGTTTGAAAACAATTTGTTCAATGTTGGTATCACATAAAAATGGCGAGACAGCAGAGGGGCAACCAGGAGTCATGACCTAGATGCGGCCCAGCTTCCTTACAGTGTCAGGATTAAGGGCCGAAACACTTGATGGACGGGGGTTCTCTTCTGAGGACCTTCTGCTGTCCAGCTCTCCCCAGAGTTTCTTACTACTACTTGATGTTTTCCATCTTTCGTTTTTTACGTGGGTTTGATTTACAGCATTTAAAGGTGTCCTCCTGGCCGTATGTTTAGCGGGATTCTTGTTAAGCGAACCTTGTAGGTCTGTCTTCACACAGTCACATAGCATCTACCAGTATCGAAAAATCATAGAGTGGCGGGCAAGTGATGTTGGTGTACCACACGGCATATTTGGGTGAATTTTTGGCAAAAAATCATTTCCGTTTCTGAAATTGACAGTTTCCAGCAGAAACGAATTTTTTCTTAAGTTGCTGTCTAATAGCTAACGATAGTAATGGTAATAGTGGTTGTAGTGGTAGAAGTGTAGTAGTAGTCGTGCTAGTAGTAGTAGTACTAAACATGGTCGTAGTAGTGGTAGTCGTAGTAGTAGTATAGTAGTGGTCGTGGTTGTAGCTGTCGGTGTGGTTGCCTGCTGCTGCTGCCGTTGTTGCAGTGGTAATAGGAACAACAGAGCAATAATTAGTAGCAGCAGTAAAAGAGGAGTGGTAAAGGTGGTGGTGCTGGTGGTGGTGGTGATTTTAATGGTTGTGTTATGTTACCGTTGCCTTTGAACAAAAGTTATAAATGAAGCATTGTAGTGACTGTGTCTCACAGAGTAAACTTTTACAAACTTAGAATAGCATTTGGATCGCTTTTAAAGAAATTGAATAATCATGGTTTGCAAATTGCACTGCCATTGCCTTTTTCTTAATAAAAGACGGTTTGCAAATTACAGCATTCTTGCTATTCTATGAAGAAATAAACTAATAAACATTGTTATCACATTCTTAGAAGAAATTCCCATTAAAGATTGTGAATAAAAAAAAAAACGTGTTAATGTTTGCAAAGTATCGTTCAGGTTGTTCATCATTATTGTCTCTAAAAGTATGTAAGAACTACAGTTTGCAAATTAGGGTGTGTGTGATTAAGAAATATAATGTGTCAATGATTGACACGTATTGTTCTGATTTTTCATCATTGCTGTCTTCAGAGGTATGTAAACATTGAAATTTGCAAATTAGAGCTTGTTTCATATTTTCAAACAAATATAAAATGTGTAGTTTACAAAGGATTGTCATAGCTTTGCTGAAGAAGAGGCAATACTGTCTTTTGAAAAGTAAAGTGAAGCATACATGTTGTAAGTACTGTATTGTTTCAAGGAAAAGCCACGGCAGTTTAAAAGTGGTGTGTTGCTATTGCAACTGTCCTTACAGAGCAAAATTTGCTGCCTTTTTACTACAAACTTGAATGTGATTTTATTTATGAAAGAATGGTTCTTTTTGTTGTATTTGAATACAAAAACAGTTGTCTTAGAAAAATCATCATAGTCATTATAGTTCAAGCAATACATCATTTCCTTTGATTTCAATACAAGCAATTTATAAAAAAATTTAAAAAAAAGCACAGTTTGTCTTTGTTGGGAAAAATTACAATTTTTTTTTTACTTAAATCCATATTGTCTATTGATTACAAATTATGAAAAGGCCAAAAGATATTACCTTTGTACAATATCAAAACTGCATGGCTGTCAATGAATGTAAATTCGTTTGGAAAAATTACGTGTAACTGTAACTTCATCCCTGAGGAAGGTTTCAGATCTCAAAAGCTGACAAATATTAATTTAAAACATATCGGTTGAAATAAGTTTAGTTTCATTCAATGAAATAGTGGTTTAATGACACGGTATTGTTTACAGAACAACAACAAGCAAAGCTTACACCATGTTTTCATAAAAGAGCCATAGTCATTATTTACTGAAGAAGAGACATAAATGATCAAGTATCATTTTCGTTGTATCTGAAAACGAAATGTTGTGAATAAGTATGTCCATTACTAATGAGAGTTTATCTTCAGCTGTCTATCCCACTGGTGCTTCGCCAAGTAAGTTAACTGTGCAGATGATAATCGTCTGCATTTGGTCCTGATTGTTGTCCGTTTTTCCTTTACAATGAGCGAGACAGATAGACAGACAGACAGACAGATAGAGACAGAGACAATCAGACAGACAGAGACAGACACAGAGAGAGAAACAGAGAGAGAAACAGAGAGGGAGACAGAAAGGGGGTCAAGACAAAGAGAATGAGATCAGAGAAAGAGAGAAAAAAAGTAAGAGAGAAAAGAGAGAGAAAGAGACAGACAGACAGACAGAGATACACACAGACAGAGACAGAGACAGAGATGCAGAAAGGGAGACAGAAAGGGAGGCAAGACAAAGAGAGTGACATCAGAGAAAGAGAGAAAAAGAGTCAGAGAGAAAAGAGAGAGAAAGACAAAGAGACCGAGAGACAGAGAGACAGACAGACAGACAGACAGATAGAGACAGAGACAAACAGAGACAGAGATGCAGAAAGGGAGACAGAAAGGGAGGCAAGACAAAGAGAGTGACATCAGAGAAAGAGAGAAAAAGAGTAAGAGAGAAAAGAGAGAGAAAGACAAAGAGACAGAGACAGAGAGAGACAGACAGACAGACAGATAGAGAC
>JAPXFY010000026.1:36287613-36300113 GCA_030674185.1 Monoplex corrugatus | reverse complement strand
AGGGTCTCAAGTAGGGACAGGGACAATGACAGGCACAAATGCTTACGGAACCGGAACGAGTGCCTTCGGAAGCCAGCCCAGTTCGGGGACGTCCCAGTTAGGGTCCACCACAGGAACTGGGCAGTACGGAGCGACAGGAGGAGCACCAAGCAGTGGCTCACCTTCCTGGGAAGCCGTAATCGCTCGCGAAGCGTTCCTAAAACAAAAGAGCGGTGGCTTTTCCATGACCCCGACCTATAACCCTGACGTAGGGGGCATTTTAGCCACTAGCGGGAAAGGAACCATGTTCAAACCTGGGCCAACCCCAGCTCAGATGATGCAGCAATTGCAACAAAAACTTCGCCAACAACAACTGCAGAAGCAACAGCAGCAGCAAGCTTTTGGGGGTATGCAGAGTCTGGGTGGGTCTTCAGCTCTGGCCAATATGCTTCAGCGCTTGAGGGGAGGAGGAGGCGGAGGAGCTGCCTCCAACATGGTGGGTCTGGGGGGAGCGGCAAGCTCGAGCCAGCAGTCGACCAATCCTATGGCAGCTCTCCTGGCCAGGTTCCACAAGCCCACTGGGTCTGCCTCCTCTGCCGTGTCCAATCCTTTGGCTTCCATATTCCAGCCTGGCAAAGCTGCCATGAGTGGAGGTAAAACGTGACTGACGCATTTTATTCCCTTTCTCACACCGGACGGAGCAGCGGGGGAAGTTTCAGTCTTTTTCTCCTAATTTTTGTATCTGGTGTTTGTTTTTGTTTTTCGTTTGTGATCTTACGTTTGACAAAGGCCAGTTGGCTGAAAAGTTGTGCCTGATTGATTGACTGATTTGGTTAAGTTTTCACGTCGACACCCACCTCAGGTGATATGGCCGACGGGAATAACCATCCCAGGGAAGTGGGGGAATTGGAACCTATCTAATCCAATACTGACTCCACCAGAACAACCATGATGTTAAGCTGGGACAGACAGAAGGCCAGTTTTTAATATAGCACACCCCGGGATTCGAACCCACAACCATTAGCATGTGAATCCGACATTCAACCAACTGAGCTGCTGGGGCCCGCTTCTGATCCAGGATCCAAAACAAGTGTGACTGCCCGCGTTCAAGCAAACAGGAACCAGAAATACACGAAAGAGGAATACGAACGCGTATTTTAATACAAGACAAGACAGGCGCAAATTTTCGGCCAACTGGCCTTTGTCAAGCGTAAGATCACAAACAAACAAACACCAGATACAACACTTAGGAGAAAGCGACTGAAACTTCCCTGCTACTCCGTCCAGTGTGAGAAGAGGAATAAACTGACTAAAATGACCAGAATGTTCCAGTCATTGCATAACTAACCTCACCTGGGGGAACTTATATAATCCTATACTGACATCACCAGAACAACAATAATGTTAAGATGGGACAGTGAGAAGGCCAGTTTTAATATAGCGCACTCCGGGATTCAAATCCACAACAATGAGCATGTGAATCCGACGCTCAATCAACTGAGCTACTGGGGCCCGCTGCTGTACTGTAAGCTTCCTTTGTCAGTAAACACTCCTATTCTCTCTCTGTGTCTCTCTCTGTCTCTGTGTGTGTGTCTCTCTGTCTGTCTGTCTGTCTCTCTGTGTCTCTGTGTCTCTCTGTCTGTCTGTCTGTCTCTCTCTCTCTCTCTCTGTTTTATTTTATTTTATTTTATTTATTTTTATTTATTTTATTTATTTTATTTATTTTATTTTTTTGTTTTTTATTATATTTTATTTTATTTTATTTTATCTTATTTTACTCTATTTTCATTTTTATTTTCTTTTATTTCGTTTTATTTTGTTTAATTTTTTCAGGCAGCAGTAACTCTATTATGAATACCTTAATGGGCGGACGGTCAGGGACTACCAGCGCGGGAGGCAACTCTTATTTGAACAACCTCCTCAGCAGACTAGGAAACAGAGGAGGCGCGAGCAGCGCAGGCATGGGCAATGCAGGCATGGGCAATGCAGGCATGGGCAACGCAGCAGGTATGGCAGGTATGGGAAACGCCGTCAGTAAAGGAAATCAAATGACCCAGCAACGTGAGTTATTGCAGAACGATAGCAGTAAAGAGGCTTACTTGTGAGGGGGGGAGTTTTCTTAAAACTGTACGAGCAAGTTACACTCTACACTGTCTTTATCCACGAGGATGTCATCGTTTGAGACTTGTGACCATGTAGATCCAATACAATCATTCGCAACGTCAAAGAAAAACACACATAAAAATCGTATCCTAATTTGATCGCAGAGTTTGGCCATCAGATGGAAAGAAAATGTTCTCATACAATAGAATGCGATGGGAGAATAAAATAGAACTAATCAGAATGAGATTGAATAAAAAAAAAAATTATAAAAAGGAAAAGAATAAAAGATCAGAAAAAAAAACTGGGGAAATTACAGACTGAATGCAAAAGTCGAAAACAATTAGACTTAAATAGAGTGAAAGAAAAGTATAAAAAAAAAAGATAAAAAAAAGAAAGAAAGAAAAGGACAAGCGTGCAAGATGAATCCATAAAAGGAAAAGGAAAGAAGTAGACAGTAAAACTGGAAAAAAAAACAGAAAAAAGTTTAAGAAACAATGGAATGAACGACAAAATGAAAAATATGGCAAGGGTGAAGTAAAAGAAATTAGTGAAAGACTGACACAGTTGGCAATCTGAAAAAAATGTAGAAGAACGTGAAAGATTACACAATTGGCAGTCTGAAAAAAATGTAAAGAACGTGAAAGACTGACACAGTTGGCAGTCTGAAAAAATGTAGAAGAACGTGAAAGAATTACACATGCAGTCTGAAAAAATGTAGAAGAAGTGAAAGAATACACAATTGGCAGTCTGAAAAAATGTAGACGAACGTGAAAGAATTACACAATTTGGGAATCTGAAAAAAAATGTAGACGAACGTGAAAGAATTACACAATTGGCAATCTGAAAAAAATTAGACAACGTGAAAGAATTACAAAATCACATACATGAATCAGAGGCAAGAAAACAATGTAAATACGTCTATGGATGAAATGGAGGTCGAACTTTACATCCGAAAAAATACAAATACACAAAATGTTTGAAAAACAGTGAGAAAAGTTTGCAGAATGAATTACTTCAACAGAGAAACAACAGAAAGAAAAAACGTGAAAGTTGACAGAATTCACATTCACACGAAATAAATTAAAAGAGGGGTACCAGATGAATACATAATTTAAAGATAAATGATATCTGCTATTAAAAGAATCGAAAGAAGTCCATCCTACCCACTTCCCATTTCTTAAATGAGTCTCCTGTCAGATTTTATACACAACTATCTTACCCACGGAAATTTTTAATAAGTATCCCACCCGAAAAGATTTTAATGAGATTCCTACCCAGATCCCACCCAGATTTTGAATGTGTGTCCGACTCAGAAGATTTTAATAAGTATCCTACCCAGAAAGATTTTAGGAGCATCCTGTGCAGAAAAAAAAATTGTGAGTATCCTACCCAGAAAAATCAAGGATTATCCTGCCCAAAAGTCCCACACGGAAAGATTCGTAATTAGTATCCTACCCGGGAAGATTTTTATGAGTGTTGTACCAAGAAAAAGAATTAATTGGTATCGATCACACCTAGGTAGACTTGTAATGAGTATTCCATCCAGATTTTGATGAGCATCCTGCACAGAAAGATTTATAAAGGGTATTCTACCTAATGAGATTTTCAATAAATATCCTACTCAGGAAAAGTTTTAAATGGTTACCCAGTCAGGACGATCTCGATGAATATCCTACCCAGAAAGATTTGTAATGAGTATCCTCGTACCCAGAAATACTTTCAATGAGTATTTTGCTAGCAAAGGTTTGTAATTATTATCCTACCCGGACAAATTTTATTAATGAGTTCCTTACGTAGAAAGAATTCCTAGCTGAGCAGTCTCCGAAAAAAAATAAATACTGGACACACAAAGACTTGCAAAATGAGTGCATGGCCCAGAAAGGTTTCAAAAGGAATTAGTGACAAGCCTAGCATTGATGAGATAAAAGCCCGATCTGAACCAGAAAGAATGAAAAGATAGATACCTTTGATAGATACCCACTGAAAGAATAGAAATATTATACCCTAACCAGAAAGAATAGAAAGAAAGATACCTGATCCAGCAAGAATAAAAGAAAAGATGGATACCAAATCTAAACAGAATGAAAAGATGGATACTGACCGAAAACTATGAATACTCGACTCAGAAAGAATGTAAAGATAGATACATGATCCAAAAAGAAAAAAGAAAAAAGAAAACAATTGCCTGGCCCAGAAAAAAGAAGATATGAACTCGACCCAGAAAGAATATAGAAATTGATACCCGATCCTGGCAGAATAAAAAGATCGATACCTGACCCAGAAAGAATATAAAAAAAAGTATACATCCGTCCAGGAAAACGTACAAGGTGGATACCTGACCCAGAAACAAATGTCACTGGAAATTGATCAAGACATAGCAAAGGATAGGTAAACAATCCAGAAGGAGTTCAAGATGGGCACCCAATCCAAACAGTGTTGAAAGATCAGTTTACATTCTAGAGAATACTAAAAGATGAATACATGACCCAGACATATACAAGGATGTCCATCAACCCCCACCCCTTTCCCCACCCCAGACTGCCCAAAATGTTTTTGAAAAATGGGTAACTGATCCGAAGAAAACCAAACAATGATTACCAGACTCTGAGTGAATTACAAGATATGTACCTCACGCAGAAAGATTTAAAAGATAAGTCTCCCATTCCAGACAGATTCAAAAGATAGTTACCAAACACAGAAATATTCAAAAGAATAGTTATCCAACACAGAAATATTCAAAATTATACAACACAGAAATATTCAAAAGGTCGATATCCAATTTAGAAAGATTCAGAAGACAGTTTTCCAACCAGAAAGATTCAAAAGACAGTAAGCAACCCAGACAAATTCAAAAGATAGTTACCCAACACAGAAATATTATGAAATAGTTACCCAACCAGGACAGATTCAAAAGATAAATAATAATTTAGAAAGATTAACAGTATAGTTTCCCTGTCAAGAAAGATTCAAAAGGTAGTTACCAAACCCAAAAGACTCACAAGACAGTTACCCAGCCCAGACAGATTCAGCAGAATTTTACCCAACCAAAAATATTCAAAAGATCGATATCCAATCCAGAAATTTTGAAAAGATGGTTACCCAGTCGGATGAATCCAATAAACAGCCACACAATCCAGAAAGATTGTTACCCAACCCAGAAAGACTGAGCAGATATTTACCCAACGCAGACAGACTCAAAAACTAGATATCCAATCCAGAAAGAATCAAAAGCTGAATATCCAACCCAAAGAGTTGAGCAGCTGTTCTACATAGAGTAAAAGATAGACCCAAGGCCGAAAGAAATACACAGTATGTACCCAATTCGTGCAAAAGTATAAGCAGGTGGTACCCAGCCTAGACGAAACCAAATGTGAGTACCCAGTCTAGAAGAAGAAAAAGTTGTGTGGATGATCGTGATCCACAGTTTTGGTCTTTGCTCTTTGTGTACATCATTATGGTGTAGAAGTGTAGAACGTTCTTTGAAACCCGCCTCACAGATAAGCCTCTTTCAAAAAAAAAGTTGTTGTTTCGATTTATACTGTTGTTGTTGTTAATGCTGCTGTTGCTGTTGCTACAATGGTTGTAGTAGTAGTTTTGGTCGTAGAAGCAGTTATCATGATAGAAGCAGTCGCAGAAGTAGCGGAGCAGTAATATGAACGTAGTAGCAGTTGTTGTTGTTGTTGTTGTTGTTATTGTTATTGCTGTTGTTGTTGTTGTTGCTGTTGTTGTTGTTGTTGTTTTGTTGTTGTTGTTGTTGTTGTTGTTGTTGTTGTTGCTGTTGCTGTTGCTGTTGCTGTTGATGATGATGATGATGATGATGATGATGATGATGATGATGATGATGATGATGATGATGATGATGATGATGATGATGATGATGATGATGCTGCTGATGATGATGATGATGATGATGATGATGATGATGATGATGATGATATTGTTGTAGTTGAAGAGAAGGAGGAGAAAGACAGTACTTTTTCTTCTCCTTCTTATCATCGTCATGAAACTTATGACCACAAAACAAAACAAAAACGGAAGAGGTAACAAATCAATGGAATAGTCAAACATTTATGACCACACAGCAATATGTTTTTATTTCACAATACACAGCATGGTAAAGCAACATAAACGATCTGAATTTCTAACCTCTGTCTGTCTGTCTCTCTGTCTGTCTGTCTGTCTGTCTGTCTGTCTCTCTCTCTCTCTCTCTCTCTCTCTCTCTCTCTCTCTCTCTGTCTCATGAGATTTCTTCTGTTATACTTCACAAATACATGGAAAATATACTATACTGAGTCTATACAGTATTGTGTTAGGTCAGAACCTGTATACCTTGACTCAATTTGTGATACTGCTGCATGACCAACGTTCTGTATTATGACCACGTTTTGTGAAAGATTATAATCTAGTTCGTGCCAGCAATTGTATTATTCATGAGATTTATCTTCATATTAATATCAAAATAATTCAAATTTATAATAGCAGTATCGGTTATAGTTCGTACACGTTTGATACTTCGCTGTCTCTGTCTTTTTCTCTCTGTCTCTGTCTGTCTGTTCTGTCTGTCTGTCTGTCTGTCTGTCTGTCTCACTCTCTCTCCTCTCTCTCTCTCTCACTCTCTCTCTCTCTCTCTCTCTCTCTCTCTCCTCTCTCTCTCTCTCTCTCTCTCTCTCTCTCTCTCTCTCTGCGGTATGCGAGCATGTGAGCGTATATCTATATCTATATATCTGTATATGTATACTGTATACTGTATACTGTATATATATATATATATATATATATATAACATACATGTGTATATGTGTGTATGTATGTATGTATGTATGTGTGTATGTATGTATGTATGTATGTATGTATGTATGTATGTATGTATGTATGTACCTTGACAACTCCAAACATTCATGTAGGCCAATATGATTCCGGTTTATTCATAACCACTACCTAATAATGTTAGTTGCTGATTTAAATTTTTTTTTATTCACAGGTAACCCAATGCGGATGATGGTTCCTATGATGTGAGTATACCTTTTTTCTTTTTTTTTTTCATTTTCATCTTTTTTGTGTGTGTTCATTTCGCTCTTGAAAACATATATTAGAATGATTTAGAACAATCTTTGGTGTCCCTATATCTACATTATCTATGTGCTAACTTGAGAATGTTAGCAAGAGTGTTGAACTGAGTAACAGACAGTGTTGATTCAATGACAGATAGATCTAATGACAGGGGGTGGGGTGGGGGGGTTGGGGGTGGGGTGGGGGCTATTTAATTATTGTTATAAGACGATCAGATCATATTTCTGACTGTCACAATATTTCCCAACACGCATACAAAAATGAACAACAACAACAGCAACAACCATGACAATAGTATTGCACTGCATTCTGTTCTGTTGTTCTGTAACAACAACAACAACAACAACGACAACAACAACAGCGACAGCAACAACCATGATAATAATAACCAACCAAAATCTTTTTAAAATATCCTAACAGGGCAGCGAACAACGGCATGAACGGCCCATGGAGGCCAATGGCTGTTGCCCAAGCTATGAATCAACAGCGAGCCGCACAAGGAGGCTTCGGAAGGGGAGG
Organism: Monoplex corrugatus; assembly: GCA_030674185.1. Lineage (NCBI taxonomy): Eukaryota > Metazoa > Mollusca > Gastropoda > Littorinimorpha > Ranellidae > Monoplex > Monoplex corrugatus. Next base: position 36,292,442 of record JAPXFY010000026.1, on the reverse strand, counting down.
AGGCTTCGGTGCCTTTGGAGGAGGTGGTTTCGGAGGAGGTGGCTTCGGAGGAGGAGGGTTTGGAGGATTTGGAGGAGCAGGAGCCGGAGGAGCAGGTGGACAGGGAATGGGCGGGTTGATGAGAAACCCCATGTTCCTTATGTCTATGATGGGTGAGAGTTCGATTCTTTTCTTTTTTTTTGTTTTTGTTTGTTTGTTTGTTTGTTTTTTCTTTCTTTCTTTCTTTCTTTCTTTTTAGGACACGTTAATGTTTCTGTCTCGATTTTTGTTTGTTTGTTTGTTGTTGTTTTTTTCTTTCTGCTTCTCTTTTTCGTTGATTCTTTCTTCTATTTCTGCTTTTCCTTTTTTCCCTTTGTTCTTTATTTCGAAGATGTTTTGTTGCTTTTTTCGTGGGGGGGGGGTATTTGTTTGTTTGTTTGTTTGTTGCTTTTCTTCTTCATTGTTTGTTTTCCTTCTGTTTCATTTTCTGACTTTGATTTTGTTCTTCTTCATTGTTTTTCTATCTTCTCTTACTTTTTCTATCTTTGTTCTGTTTCTTTGGGTTTTTTTTCTTCTTCTTCTATTTTTCCTGTTTTTCGTGTTATTTCGCTCCCATTCTTTTTTATGTATTCTTCTTCTTTTTTTTTCTTTTGCTTTCTACTCATTTTTCTTTTGTTCCTGCTTGATTTCATTATCATTTCTTGTTTTGTTGTTGCTGTTGTTGTTGTTGTTGTTGTTGTTGTTGCTATCAATTTATTCCTTTCTTCTTCTTATCCTTCTTCCTCCTCCTCCTCCTCCTCCTCATCATCATCATCATCTTCTTCTTCTTTTGTTTTTCTTTTTCTTTTTCTTCTTCTTCTTCTTCTTCTACTACTACTACTACTACTACTACTACTATTACTACTACTATTACTATTACTACTACTATTACTACTACTACTACTACTATTACTACTACTACTACTACTACTACTACTACTACTACTATTACTACTACTGTTTCCGTTTCCGTTTTCTTTTTTCTTCCTCGCGTTATTTCTTTCTTTTCTTCTTCTTCTTGTTTGTTATTTTTCTCTCCTCTTCTTTTTCAATTTTCTCTCTTTTTTCTTACGTTCTCTCTTTCAATTTCCACTTCTTTATTTTTCTTACTTCGTTTTTCTTCTTCGTCGTTTTCCTTTTTTTTTTATTGTTATTTTTCTTTCCTTTTCTTCGGTTTCTTTCCTTTTTTTTTTTATCTATTTTTCTGTTTTCTTCGTTTGTTTGCTTTTATCTTTTTTCCTTCCTTCTCCTTCTTGTTTATTTTCTGTTCTGTTTTGTGTGTGTTCTTTTTTTAATATGTCATGTTGGGTTAATTCTTTGTCTGATGGCGATGAGTTTGTGTGTGTATATGTGTGTGTGCATATGCACGTGCGAGCGTGCGTGCGTGCGTGCGTGGTGTGTGTGTGTGTGTGTGTGTGTGTGTGTGTGTGTGTGTGTGTGTGTGTGTGTGTGTGTGTGTGTGTGTGTGTGTGTGTGTGTGTGTGTGTTGTGTGTGTGCACGCGCGTGCGTGCGTGAGCGTGTGGATAATGTTTGCTTATTATTTAGTCTGTATATTCATTGGCTCGAATTTTTAAATCCGTTGCTGTGTGCCTTTGTTTTTCTAAGAATTCATTTTTTTCTAGTTAGTTTATTTATCCTCATTTTTAATCCGCTGGGTCACTTATCATTAATTTTTTTCCACTAATTCTGTCACCAATTCTCAGTTCGTACATGTCGTGTCGCCTCCTCTAAATCTTTGTGTTTATTTTCTCTGTTGGTTGATTAGTTGTTGTTTTTTCTCTCCAGTTCCATTTTTTCCGCCACATTAATGGCAACAGAATCTAGGACAATTGTCCACAATGCTATGACGACGATAGGGATGATAATCATGATGTTACGGAGTGCCATTTTTGATTGATTCTGGCATCAACCAGGCCCGAGAGATACGTACATCTGTAGTATTGGTCAGGATAACCGAGCAACACTCTTCAATAACGCACCCGTGAAATGGATTAAACTCGACTGTGTGGTCCCAGTCTTCCCATTGAGCCGAGCCACACTCGATTCTAGATTGCAGTCCCAATCATCCGAATGAGCCAAGCCATGCTCAACTCTAGATTGTGGTCCCAGTCTTCCCAATGAGTCAAGTCACGTTCAACTCTTGGTTGTAGTCCTAGTCTACCCAATGAGCCAAACCACGCTCAAATCTAGATTGCAGACCCAGTGTTTCCAATGAGTCGAGCCTCGCTCAACTCTAGATTATAGTCCCAGTCTTCCCAATGAGCCAAGCCACGCACAACTCTAGATTGTAATCGTAGTCTTCCCAATGAGTCGAACCATGTTCAACTCCAGATTGTAGTCCCAGTCTTCCCAATGAGCTGAACCCACGCTCAACTCCAGATTGTAGTCCCAATCTTCCAAATGAGTTGAACCACACTCAACTCTAGATTGTGGTCCCAGTCTTCCCAATGAGCCAAGCCACGCTCAGCTCTAGACTGTAGTCCTAGTCTTCCCAATGACCTGAGCCCACGATCAACTCCAGATTGTAGTACCAGTCTTCCCAATGAGTGGAGCCACGCTCAACTTTACGTTGTAGTCCCAGTCTTCCCAATGAGTGGAGCCGCGCTCAACTTTACGTTGTAGTCCCAGTCTTCCCAATGAGCCGAGTCACGTTCAACTCTTGGTTGTAGTCCTAGTCTTCCCAATGAGCCAAACCACGCACAACTCTAGATTGTAATCCTAGTCTTCCTAATGAGTCGAACCACGCTCAACTCCAGATTGTAGTCCCAGTCTTTCCAATGAGTCGAGCCTCGCTCAACTCTAGATTATAGTCCCAGTCTTCCCAATGAGCCAAGCCACGCACAACTCTAGATTGTAATCCTAGTCTTCCTAATGAGTCGAACCACGCTCAACTCCAGATTGTAGTCCCAGTCTTCCCGATGAGCCAGCCACGCTCAACTCTAGACTGTAATCCTAGTCTTCCCAATGAGCCAAACCATGCTCAAATTTAGATTGCAGATCCAGTCTTTCCAATGAGTGGAGCCACGCTCAACTCCAGATTGTAGTTCCAGTCTTCCAAATGAGTTGAGCCACACTCAACTCTAGACTGTAGTCCCAGTCTTCCCAATGAGCTGAGCCCACGCTCAACTCTAGATTGTAGTCCCAGTCTTCCCAATGAGCCGAGTCACGCTCAACTCTAGATTGTAGTCCCAGTCTTCCCAATGAGCTGAACCCACGCTCAATTCTAGATTGTAGTTCCAGTCTTCCCAATGAGCCGAGTCACGCTCATATCCAGATTGTAGTCCCAGTCTTCCCAATGAGCTGAGCCCATGCTTAACTCTAGATTGTAGTTCCAGTCTTCCCGATGAGCCAGCCACGCTCAACTCTAGACTGTAATCCTAGTCTTCCCAATGAGCCAAACCATGCTCAAATTTAGATTGCAGATCCAGTCTTTCCAATGAGTGGAGCCACGCTCAACTCCAGATTGTAGTTCCAGTCTTCCAAATGAGTTGAGCCACACTCAACTCTAGACTGTAGTCCCAGTCTTCCCAATGAGCTGAGCCCACGCTCAACTCTAGATTGTAGTCCCAGTCTTCCCAATGAGCCGAGTCACGCTCAACTCTAGATTGTAGTCCCAGTCTTCCCAATGAGCTGAACCCACGCTCAATTCTAGATTGTAGTTCCAGTCTTCCCAATGAGCCGAGTCACGCTCATATCCAGATTGTAGTCCCAGTCTTCCCAATGAGCTGAGCCCATGCTTAACTCTAGATTGTAGTTCCAGTCTTCCCAATGAGCCGAGTCACGCTCAACTCTAGATTGTAGTCCTAGTCTTCCCAATGAGCTGAGCCCATGCTTAACTCTAGATTGTAGTCCTAGTCTTCCCAATGAGCTGAACCCACGCTCAACTCTAGATTATAGTCCTAGTCTTCCCATTGAGCTGAGCCCACGCTCAACTCTAGATTGTAGTTCCAGTCTTCCCATTGAGCTGAGCCTACGCTCAACTCTAGATTGTAGTCCCAGTCTTCCCATTGAGCTGAGCCCACGCTCAACTCTAGATTGTAGTTCTAGTCTTCCCAATGAGCTGAGCCCATGCTCAACTCTAGATTGTAGTCCCAGTCTTCCCATTGAGCTGAGCCTACGCTCAACTCTAGATTGTAGTTCTAGTCTTCCCATTGAGCTGAGCCCACGCTCAACTCTAGATTGTAGTCCCAGTCTTCCCTTTGAGCTGAGCCCACGCTCAACTCTAGATTGTAGTTCCAGTCTTCCCAATTAGCCAATCCACGCTCAGCTCTAGATTGTTATCCAGTCTTCTCAATGAGCCAAGCCACGCTCAACTTTACATTATAGTCCCAGTCTTCCCAATGAGCTAAGCCCACGCTCAACTCTAGACTGTGGTCCCAGTCTTCCCAATGAGCCAAGCCACCTCAACTGTAGACTGTGGTCCCAGTCTTCCCAATGAGCTAACCCCAAGCTCAAATGTAGATTATGGTTCCAATCTTCCCAATAAGCCAACCACGCTCAACTTTACATTGTAGTCCCAGTCTTCACAATGAGCCAAGCCCACGCTCAACTCTAGATTATGGTTCCAATCTTCCCAATGAGCCGAGTCACGCTCAAATCTAGATTGTAGTCCAGTCTTCCAAATGAGTTGAGCCACGCTCATCTCTATATTGTGGTCCCAGTCGTCCCAATGAGTCAAGCCACGCTCAGCTGTAGAGTGTGGTCCAGGCTTCCCAATGAGCCAAGCCACGCTCAACTCTAGACTAGTCCCAGTCTTCCCAATGAGCCAAGCCACGTTCAACTCTAGATGTAGTCCCAGTCTTCCCATTGA
>JAPXFY010000026.1:36247613-36282613 GCA_030674185.1 Monoplex corrugatus | reverse complement strand
CGACGATGAGGAGAGGAGGAGGAGGAGGAGGATGACGACGACGATGACGAATACAATAACAACAGCATTCACAATAATAAAAGAATCGACGAAAGATGACAGGAGAACGTGGAGGAGGAGGGTGATGCTGGTGGTGGTATTGGTGATGGTGATGATGATGTTGATGAAGATGACGTTCATATTTTTTTTATCTTACTACCACCATGACCATCACCACCACCAACACCACTACACCACCATCACCACAACCATCCAACCACCACACACCACCACTACCACACACCACACCAACACCACTACACCACCACCAACCACACACACACCACTCCACACCCACCACCACAACCACACCACACCATCACCACACCACCAACACCACTACCACCACCACACACAACCAACACCATCACCACCATCACCACAACCACCACCACCATCACACAACCACCACCACTACCACCACCAACACCACACCACCACCATCACCACAACACACCACACCAACACACACACACACACTACCACCACCATCACCACACACCACATACCACCATCACACACAATCACCACCACCACCAACCACCACACCACCACCACCACCAAACAAATTTAATCATCGAATTGTCTGATATTTGCTTATCTACACATCACCATGACCACACCACCACCATCACCACACACCCACCACCCCACCACCACCACCACCACACACACCACCATCACCACACACCCACCACCACCATCACCACCGAAACAAGATTTTAATTCATTGATAATTTGTCTGACATTTGCACTGGTATCGATAACACACATTACTTTCATTTTATTTCTTTAGGAGAATTATTTTGCGAACGCAAACATGTCCAGATGTGTGATATATATTTTGTCCTTTCGTTCAAAACAAACATTTATTTATTTATGGTTTCCATACCTTGTGATAAGAAGCTCCAAGAATGTTTGTGTACAATACGTAGTCGTAACCACTTCAATCTCATCTCTTGTATTTGGTGAAATTTTCATGAATATCGTTTTCATGTGGAAAAGTCATTCCCAATTTCTCTAATCATGTTTGAATAATATGTTAGAATTGCGTCATTTGTTGTTGAAATATCAATTATAATCATGTTCCTTTTCAGTACAGAATTAATTGCGTCCAGTGCCGCAGATATCCTATGAACATATATTAAGTGTCTTTAGCACTGTCAAGTCTACATCACCGAAGCAGACATTTAACGTTTAGCAAAAAGATAACAATGATTATCATAATCCAAAACAGGTGTGACTGCCCGCGTTCAAGCACATAGGAACCAGAAGAAAAAAGAACACGAAAAAAAAATGAGAACGCGTATCTAATACAACCAGTATGAAATACACCTTCTGATTCTGTTTTGGTGTTTTTTTTGTTGTTTGTTTGTTGTTGTTGTTTGTTTGTTTGTTTGTTTTTGTTTTGTGTTTTGTGTTTGTGTTTTTGTGTTTTTGTTTTGTTTTGTTTTTTTTTGTTTTTGCTTTTTGTTTCCTTAATGATTATAATCATTACAAATTGCTCTTGCTACCACTATTCCCTAAACTCTATCGAGCTCTCTGTGCATTACGCATAATCAGACTTTTTAAATAATGGAGTACGAAATTCAAGTTGTTAGGTGAGCTGACTGCATTCCGCTATGTTGTTGTACAGTTTGCATCTTTGGTGGGTTGCTTGCTGGCCGCTCGTGGGTTTATGTGCAGGCTTAAGGCTTGTGCCATGATCACCATACACATGGCACCTGTGACGTTAGTGCATATGGAATTCGTTCCTTGCGCGGAGACGTCATCTTGAGAAACTGAAACTGAAACTAAGCTTGCTGGATGTTTTCATGTTTCCATAAGCCAGCCACTGACATGACTCCCAGGATCTATTATAACGTGTGTGGTTGATATTATGCATGCATATACACACGAAGGATGTTTAGGCACTGACAAGTGTGTACACATGTTGACCTGTGAGATGGGGAAAAAAATACCCTTTACCTGCCAGGTGGAGGTGTCTGTGTTGGTGGGTCGAACCCAGGACCTTCCCATTGGAATTCCGAGGTATACCCACTCGACTACCAAACCCGTACTCATAAAGAATTGGTTTTTTTTTTTCGTTGTGTGTGTGTGTGTGTGTGTGTGGTGTGTGTGTGTGTGTGTGTGTGTGTGTTGTGTGTGTGTGTGTTGTGTGTGTGTGTGTGTGTGTGTGTCTGTGTCTGTGTCTGTGTCTGTTGTGGCATGTGTCTGTTTGTGCCTGTCTGTCTGTTGTCTGTCTGTGAGTATGTGTCTGTGTCTGTGTCTGTGGCTGTGCCTATGAGTCTGCATTTCAGATTGAATGCATGATTTCGTTGTTAGAGATAAACTTAACTCTTTGCTTTTCAAAAACACAGATTACTATGAAGAGTCCAGCATTATTCACAGTGTCTGTAACAGTATCGTTTATCTATTTATTTTCATTTAAATGTTCATCTGTGTGGTTACTTATCCTATCTGTGTTTTTTTTTTTCATTGTCCATTTATTCATTTTTCTCTTCATTCCTTGTTTCTTTTGAACTTCTATCGACAAATGTAATTACAGACAACCAAGGATATTTAATTAGAACCAGAAAAAAAAACACGACAGAAGAATAAGAACGCGTATTTAATACAAGACAATGACGGCAAATTTTCGGTCCAACTGGCCTTTGTCAAGCGTAAGATTACAAACAACAACACCAGATACAAACATTAGGAGAAAAAGACTGAAACTTCCCTGTTGCTCGGTCTAGTGACTGTCTTCCATTTGGTCCCTTTTTATCCACTGGACGAGGCGGCAGGGAAGTTTTTAGTCTTTTTATATTATCCGATTGTTTGGTGTTTGTGGTCTGTTTGTGACCGTGCGTTCGCGCTTGACAAAGGCCGGTTGGCCGAAAATTTGCGCTTGTCTTGTCTTGTTTTGTTGAATACGCGCTTGCAGATTCCATTTGGTCCCTTTTTATCCACTGGACGAGGCGGCAGGGAAGTTTTTAGTCCTCTTTTTATTATCCGTTGTTTGGTGTTTGTGGTCTGTTTGTGACCGTGCGTTCGCGCTTGACAAAGGCCGGTTGGCGAAAATTCGCGCTTGTCTTGTCTTGTTTGTTGAATACGCGCTTGCTTGGTTTTCTTGTTCTTCTGGTTCCTGTCTTGTTTGTTGTATTAAATACGCGTTCTTATTCTTCTTTCGTGGTTTTTTTTCTGGTTCCTGTTTGCTTGAACACGGGCAGTCACACTTGTTTTGGATTATTTTTAATTTCAAACAAATGAAATTAAATAAAGGGGTGGGTGGAGGATGAATTATCTTTTTTGAAGTTAAAAACTTGTTCAATCGTCTGTTACAGGTGGCGAAATGTTCAGCTTTTAAAGCCAGGTATGACAGTAAACTGGCGGGGCTAAGGACATAAGTTCCAATCCTTCAGCTTGTAATGCAGACGTGGCCTTTTTGTATGTTGAACGTTTTGCTTGAGTGCTTGTATCGGACATCTTGTATTAAATTCCTTGTATCGAGGATGTGCTACTGTGTTCTTCTGTTGTGCCTGGGTGTGTGTGTCGGGGGGGGGGGGGGGGGCGAGTGTGGTGTTGTGTGTGTGTGTGTGACTATGGTGTGTGCATGTGTGTGTGTGTGACTGTGGTATGTGTATGTGTGTGTTTGTGTGTGTGTGTGTGTGTGTGTGTGTGTGTGTGTGTGTGTGTGTGTGTGTGTGCGTGTGAGTGTGCGTGTGAGTGTGTTTGTTCGTTTTCCATTTAACGTCTTTTTACTCTGTCTGTCTGTGCATGTGTGTGTGTTTGTGTGTGGTGTGTGTGTGTGTGTGATGTGTGTGTGTGTGTGTGTGTGTGTGTGTGTGTGTGTGGTGTGTGTTGTGTCTGTGTCTGTGTATGTGTGTGTCTGTCTGTGAGTGTTTGTTCGTTTTTCGATTTGACGTCTTTTCACTCTGTGTGTGTGTGTGTGTGTGTGTGTGTGTGTGTGTGTGTGTGTGTGTGTGTGTGTGTGTGTGTGTGTGTTGTGTTGTGTTGTGTGTGTGTGTGTGTGTGTGTGTGTGTGGTGTGTGTGTGTGTGTGCTATGCAGCTGAATCCTTTAAAGAAACCTTATCGTTTGATATTTGACTACATATTGGTTATCTGAAATTATTTCTTTCTATATACAATTAAACATCTTGAGTCTTTGAGTTTGTCTATTCACCTATTTCTATTCTAGCACAGAATTTCCAGGTGGGGATATGCGGAATACTATTTATACTGAAAGAACCCCCGGCATCCCCACGGCGGGTGGGGGGGGGGGGGGGAGGGCAGGAAGTCTTTGCCGAAGAGTAAACAAGGAAATTGGTACTCGCCCGCTCGTCTTCCGTGTTGGTGTGGTGGTGGTGGAGATAGAGAAGCTCCAGTCAGTTCTGATGTGTTCTAGGTATGACGATTTCGTCCCAGTCCACCATTACCGAGCAGTGGTTTACTTTACTTACTTTTTATTTTGTCCTTCCGCTTGTACCGGTGGGCGTCGCGGGGAGATACAGTCGTCTGTCAGCAGCAAGGCGGGTGGCCTGGAGAAGGGACATCTCGTGAGCTCTGAGGGTGTCTGCCACGGAGTCGCTCCATCGTCGTCTTGGTCTTCCTCTGGCTCTCCAGCCAGAGTATCTGGTGTTGTATGCCGAAGAGCTGGATTGGTTTAGGGGCATAACGTGTGAGGTGTCCGAACCACTTGATCCTCATATGTTCGATGTGTTGTAGGATTGGTGTTGCTCCTACCATGTCTCGTATCACCTCATTTCTGATCTTGTCCCGCCTTGTCTTGTTTATTGCTTTTCCTCAGGCATTTCATTTCATAGGTGACCAGTTTTCTCTCGAGGACTTTAGTTAGGGACCATGTCTGGCACTGGTATGTCAGCGTTGGTAGAATAATGGCGTTGATGAGTTTCACCTTAGTGTTGGTGGGAATGCTGGGGTGTTTCAGGAGAGGGGCAATTTGGTAGCTGACTGCGTTGGCTTCCTGGCATCTGGTCTCGATTTCTCTGTCTAGTTTGCCATTTTCAGTGAAGATGCTGCCCAGGTATTTAAATTCACTGGCTTGCTTCAACTGGGTTCCGTTGATGTTGATATCCAGTTTGTTTGGTCTCTTACTGATAGTCATGACCTCGGTCTTGCTGACGCTGATCTTCATGCCGTATGTCTCGCAGCTTTCATTGAGCTGGTCTGTGTGCTCCTGTAGCTGTATCTTGTCATTGTTCACCATTGCCTGGTCGTCCGCAAACATGAGTTCATTGAGTGCCTCAGGGTCTGGGTTTGCCTCCTTCGTAATCCGAGCAGTGGTTGGAGGACCGATTCCTGTGAATCAGTCGTTACTGGTGGCTAGCTGGCCAAAGGCGTGGATTTCTGTCTCTTGTTATGATGACAGGCAACATTTATAGGCCATTTATGAGGAAAGGGAATTAGAGCACCTGGTCACAACAGGAAAGCTGGAGGGAAAGGGAGACCAGGTAGACCCAGGGAAAAAATATTGGACGGATTGCAGAGTGGCTGAAGACAGAGAGGGTGGAAGAGGTGCTTGCGGCAACAAGGGATAGAAACAGATGGAAGGCCATGATCGCCAACGCCATGTGGCAAGGCACCTGATGATGATGATGATGATGTTATGATGAGGATGGAGATGGGTGGTGGGGTAGGGAGAAAGAAAATGATGATTTTGATCCGTTTTGTTTAGTTTGTTCAGGCGTGTGTTTTAGGATACACGATAAAAACTGATTAGGCCTGGATTCATTTTCATCATTTTCAAACAGTGCAAATTTACGCTATATTCTTTCCATTATTTCCTCTTTTGCTGTTGCTTTGTTTTATTTTGTTTTTGTTTTTTGTTTTTTTTTGTGCCAATTACGTATTACGTTTCCGGGAAAAAAACAAACAAAAAAGAAAACTCGATCGGATTGACAATACTACTCGATGGACCGAGAAACCATTTGTAGAGATCCAGGCTTTGGCACATAGCCGACAGAACTGGAGGAATCTAACAATAATTCTCTAGTGCGGCGCCAAAATGACTACTCACGCATTTAAGGGAGGAGAAGAAAAAGAACACTTTCTGGCTTTTTTTTTTTTCATTTATAGATCTATTTTGTATTTCATTTTGGTGTCTATTCACATCTATGCTTTTACACAACCAATTAACTTGAACAACGAAACAAAGTGTTAAAAGTTTCCCTAGAATTCATAATATCAAAACGTAGTGCTATTTTTCATGCCATAGCTCTCGTAAGTTTCAAGAGTTTCATAAGTTTCTCTGTATTAGGATCTCAAGGGTTCTGGTTCTTCTCTCTCTCTCTCTCTCTCTCTCTCTCTCTCTCTCTCTCTCTCTCTCTCTCTCTCTCTCTCTCTCGTATCGAACATCACTTTGTTGTCGTTTTCTCTCTTTTGCTGTTGTCCTTGATGTTGTTGATGTCAGGAAGAAACAACAGAGAGCAAACGAAAAAAGGCAGAAACAAAGAGATTGATAGAAAAAAAGAAATTTCTAGCACAGAACTTCCAGAAGGTGGAGATGCTTTACATATAATGTATATACTGAAAGAGCCCCTGGCATCCCCACAAGGGGACACACACACACACACACACACACACACACACACACAACACACACACACACACACACACACACACACACACACACACACACACACACACACACACACACTGATAACAACAGCACCACAACAAGAACAGTTCAAAGTGCTGTATTGACAAACACATACACTTGTATCTTTTTTTTCCTTCACTTTTCAGAAGACAAACAGATGAGACCAGAAGTGTTGACAGCATAATTGAACGAACTCATATACACTATATGTACAGTGAGAAACGTAGCATCGAATCAATCAATCAATCGATCAATCAACAACGAACAAGCAGAGAGACAAAAGAAGAAAAAAAAACAGAAAAAAAAATCCAAACAAATCAAGGAGTCTCACCAACAGACCAACCAAGCCATTTAGCTGGACCAAAAAGAAAACCAGAACCTTTCAATCCCGCATCTTTAATTAATTAACAAATGCTATGAGCACGGGGAGGGGGGAGCGAAACGGTTAAACCCTATCTTCTGCGGGGGATTGACAATTCAAAGGAAGAGTTGCTGTCAGAAAGTCGAACAACGATGTCAAGAAAAACCAAAGAGAAAACAATAGAACGTTAAACTGACTGACTGAAAAAAAATCAGATAAACAAACAGGAACCGTTAACTCTTTGACTCCTGCGCCCTGTCCACCAGTAATCCTGCAATGTTAACCACGCTACCAAAGCAAAAACTTAAACCTTTTGAATCCTTCACCCTATCCACCAGCTTCCATCCGAAAGCCGGGGATAGGGTGAAGGAGTCGAAGGGTTCAGTTTTTGCCGTTGCTGGACAGGTGTGGGAGTCAAAGGGTTAATTAATAAGTATTTCATCAACAAAATAGCCATCCGTGTTCAAGCTTCTACACATATTACACAAATATTCAGCTGTTTTTGTTTGTTTGGTGTTTTTTTTTTTCAGCGTTTGAGGGTAATCTGCCGGAGTAGTGTAACAGTTTCTTTATTCCTTTTCTGATAAACTGTTCCGTGCAGGTAGCCCTTATTCAAGAGTTTGTTCTAATGTTTGTTCGGTCATCGATTCCTGAAAATTGGGGAATAACATGTGAACAGACGTTTAAAAAAAAGAAAAGTTATTCAAGAGGTCAGACAGCACCCTAAAATTTCCGTGCAAACTCCTTTCACAAAGAAACAGTGCCAAAAGCTCAACTGTATACCACATCAATACACGTATACTTTCAAACTTTTCAAATGGGTACTTCGTTCAACTTCAGCATACGACACACAACAGGATGTCGATATTCAGTGGGTTTGTTGTTGGCTTGGTTTCATCAATCACTAAATCGCTCAATCAGCTAGTTTGCATCTCTGCTGACTAAAAAAAAAAAAAAATCCGTTACAACTAGAAATGACTTAAACGTTTTACCTGTGAGAAGCCAAAAAGACAACACAAGGAAAGAACACAAACATTTCACGGAAACGAAGCACCTGATTAATTTATGAGACTTACAACCAATCACTAACACTCAACCTTTTTCATAATACAGCGTGCATGTGTGTGTGTGCGTGTGTGCGTGTGTGTGTTGTGTGGTGTGTGTGTGTGTGTGTGTGTGTGTGTGTGTGTGTGTGTAGTGTGTGTGTGTGTGTGTGTTGCTATAAACAGCTGCGTTATAGACTTGCTGATTAGGCCTGCATGGTACATGTTGTGTGATGTGTGTGTGGTGTGTGTGTGAGTTGTGAGTGGTGTGCGTGTGTGTGTGTGGTGTGTGTGTGTGTGTGTGTGTGTGTGTGTGTGTGTGTGTGTGTGTGGTGCTATAAACAGCTGCGTTATAGACTTACTGAGTAGGCCCTACATGGTACATGTGTGTGTGTTAAGGCTTTCGAGATGCAACTTTTAAACCGTTGCAATGAATACTTCGCACAACATCCACAGAAAACTACTATAGTTTATTCTTTCTCCAGTTTATCATACTACTAATCTGAGATGCAACGTTTCAACTGCTGCAACTGAACAAGGGGCCATGATATTTATGCAAACTGATGTTGTTTTTTGTTGTTGTTTTCTTGATACAGCCGTAGACTCAAGACCTCATATCTCGAGTTCAGTCCGAGCCTGCAACATTGGAAACTGGTCTGTTCACTGTCCATCTTCACCCTTTAACTCCCGCACCCTGTCCACCAGCAATCGTGCATTGTCAACCATGCTAGAAAACAAAAACCTTAACCCTTTGATCCCCTTACCTATCCACCAGCTTCTGCAGAAGCAGTGACAGGTGAGGAGTCAAAGAATTTAGTTTTTGCAGTTGGTGGACAGGGTGAGGGAGTCAAAGAATTAAGTTTTTGCAGTTGGTGGACAGGGTGAGGGAGTCAAAGAATTGTTTTTGCAGTTGGGGATAGGGTGCGGGAGTCAAAGAATTAAGTTTTTGCAGTTGTGGATAGGGTGCGGGAGTCAAAGAATTAAGTTTTTGCAGTTGGTGGATTGGATGCGGGAGTCAAAGAATTTAGTTTTCGCAGTTGGTGGATAGGGTGCGGGAGTCAAAGAATTAGTTTTTGCAGTGGTGGATAGGGTGCGGGAGTCAAAGAATTTAGTTTTTGCAGTTGGTGGATAGGGTGGGGAGTCAAAGAATTTAGTTTTTGCAGTTGGTGGATAGGGTGCGGGAGTCAAAGAATTAGTTTTGCAGTTGTGACGGTAGGAGTCAAAATTAGTTTGCAGTCGGGTAGGTGCGGGAGTCAAAGAAGTAAGTTTTTGCAGTTCGGTGGATAGGGTGCGGGAGTCAAAGAATTAGTTTTGCAGTTGGTGGATAGGGTGCGGAGTCAAAGAAGTAAGTTTTTGCAGTCGGTGGATAGGGCGCGGGAGTCAAAGAATTAGTTTTTGCAGTCGGTGATAGGGGGCGGAGTCAAGAGAGTTTTGCAGTCGGTGATAGGCGGAGTCAAAGAAGTAAGTTTTTGCAGTCGGTGGATAGGGTGCGGGAGTCAAAGAAGTAAGTTTTTGCAGTTGGTGGATAGGGTGCGGGAGTCAAAGAATTTAGTTTTTGCAGTTGGTGGATAGGGTGCGGGAGACAAAGAAGTAAGTTTTTGCAGTTGGTGATAGGGTGCGGGAGTCAAAGAATTAAGTTTTTGCAGTCGGTGGATAGGGTGCGGGAGTCAAAGAAGTAAGTTTTTGCAGTTCGGTGGATAGGGTGGGGAGTCAAAGAATAAGTTTTTGCAGTTGGTGGATAGGGTGCGGGAGTCAGATTAAATTTGCACGTGATAGGCCGGGAGTCAAGAATTAAGTTTTTGCAGTCGGTGGATAGGGTGCGGGAGTCAAAGAAGTAAGTTTTTGCAGTCGGTGGATAGGGTGCGGGAGTCAAAGAATAAGTTTTTGCAGTCGGTGGATAGGGTGCGGGAGTCAAAGAATAGTTTTTGCAGTTGGTGGATAGGCGGAGTCAAGAAGTAAGTTTTGCAGTCGGTGATAGGTCGAGCAAAGAAATAAGTTTTTGCAGTTGGTGGATAGGGTGCGGGAGTCAAAGAATTAAGTTTTTGCAGTCGGTGGATAGGGTGCGGGAGTCAAAGAAGTAAGTTTTTGCAGTGGTGGATAGGGTGCGGGAGTCAAAGAATTAAGTTTTTGCAGATCGGTGGATAGGGTGCGGGAGTCAAAGAATAAGTTCTTGCAGTTGGTGGATAGGGTGCGGGAGTCAAAGAAGTAAGTTTTTGCAGTCGGTGGATAGGGTGGGAGTCAAAAAGTAAGTTTTTGCAGTTGTGGATAGGTGCGAGTCAAGAATAAGTTTTGCAGTCGGTGGATAGGCGCGGGAGTCAAAGGGTTAGTGTTTCCATCATTCTGGTGGTGTCAGCTTAAGACTTTCGTAGTGGTCCCTCTCACCCATCCACCCAACCCCTTCCCCCATTTAAAGACCTTGCCAGCGCATAGTATTTGTGCAGGCTCAAGGAGTCTGACAGATAACTGCTGGCAGACCTAGGTGGAGCGATTACGGAATGACCCGAGTGCGATAAATGTTCTGTTCTGTCTGTTCTGTTCGAGTTTAAAGTCCTACCACTCTCAGAGTACATGAAGACTAGCTATAAGAATGTTGCTCAAAGAAGCCTTAAATAATGTATTGCATCATGAGATTCCGATGCTTTTGTCGGATTCTCTCATCTATATGGATACAACTGCTGATACGTATCATAAAAATCGTTCTGTTCTGTCTTGTAGATTTTAAAGTCCTACCACTCTGAGGGTATTAGAGGACTAGCTACAAAAATTTCTCAAAGAAGCCTTAGAAATTTTTCAGTTGCATTGTGAGATACCGATGCTTTAGTCGGTTCGCTTGATTATATATGCGATAAATGCCTCATGGACAAACATTAAACGCACTCAAAAACTCCAATGGATAAATCAACCGACAGCATGCATAAAAGTTCCTGCTGATCTTTTGTTTTTGGTTGATTTTACTCTGAATACTGATGAAATTTCACATAAATGTTCTGATGTGATACGCTGCCAGCTAGCTGCAGGTGCTGAGGCAATGAGTCAAAGGTCTTTTTTTTGTTGAAAAAGCTTGTTTATATATTTAACTTTTTCCCTAATGAGCTATGATCATACCTAAAAGCCTACTTGTAGCAGACGATTCTTCTCCACCATCCGTGCTCATAGTAAACTCATAATGACAAAACTCCACACAAACCTTTCATCTAAATCCCCCCCTTCCTTCCCCCCCCCTCCCCACTCTACACAATAGGATTTCACTCTCCACCACTCTTCACAAAGGATTTCACTCTCCCCCACTCTCCACAAAGAATTAAAAGGCTATGGCTTTGGCATGTGTTCTTCGTTCAACACTCTTGGTAGACTTTCATGATTATTTCACGACAGCAAGCTCTTCCAGGCCACTAAACTGACTATCTTAAACGTGTGACCATGCTCAATTGAAAAACAAAAAAAGACAGACAAAAACACACACAAAATTACACCTCCAGAATACAGAATTTAACTCTTTTGACTCCTTCACCCTGCCCATCACCAGCTACCTATACTGTCAGCCATGATGGCAAGGCAAAAACTTTAAAACGTTTGACTCCCTCATCCTCTTCACCAGTTTCCTGTTACTCACGTCCAGATGGTGGCAGTCGGGACAGGGTTAATTTCACCGAGGCTGACAATTTCCAGGAAAACACTTCTACTTCCTCACCCTTTCCACCAGTTTCTGGCAGGCAGCTGATGGACAAGGTAAGGGAGCGGAAAGGTAAAGAAACACAACGCTCATATCTCATGTTGATCGATACTTCAAGCCTAAGGCGGTGCACGCCGTCTTAACCCTTTGACGCCCGCACCCTACCAACAACCAACTGCAAAGACTTAGCCATTCGACTCCCTCCCCCTATCCACCAGTTTCCTGCAGGACGCTGGTGGATAGGGTGAGAGAGTCAAAAGGTTGGTTAAGTTTTCGCTCTGCTAACATGGTTGGCAGTGCAAGCTGCCGGTGAACAGGGCGCGGGAGTCAAAGGGTTAATTAATTAACACGCAACCTCATTTAGACAATTTTCCTTGCTGAAAACCTGATACGTATACTGTACAATTATGACTCATTATGACTGCGTTATTGTTTTTGATATTGTTGTTTTAAGCCCAGCCGACTGCATGGAGCCATATCAGGGCTAGAACCGCTTCAAAACATACAAAACTTCAAAAGGAAAAAAATTAAAGGGAAAGGAAATTAAGTACACATAGCAATGCATTCGCGCACATAATGTAAGGACATGCCCCTGGCGTTGACCAATCTGTCCAATTTATCGCACAAGGGATTAAAAAAGAAAAAACATACCTAAAGACACCAAAACATATAAAAACGGGCATAAATCACCTAAAATTTTCTTTCGCATATCTCATCTCCCTAGAGCCAAAAATGCACTAAATGCATGTACCCGTGCGGCACCTGCGCACAACCAGCTCTTTAACGGACTTTGAATTCACCACAGCCATATTTTTTTTGTTGACTTGACTGCAATACCTGCTGAAGAAGAGGGAGGGGTGAAACCTGGGTGCCCTTGAATGAAAAAAAAAAAAGCAGCAAAACAAAACAAAACAAAACAAAACAAAACAAAAAAAAAACAATTTGACAACACTGAAATAGTGTTTCTTACTGGAATGCAAAATTTGTCTCCAAACAGATTCGAACTCGCACTCGCAACAGTAGAGACTGTTTCAGAGTTTGTCGGGGTTCACTCTCTTTGTTGTGCTGACGGGACCCTTCGGCCACATCCTACCCCCTTTTCTTCTTCTGAGTAACAGTTTTTCTTATCTTTATTTTCCAAGTTATCCCTAACTGTTTTTCCTATCTTTATTTTCCAAGTTATCCCTGTTTTTCCTATCGTTGTTTTCCAAGTTATCCCTAACTGATTTTCCAAGTTATCCCTAACTGATTTTCCTATCTTTGTTTTCCAAGTTATCCCTGTTTTTCCTATCTTTGTTTTCCAAGTTATCCCTGTTTTTCCTACCTTTGTTTTTCAAGTTATCCCTAATTGTTTTTCATATCTGTTTTCCAAGTTATCCCTGTTTTTCCTATCTTTGTTTTCCAAATAATTCCTGTTTTTCCTACCTTTGTTTTCCAAGTTATCCTGTCTTTCCTATCTTTGTTTTCCGGGTAATCCCTGTTTTTCCTATCTTTGTTTTCCAAGTTATCCCTAAATGTTTTCCAATCTTTGTTTTCCTAGTTATCCCTAACTATTTTTTCTATCTTTGTTTTCCAAGTTATCCCTGTTTTTCCTACCTTTGTTTTCCAAGTTATCCCTAACTGTTTTTCCCATCTTTGTTTTCCAAGTTATCCCTGTTTTTCCTATCTTTGTTTTCAAGTAATCCCTGTTTTTCCTACCTTTGTTTTCAAAGTTATCCCTGTTTTTCTTATCTTTGTTTTCCAAGTTATCCCTGTTTTTCCTATCTTTGCTTTGCAAGTTATCCCTGTTTTTCCTATCTTTGCTTTGCAAGTTATCCCTGTTTTTCCTGCCTTTGTTTTCCAAGTTATCCCTAATAGTTTTTCATATCTGTTTTCCAAGTTACCCCTGTTTTTCCTATCTTTGTTTTCCAAGTTATCCCTGTTTTTCCTATCTTTGTTTTCCAAGTTACCCCTGTTTTTCCTATCTTTGTTTTCCAAGTTATCCCTGTTTTTCCTATCTTTGTTTTCCAAGTTATCCCTGTTTTTCCTATCTCTGTTTTCCAGGTTATTCCTTTTTTTTTTTCTTTTTTTTTTCCTTAACGGAATTGTTAACAAGTTTCCCCCATTCATAATCAATCCCGCGTTTTTAACCGTTTCACTCACTCATGAAAACTGGTGGATAGGCTGACAGGGTAAAAGAGTTTTAAAATCGTTTCCCTAATCAAATGATCGATACATATAGTTTTCAAGAAAGATGACAGATTTCCCAAATGCTCACAAACAAGATGTAACAAACACGAACACTTTGAGTGTTCCGTATAATAAAAGAAAGTCATTTTGAACAATTCAAAGTCAACTATATGAATCTCAAGCCAAACTGATGAACACAATGTGCGTGCTGACAGCCAAATGAACAGGCCAAGTCAACACTGCTGATTTGCCATTGACAAAATAAATAAATAAAATGCAGCAACACTCAAAAACGACAAAAAAGGCAAGAACACTCATCTCATATCTAACCATAAACACTTCAAGAAAAAACAACAGACATGTGCATCCAAATCGAAATTAAACACGATATTTTTTTTCTTTTTCTATTTATTTACACACACACACACACACACACACACACACACACACACACACACACAACACATACACACACACACACACCTGAAACACACGCTCACACACATATACACACACACACAGACAAAGGATTCCTATCAATCTTATCACTACCAATGAACACGACCCCTTAAAATGGAAAAAATGACAACAACAAAAATGAACTGAAATTATTTTTCAAAGTTACAAACATCAGCATAAAGGCAACTTACATATCTGCTTCTGCTAATCTACATGTAATTGAAATAACAGAAAACAGGATGCTACCAAAAAAAAAATTTTTTTTCAAACACTGAAGAGGAGTAAGAATGATTAAAAATAAATCTGAAAGGAGGTTTGAATGATTAACCCTTTGACTACCGCACCCTATCTATCAACTGCAAAAAAATCAACCCTTTGATTCCCTCACCCTATCCACCAGCTTCCTGCAGGAAGCTGGTGGATAGGGTGAGGAAATCGAAGGGTTAAATTTTTGCTTTGTTAGCATGGTTGGCTATGCAGGATGCTAGTGGACAGAGTGTGGGAGTCAAAGGGTTAACGAGGCAAGAATTATGATGATTCAAGAGTCTTATGCTCTCTTTGCATGCTCCCGGTGCCGCCAATTCCAAGTAAATGATTTTGTTAATATTATTACAAAAACAAAACAAAAAGCACAACCTCCGTATCCTTGTGTCATTACACACAAACTTATATTATAATATAACAGAGTTACACACAAACTCACATAAAAGAGTTTATAAGATTACGACCTCTGCACTCTTGTGTCAAATACATACAAACTCATACAACAGAATTACAGACTAAGAGCTCTATGTCCTCGTGTCATTACAGACATACAAACTCGCATGACAGAATTATAATACTACGAGCTCTATGTACCTTCCCAATATCACACACAAACTCACACAATAGCATTAATTAAACACTAAGATGATAGAGTTATACATTACAAGCCACAAACTCAAATAATACAGAGACTCGTTAAAAACTCTGATGACAGAATTATAGATTACCAGCTCTGTATATCTATGTCATTACACACAAACTCAGATGACAGAGTCAAGACTCTGGGCTTTGTGTCCTACATTCATTACACACAAACTCAGATGACAGAGTCAAGACTCTTGGCTTTGTGTCCTACAGTCATTACACACAAACTCAGATGACAGAGTTAAGACTCTTGGCTTTGTGTCCTACAGTCATTACACACAAACTCAGATGATAGAGTTAAGACTCTTGGCTTTGTGTCCTACAGTCATTACACACAAACTCAGATGACAGAGTTAAGACTCTGGGCTTTGTGTCCTACAGTCATTACACACAAACTCAGATGATAGAGTTAAGACTCTGGGCTTTGTGTCCTACAGTCATTACACACAAACTCACATGATAGAGTTAAGACTGGGCTTTGTGTCCTACAGTCATTACACACAAACTCAGATGATAGAGTTAAGACTCTGGGCTTTGTGTCCTACAGTCATTACACACAAATTCAGATGATTAAGATTCTAGGCTCTGTGCTCTACAGTCATTACACAGTAACTCAGATGATCCACTCTAGGCTCTGTGTCCTACAGTCATTATCAGATGATAGCGTTGAAAACCCAGATGATAGAGACTTTGGGCTCCGCACCTTAAAAATGTTAACACACAAACTTAAACGAGAAATATGTCTCCAAGCTCTGTCCCTTAGAATCATTGCACAAGAACTCAAACGACAAGAGTTATAGATTTTGGGCCCTGCACCCTATGAGTCACCACACACACAGTCAGATGATAGAGTGACAGACTCTACTCTGCTCTGTATCTTATAATAATAATAATTACAATATTTATATAGCGCAAAATCTTGATAAAATCAAATCTAAGCGCTGATTTTTGAAACATTACACACACACCCAGCTGATAGAGTTATAATCTCTGGGATCTGTACCCTTTAGTCATTAGACACAAACTAAGATGACAGCATTAAAAACTCAGATGATATGAGTATATTATGGATGCCAAGTTCTGTACCCTCGTGTTCCTACACATCAATTCAGACAACAGCATTACAAACTCAAGATCTATCAGCACTGTCTTAACCCTTTGACTACCACAACTTGTCCACCAACATCTTGCATTGTCAACCATGCTAGCAAAGCAAAAATTTAACCCTTTGACTCCCTCACCCTATCCACCAACTTCCTGCAGGAAGCTGGTGGATAGGGTGAGAGAGTCAAAGGGTTAAGTTTTTGCAGTTGGTGGATAGGGTGCGGGAGTCAAAGGGTTATGTTCTACCCTTCAAAAATAAAACTATCACTGGCCTGCTTGCTACCCATCTTTATGTATCTATCATAACGGTGCAGTCTGCTCAGTATAACTGGTTTCTTATCTATATTTCTCTCCTCTCTTCAATTTCAACACCTCACCAAAAGGCACAACATAGGCTCTTCTGCCTTAGCCCTTTGACTCACGCACCCTATCCATCAACGGCCAAAATGTATCCCTTTGACTCCCTCACCATACCTACCAGATTCCTGTAGGAAGCTGGTGGATAGGGTGAGAGAGTCAAAGAGTTAAGTGTTTGCTTTGGTAGTATAGTTGATTATGCAGGCTGCTAGTGGACAGGGTGCAAGAGTCAAAGGGTTAGGTAAGCATGCATGGTATTTTCATCTTTCCATATGCCATTGAACACAGACATGGCTTACAAAACATTTTGTATGTAATATTTAATGTTCTGCAGGTGCATGATGCATACAAAGGGCGTCAGACCTTTGCAGGTCAGCGTATAAGTAGATGTGGGAGACAAACCAAATCTTCATCCTTTACCCAGGGATCGAACCCAGACCTTCGGATTGGAAGTCTGACGTCCTAACCAATATGGCTGTTGCGCTCATAGAAAGCTCATTTCATAGGAAACCCTTTACAGTATGTATACAGCCGTATTTCCATTCAGCTTGGTACGCAAGTTTACAAAATAATGCATGCGTTGTACTGTTTTCATATATCTCTGTTGTCTGACTTGAAATAGTTGAATGTACAGTTTTTTTCTTTAACGTAGAAATGATACTGAAAAGACACTGGCATCCTGAAATACTCCTAGCATTCCGAAATAACTGCTATGTATACTTCAATTAAGTTGAAAATGTCTTCAATCCATGTAACCAACTAAATTGTGTGTGTGTGTGTGTGTGTGTGTGTGTGTGTGTGTGTGTGTGTGTGTGTGTGTGTGTGTGTGTGTGTTGTGTGTGTGTGTTGTGTGTGTGTGTGTGTGTGTGTGTGTGTGTGTGTGTGTGTGTGTGTGGTGTGTGTGTGTGTGAGGGCTGCAATCCCCAATCAGAATATACCAGTGGGCAGTTTTCTCTTTGAATCCACTATTTAGGCACCCATATTCTGTTGCCACAGGTATGCATGCATGCTGGGAGTTTTTATGTCTCTGTAAATGAACAAACTCCAATAAATTACAGCAACTTTAACAAGCATATAACATACTCGATGTTCCATGTGTGTATACATCACAAAAGGAGTACAGGAACTAGCGGGCCTGAACATATTGGAGATTGAAAAAAAGAAATCTCCACCCTTTATTCACTATATGCTTTCCAAAGCAGGTTTTGACTAAGTCCTTCCAACCAGAAGACCAGTCGCCTAGCCACTTATATCATGCTGACTGTTGCATCCATTGTAACCCGACAGCAATTTTTTGTGTCTTTCACGATGTTTCAGTTTCAACATGATTCTTCCGGACCTTGTAGCTTTACGCTCAGTACAGAAAATTCATACATCAGTATTAGTAAAAGCATGTGTGTATGGGCATTTCGTTAAATCATTGTTATTTATTTGTTTCATTATTCAAAAAAATCGGTTCATTCATTTCCATTTTCCCTCTAACCCTTCGACTCCTGCGCCCTGTCTACTAGCATCATACATGGTCAACCACGCTAACTTAACCACTTTGATTCCCTCCAGAAGCTGGTGGATAGGATGTGGGAGTCAAAGAGTTTTAAGTGCTATCCATTCAATCAACTCAAGGCATCGATGTCATTACTAAATTTGGTCACTGATATGTGTGCGAGCGAAAAAATGAATAACAAAGTCAAACCACAAACGATCCAACAGAATGAATACAAGAACCAAAAGTACAGGCGCAAAGATCACAAAGGGGATCAGTAATTCACAGCCATTGTCCTAACTTTCTCCCCTCTTCAAAAAACAAAAACAAAAACAAAAACCAACCACATAAGCTGAAAAAAAACCACACATATAATTTGCCACCACTGAAAATGAAGACAAGATCGGCAAATACAATTAAACACAGGACATGAATCAGTTCTAACACTGGTATCAAACGACGACTTGCCATGGACAATGTGATCCATTTTTTTCCAGACTTAATTTTCTTTTTCTCTTCATGTAAGCCTTCCATTATCATTACATAATATGTAAAACTTATCTACTGCCGCGTAAAGAGTAACAAGCAACATGAACTGTTCGCGTAACACAATAATTGTTATTCTCATCATCAACATGTGTAATCTGTTTTTCTCTTCTGAAACTGTATTTTCAAACACATGTATGCATGTAAACATACACATCCTCTTCCCCCCCACACTCTCTCTTTCTTACACACATGCACACACAACTACAAACATACTAACACAAATACACGCACATTTTCTCTGTAAGCACCTGCATAGTGCATACGTAAACGCACACACATGCATGCATTTCCATACACACACTTTGTGTGTGTATATATATATATATATTTATATACACGCACTTGCTTATATAAATATAAACACAACTACACACACATAAACATGCACATAACTTTCTCTGCATAGACATGTTGCGCACACACACTCACATACACTCGCACACATGTAGGCTACACATACATACACACACACACACCACACACACATGTTCACACACACACATGCACACACACACACACACACACACACATGTAGGCTACACATACATACACACACACACACACACACACATACACTCACACACATGTAGGCTACACATACATACACACACACACATACACACACACATGTTCACACACACATGCACACACACACACACACACACACACACACACACACACACACACACACACACACACACACAAATACACACACACATTCTGACATGAACAAAATACACCCACAGGTTCACATATAATGATCTTCACCCAACCCATTTTTCTTCAGAACAAGGGTCCAACCACACAAACATAACTTTCAGCAGTGACATGAAAAACCATTTCCAATGTATCCTTACCTTACAACTCCACGCTGTTACGATATTACTATTTGCGCATTACTATATTGCAGAATCTTCCAACCGCAATAGGGAGTATTTACAGAAATGATCAAGCTGTTGCACACACACACACACACACACACACAACACACACACACACACACACACACACACACACACACACACACACACTTATTCATACCACACACACACATATATATACAATAAACACACTTTCCTTGTATGCACAGATTTATAACGTAACACGCACATGCACACGCACACACACATACATATACACACACACACACACAAACACACTGACAAAGGCATTATTCACCAGATTCATGTTGTTGAAGAATACTCAATAAAAGTAGGCTATAGTGTGGCATTTCAAATCTACAATCATTTCTGAAAGACAGAAGCATTGTGCAGAACAAGTATACAGTATTAGCTTGAAAATTGTGTGCAATACTACGTCTTACAGAAGATCACAATACAGCACATTCTGTATACAGCACTCAGTTTACACAATTCATTGAGCATTTTATATAAAGCAGCAATCTGCGCACACACACACACACACACACACACACACACACACACACACACACACACACACAGATGCATGTGCACGCACAACACACACAACACACACACACACACACACACACCACACACACACACATGCATGCACACAAACACACATTGCTTCATATCAATTACTATGTACAAGCAAGTGAACATTATAAACAAACTACACAACCTTTCTCTCTTCAGTCCACTCACTTTTCAACTTACATGCCATCAGTATACAGCACCTTTCTAATCCGATTCAACAAAAACAGAACACAAAAGCTAAAACAAGCAACAAACAAAATCCTTAAATTTAACTTTTGGATAAAATAGCCTGGCTGGCAGGATTCTAGGGACTGTCTGGTGAACACCTATTATGATGGGGCACTGGTAACTATTTCAAAGTAGAGCGGATTCTCCACAATCTGCTGTGGAATCAGAAGAGCATTCCTTGTATGGGTCTGACTCCACAAGTTTATGCATCTTGCATACAACGATGTCAAACGTCCTCTTTCCATTCTCCATCTAAATGCACTAGACACTCACACATACACGCACAAACACAATAAACACAATTGCACAGCAAATTTCTAGATTCTCATTTTTCAACTGTTTTCAAAATGTCTTCACACCACTGATACTGTTTGTTGTTATTTAACATATTTTGGGGGGTTAATTTTTCCCCCCCCAAGTCTGAAAAAAAACAACAACAGATGTGATTCATGTGTGCAAGTATCTGTGTGTGTATGAACAATGAGACAGTTGCTAGAGAACAATACTCACTACAGTTGATGAAAGCCTCATGAGGATGGACCTGTTCACCCAAGAATTTATATTATTATGAGAAGTGACAATCACAATTCAGGGCATCAAACGGCCCATGATGGAAAAGGAGCAAAACTGTGACTGAGAGGCAAAGCTATGAGCACATTGTGGACTCACTGCCCCTCTAAGTGGATTTGGGGGCATATCCCCCCCCCCCCCCACCCCGAAAATGTTTTAAAAACTAGACTACAATCTGGTCAATCTGGTGTATTCTGAGCATAATTTTGAGAGCTTCAGAGACAGAAAAAGCTTTTTTTGTCTATCACACTAAAATGAATACACACACCACACACACACACACACACACACACACACACACACACACACACACACGCACATACATGCACACAAACACACACACAACACAATGCGCGCACTTGCACACACAACTTCCCCAAATGCGCTGTTACTCGCTTTTGGTGTTTATGGCACTGTTAGGACATGATAGGAATACACACAAGTGGAGATAAGACTCAACAGGATTTTGACCCTTTTTTTTTTTTCCGTCCATGGAAATTGAATTTTTTTCAGTGGAAAATGTTCATCCATGGCAGAAATCCACCAAAAGGCGACCATTCTAAGCCCTGATATTTGTCAGGAATTTTGAGCATTTGTCAGGAATCACCTGAAAGAATCTGCTGACCAATATTACGTTCAAGTTCATACTGCTAATACTGTAATAGCCCAGCCAACTACTAGAGCCATATCAGGGCTAACACCATGTCAAAAATGAAAACTCGGTTAAGATAAAAAGACAACATTTAAAAACCAAGCTCAACGTTAACCTGGCAAGTCTAAAATGCAATTAAAGAAAAACAGCCGTATAATCATATCAGGTGAAATCTATTGATATCTTGTAAAAACTGGAAAACTGCATCAGGAGGGGCTTCTCGGAAGAGGTTCTTTAAGGAGTCCACCATGTAGTGCTTTTGTCTCACATCATACAAGTCCCAGCAATCACAGATGAGGTGTCTGATGCTCAATGGCTCGTCGCATGGTATAAACTACGGTGCTTCTTTTTTTTTTTCAAAGGTACAAATGAGTGCAGGATGTGTAACCTATATAACACTGTCTATCAGACAGTGTAAGCAAGACATACATCTTTTTACTGAATTCCCTACAATTATACTGTACAGAATGGATTTTTTGCCCAACATATCTATTTTGACAGAAATTGCTGGGATTAGGGGTCGATTTCAAGAATAATTCCAATAAATCTGAAAGGGTAAACAGGTCTGCAATGAGGCAAGAAAACTGTAAAGACCTTGATGATGATGAACCATATTCTTGACACTTTAAATGGTAGGGCCAGGAAGTAATCTTCATACAAATCTGTCCTAAGTGTTTTCAACTGTACATTGGTGAAACTGGACATACACTTGATACAAGTTTTAAAGAACACTTGGCTGATATCCGACATCAAAGACATAAAACTATTTCAAATCTTGTCAACTAGTCGGACCACTCAATCAACAACATCCGAGTGAAAAGTCTGTGGCTTCTATACAGTAACAGCACCATAGACAGGAAAAACAGAGAATCCCATCTCACAGATAAACCTGGAACACACAAGCCACATGCCCTCAATGACAAACCATAAAGATTTCTTCAACAGAATTCAGTATCACGCCACTTCATGTTCTTTTATCTGGATATGGCTCTTTGTGCATGTACTTTTACCCTGGTGTGTATGTATGTGTGTGTGTGTGTGTATTCGCTCAAATGTACAGGTATTTACATCCTTGTCTTTCATGTATAATTTGTTTTAACTGCTTGGATGAATACATGCATACAATCTTCTTTCAGTGTGCCCTTGAGTCCATGTATATTTCATCTCGATGATGATTTACTGACATAGACCATATTATCACCATTTTCCCATCTCAATGAGGTCTTGGCTTTGCGGCTGCACATATGCCTTTTTTTTTTTATTTTGTTTTATTTTTTTCATTAAATGTTTTAATTCTCGTTTCACAAGACAGGCCCAGCTGCGTCCGGCTAAGGTTTTTTTCTCCGGGGACTCTGGTTTTCCCTTCAGCCCACTGGCTGTTGGTTTAGGATGATTTTCTTCCTATTTCAAGGTCAGACCGGATTCGTTGCACTAGCAATACCTCTTGATTATATATTTTCCCATTCAGCCAATCATATGCTTACATTTTCTCTTATGCATTATTAAATAGTAGGATACTTAGCATTCCA
Source organism: Monoplex corrugatus (assembly GCA_030674185.1). NCBI lineage: Eukaryota > Metazoa > Mollusca > Gastropoda > Littorinimorpha > Ranellidae > Monoplex > Monoplex corrugatus. Next base: position 36,259,426 of record JAPXFY010000026.1, on the reverse strand, counting down.
AAAACTACTCTTAGCTAGTGCATCACAGTTTTAATTTTAGCCCGGGACCCTCTTCAGGATTAAACAATATTAATATGGCATGACCACTTTTCAAATTGCAGAATTCTCACTTCCGCTCTGACATCATATTTACTCACAAACACATGATGATGTCATTTTAGTCCTTTTCTCACACTGGACAAAGCCAGCTTCTGTAGCCATTAAGATGGTGTAGAAAATGGGATGAAAAAAAAAAGAAAAAAAAAAGGTGAGCACAAAGGTAATCTCCCTGAGTGCGATGATCCTAATAAAAAAAACAACAACAAACAAACAAACAAAACCTGTGGGCCAGAATGGTTACCTTGCAGACAAGGCTTTTGTCCTGAAATCAGCACACTACCTAGTGACCAAGTTGAAAAAAAGACCAAGTCCAAGTCCCCATGATAAAAGGATGTCCCTGTTAAAAAAAATATGTCCAAATGCACTGGCAGAAGTGGTGGTTACCACTACCACCAAGGGACCATCAAAGTCGGTTAATTTTTTTTTGCTCTGAGTATGAAGACACTGTTAACCCTTCCACTTCTCTCAACATTTCCACTAGCTTTCTGCCAGAAGCTGGTGGATTAACCCTTTGATTCTTGCAGCCTGTCCACCAACACCCTGCATTGCTCACCATGCTAACAAAAGCAAAAACATAACCCTTTGACCCCCTCACCCTATCCAGCAGCTTCCTGCAGGAAGCTAGTAGATACAGTGAAGGAGTCAAAGGGTTAAGTTTTTGCAGTTGGTGAATAGGGCGCAAAAGTCAAAGGATTAAGGTGAGGGAGTGAAAGAGTTAACACTGGAGATCTGAAATGGCACTGAAAGTATGTTGTCCTGTGACAACGCACAAAGTATGGACAAAAACGAGGTATGCTGGCTGTGCCAGTAATGAACGGCGTCACTGCTTTGGTTGCACACACTTCTCATTTTGACAGATCCCTACAACCAGCTTACTGGTTCCATTTGACCTGTTTGCTTCATCTGAGTCTGCAATACAACAGGACAAGTTTGTCAGCTGGTATAATCACTCTTTCAAGTTTATTTTTCTACATCTGTATATACATGTTTCTATGTTAGTGACTCCACCGGCATTGTTTTTTTTCTTTAATCCCTTCTTTTTTTTTTTTCATTTTTTGATTCCCCCCCCCCCCCCTCCCCCATCTCCCACACCAAAGTATTTTCTTCAAATTCCTCCTCCTCTCTCTTGTCATATATGCAGACTTTTCTCAATTCTTATCTTGATTTGTCTCTTCAACTAAACCCTGTCCTGTACTGAATGTCACTTTATGTCCTCTTCTCTTCAGTCACCAGTTGTCCTCTTCCACATTACAGTGAGTCTCTAGTCAACTTACAGTGTTTGCCACCAGTGACCACAATAGGAGGTAGGGATGTCCGTGGTCGATTTCAGGATTTTGATTCAAACTGATACTGTAACTCTTTCTGCACATGCTAGTTATTACCTGTAAATTCAAAACACTCTGGGTTTCTCCTGCCGAAATATTTTTAAAGCACCTATGCAAGAGTTTACTGTTTTGTTTTGTTTTTTTAATGAAAATTTTTTGATAATGCCTGTTTTCATACTCAATTAGCCTTTCCGTTTCTGCAAGAGACCCATCACAATGTTTATAAAAGGCATTCCCTTCCATGAAAATTGGGTTTGGGGGCTTTTGTTTGTTTTGTTGGGTTTTTTTTTCAGGGAAAATTTTTGCTGAGACTATGATTCAGTTTTCTTACTTTTTTTCATGATGGCAAATCAAAAGGGGTATCATTTTCCAAAGCTTGTGTCTCAAAGAGTGATTAGCTTCTGCACTAAACTAAACATGACCATTTGGTGACAAGCAACCCAGTCCAAGGATAGAAGGTCACAATTTTGTGATGACACTAATTTTCCTCCTCCAATTTTTCTTTTCCTTCAGCCAACCACAATTTGGTTTAACCTCTTGTAAAGTCTTGTCTTTCACAGTCTTGTCTTACAAAAGTCTTGTCTTTTAACCCTACCAGACCAAGTTCCCGCTATTGCGGGAATGACGAAAATGACTATATACCAAGTACATTCACATGATCGTCACTTTATCAAGAGCTAAAAATAACCACCCAACCGTTGCTAAGTGTCGCGTGAGCTCACCGTGAGTTCAGCCTATTGCAAATGTCTGCCTTTGTGTTGATGGTATTTTGAGGTGATTTGGGTGCAAAATTGACCATGAAGCGAGCTAGTGATGAACCAAGCACTTCAACAGGTAAACGGGCGAGGCCAACTCGCTTCACAGTTCAACAAGTGGTGGACATTTTGCAGAATTCTGATTCTGATGAGGGAGAATTTGATCAGGAATACGTTTCCGATTCAAGTGACGATGATTACGTTGATGAAGCATTGAGTGAAAGTGATGATTCTGACAATGAAAGAAGTAGGTCGAGACAGAGTGTTGGAAGAAGGGGGCGTGCCCGTACCCCCCAACCAAGTGATAGGGGAGATGCTTGTGTGATTGATGAGGGCTGGACTAGCGTTAGATGAAAGGTAGGCCTATTTTCTACAATCTCTCCAAGTTTCATATAATTCTAACCATTGGTGTGCATGATATGAACAGTTTTCTAACGTATATACATTTTTTTCAAAATTTTGCTCAGGAGGCCAGGCAGGGGGCACAATTACGCTCAGGGGCTCAGGTCTGGTAGGGTTAAAGTCTTGTCTTCTAAACTCTTGCCTTATAAAAGTCTTGTCTTTTTAAAAGTCTTGTCTTTTAAAGTCGTCTTTTATGTCTTTTAAAGTCGTCTTTTAAAGTCTTGACTTAATCACACCTTCTATTCCTTCTCTTGAATGAAATTTTCGCTTCTTCTTGTTTCCTATCTTTCACTACGATTGTGTGTTTAGACTTTCCATATTCTCTTGAACCCACACTGTGGGTACACACCTCTTCACTCTCCTCTTCCCTTTCCTCATCTTCTCTTGAACGAAAGATGCTGTGTAAACGCCTCTCCCCTCCCCTCTTTCTCTTCATGTCAGCGTTTTCTGATTTTGTGTCAGCACTTTTTCTTTCCCTTCCAATCAGTCACAGTACTTCTCGATCCTCTCTTCAGTCAAATGTTTTGCATCGACATTTGTGATTCCTCTCTTTGACCCCCATTCTGTGATAAACATTTCTGATTTTCATCATTTCGTTCTAGTGACCTTAAATCTCTGCTTCTCGTTCTCGCCTCACTCCCACCCTCAAACTCCCTGCCAGTTTTGTGCCACACGTAACATAACTTATCCCCCACCCCCCACCTTTACCCTCGCCAACCTCCAATCACTACCCATTCTCTGCCCCCTCCACATCATCCACATCTCCACCCCCACCACCGTCATCATTTTCCTCTCCTTCCTCTCCGTCATCCTCATTCTGCTTCTTCTCCTCCTGCTCCTTGAGGACGTAGGACTGCACCAGCTTGTGCAGTCTCTTGATCTTGCTCTCCGAGTTGAACAGCTTGCACCAGTCCGAGGGCAGGTGGGCACAGTCCTTCAACTCGATGCGGGCCAGGTGGGGCCGGCTGCTGACAATGTCCACCACGTCCTGGGTGGTGACCAGCGTGCGGGCCAGGAAGAGCAGGCGCAGGCGCGTGCTGGGCGAGCGGATCAGGGCCTGCACGGCTGCCCGAATGACGGGCTCCGAGTAGGTGGTCCACGACAGGTTCACCTCTTCCAGCTGCGGTCCGTACTGCGGAGGAAAACAAAGACGTAAACGAAGACGGCAACAATGATTAAAAAAAAACTTTCTGGATGATTCAACAAGGTAAAGGTACTTCCATAGGTCAAGAGGCTGTAGGAGAGGGAGGTGGTAGAGATCTCAGCTTTTCTTTTCTCCGGGACAGGCATTATCAGGGTGGTGCCTATCTCTTTTCCCCTCACTCCTTTACCTTCCCACACCCTGAGCAGGGTCAGGTACCCATTCACTGTTACTTGTTATTTTTGTTTTAAGCCCAGCCAACTGCATAGGGCTATAACCGTTTCAAAACATAAACACTAAGAAAATTAACTACACCTATCAATCCATTCGCGCACACAACCTAAGAAAATGCCCTGGCGCTGACCACTCCATCCATTTTATCACACAGAAGATTTTAAAAAAAACATACCTGAACAGAAATTTAAAGATAACTAAGGACACTGATGCACATATAAAAACAGGCCTAAATTACCAAAAATTGCCTTCGCACATCTCATTTCCTCTAGAGCCAAAAATGCACTTAACACATGTATCCAATTTATCCTAAGAGAAAGAACGTAAGATTTTATCAAACACATACAAGTAAATGGACCAGCAAGGCAGAAAATGATGGGAAGAAATGACATAAAGCAAAGGGACAAGGTAGAAACAAAGAGAGTGACAGAAAAGAGGAAACTCCTAGCACAGAATTTCCAGAAGATGGGGATACCACTTATACTGAAAGAGCCCATGGCATCCCTACAGGGGGGACCCACTCACTGAAGTATCAGACAGGTGGAACAGACGCTGCATGCACAAATGTTTTTCCAATGCCAGACTCAGGCCTGTTTACAATAGTGGCACGCAATTCTTAACCACTAGACCGCCCCATCACGGCAATTCCCGTGAAGTTCCGCCTACCCCGAATATGGCCCCGTCACGGGATATTCCGTGTGCGTCATAGTAAGACTTTTGTAAGCTCTATTTTAAGACCAGGGGTTCCCAATTCACACCAATCACAAAGTCTAGAGTGTCCCCTATAAATATTCATAAGTAGAAGGATCCAATGAGATTAGAAGTGGTCAGTCTGGGCTGTTTCCGAAACCACCCCCTGCCATTTGCGAACCGACTGTTCATAATGGCGGACGACGAACCTCAACCTGGCCCAAGTGGCTTGAAACGTAAGCGAACTGCGAAGGATTACAGCGAATTTGTAACCACTGATGTGGAGAAGGTGCTAGAGTTGATCGAGGATGATGAGTTTACTGGCTACGACGAAACAGCAATGTCAGATGACTCGCTGGACGAAGAAGACATCGAATCAACTGTCCAGAGGAGCGGGGGTGATGTCGATGTCGACATTGCCAGAATAGTACAGTAAGAGGCGAACACAGGAGAGAGAGCGGAGCTGGACGCGGAGTACGAAGGTACAAGTGACCCAGATTTTGTAGTGGGTGAAGGCCAGTCCACCAGCAATAGTTCTGACGGGGAGGGGGAAAGCGAAACTGGACATCTTGTACAAGCGTCGACTGCTACAGCGAGTACGAGCAGTGGCACAGTGGAGCAGCGTGCTCGGCGCCGAGCCAGTTCACGTCATCCTCGGAGGAGAGGCGTTGGCAGAAGTACAGGTATGACACATTGTTATTGTCTTATGCAAGTGTACTGACACACGGAATTTTATCACGGAGCAGTGACTGCTAAAGAGAAGACTGTGCTGAGTGGGCGTGTTGGGGGCGTGGCACTGATTGTGTTTGTGCCATCACTGTACTTGTGTGTATGTGTGTGTGTTGTGTTGTGTGTGTTTGTGTGTGTGTGTGTGTGTGTGTGTGTGTGTGTGTGTGTGTAGTTGTGTGTGTGTGTATGTATCTGTGTGTGTGTGTGTCTGTGTGTGTGTGTGTTTGAAATAAGACTGAGTGAGAACTAGTGTTGCAGTGGTGCATATGTCAGTGTAGTTTGTGTGTGTGTGTGTGTGTGTGTGTGTGTGTGTGTGTGTGTGTGTGTGTGTGTGTGTGTGTGTGTGTGTGTGTGTGTGTGTGTGTGTGTTTTTGTTTCCATCCACTAGGATACATGTGAATCTGATTTTTTTTCTATATCCACAGGTGGTACCAGAGGCCGTGGGACCAGAGGCAGGGGACAGGGTGCTACGCAGCGGAGAGGGAGAGGTGCTGTGTTGGACCAGCCCCTTGTGCCACCCAACAACACCCAGCCAGATATTCCAGAATTCACAGGGGAGCCTGGCCTGAAGATTCAGCCTGATGGGGACAGGCCTCTGGATTACTACAAGCTGTTCCTGAACAATGAGATTGTAGACAAACTGGTCCTTGAAACGAATAGGTACACGGATCAGGTGATTTCAGTTTCCCGTCCCCAGAAAAGGTTTGCGCGTCTAGCTGACTGGAAAGCAACAGACCGGGCTGAGATGTTCAAGTTTTTTGGCCTTTTGTTGTTGACAGGCATTGTCAGCAAGCCAACAATAGAGACCTACTGGTCAACACTGCCAATTCTCTACACCCCAGTGTTTTCCCAGCTGATGTCACGCAACCGGTTTCAGGCTTTGTTGCGATTTTGGCATTGCAACGACAACAGCCAGGAACCATCCCGCAATGCCCCAGACAGAGACAGGCTGTACAAGATCAGGCCCCTTGTCACACACCTGCAGGAGAAATTTCGTTCAGTGTACATACCAGACAAGTTTGTTGCCATTGACGAGTCCCTGCTGCTCTGGAAAGGAAAACTCCTTTTCAAGCAGTACATCCCGTTGAAGCGGGCCAGATTTGGCATAAAATTGTTCAATGTGTGCGAGGACAGTGGGTACACATTTGAATTTCACATCTACACTGGAAAAGAAGATCCTGCTTTCCAGATACAACAGTACCTACCACCTGATGCTGCCCATCTCTCCACCACAGAGAAGATTGTAGTCTTCATGACTAGGAATCTCCTGAGCAAGGGCTACCGTTTATTTATGGACAACTGGTACACAGGATCAGCCTTGTACCAGTACATGAAAAACAAAAACACCGTTTGCTGTGGTACCATGCGGGAGAACAGGGCACCAGTTGAGATGAGGCAGCTTCAAGTCAGCCAGCAGGAGCCAGTGAAATCGCTGCGGTCTGGGAGTCTGCTTTTCATGAAGTGGCAGTCCAGCAAAGTTGTGTACATGCTGACTACCATGCATGATGAAAGCATGCAAGAGGTGGTGAGAAAGTCGGGGCAAAAAGTCAACAAGCCCAGCTGTGTGGTGTCTTACAACGCCAAGATGGGGGCTGTGGACAGGGCTGACCAGATGTTGCAGCCTTACGACGCCAGCCGCAAGACCACCAGGTGGTACAAGAAGGTGATGACCCACCTCCTCCAGGTCTCCCTCTTGAATGCCTACCTGGTGTTCAAGAAACACACAGACAGCAGGCTTGATTTCCTGACATTCCAGCTTCAGGTGATCAGTGACCTGCTGTATGGCGACAACCCACCACCTCAGGCAGCTCTTCCCCGCAGTGAAGACGTCGCTCGGCTGACGGAGAGGCACTTCCCCACTACCCTAGAGAAGACTGTTGGAAAGCGTTCCTCTGGCAGGAGGTGCAAGGTCTGCAGCAAGAGGGGAGTTAGAAAGGAAACTAGCTTTGTGTGTGCACAGTGTCCTTCTAACCCATCGCTCTGCATACAGCCTTGTTTCGAGGTGTACCACACCAAGAAAAACTATTAGTTGCTGTGATACACTGTATATAGACCTATGTAGACTCTGTGTGTGTATGTATTTTTGATCTGTGTGTGTGTGTTGTGTGATGTGCTATTGTGAAATTTGTGAAAAAAGGGAAGGAAAAAACCCAGTGACACGGAAAATTCTTTCGAGTCCCAAAGTGTGTGTAGATATGGACATGTATCTGATGATTGTAAAAACTTCTTTTTGGACATAAGGTAAGGAAATACATTTTTCATTACAATTCTTTTGCTTTTTGACAATAATTCAGTTTTATTTTTCACTGTTTTTCACTTTTCTAAAAGAATATTTATATGATATGTCTAAAATAGTGTAAAAAAGAATATATCCTGTTTCATTGGACATAAACTTTCAGCTGTCCTGTTGAATGGATGTGTAATTGTGATCAGTGTATAGAGGATTCAATTACCTTTCAGAAAAGTATAGGTTTTATGGACTTTGATTGAGTAGTTTTTGTGTCAGAATTTTTTTTTAATTATTACCCTCCATGATGTAAAATGGCCTGGCAAATAGGGTTTTCGGAGCTAAAAAAGGGCATAGCAGCGAAAGGGTTAACTGTCACAGTGAAAACAAAAACAGCAGTAACAAAAAAGTGGCTTTACCACTGAGAAATATCGCTAACCACATTATCTAACAAATTTGATAAGCAAACAATAGTGATAACAAATAGCTGAATTTTTTTCACTGAAAAATGATGATGACCACAGTATCATTATTGCTGATAATAATGTAACAACACACTGAACAAGTGCTGCCACTATCAGCATTGTATAAAACTACCTCCGAAAAATCGGATTCAAGACACAGGCTACATACATTTATAAAGGCAAGTCTTGGTCAATCTGCAAGTTTTCAGTCTAGCTTGAACAAAACTCAACTCCAAGGGGTTTTCCAAGGGCTTTTTTCTTTTTCTTTTTCTCTTTTTTTTTTTTTGTGTGTGTGTGTGTCAATTCAGAATTTGAGAGTGTTCTGGAACTATTTTTTCATCCATGTCAACTTAATCCAAACAAGAAACACACAAGGCCTTTCCAAAAATACAGAAAACACAAGGGCACCTTGTCCATCAGCTTTTCGAGCCCTCCCTCATCAGCGTCAGAGAAGACCCCCAGCTCCAGGTTGCGGATGCTGGGCAAGGTCAGGCTCAGCAGGTTGCCTGCAGACACCTCATGACATCCACGCACGTCCAACTGACGCAGGCTGCTGCTGTCGCTTAAGAACCTGCGACCACACAAACACTGGTTCAATTCTTCGCACATGCACATATGCAATGGTTAAATTCTTCACACACACACACACACACACACACACACACACACACACACACACACACACACACACACACACACACATACACACACATAAACACACACTGGTTAAACTCTTTACACATCACTAAAGTGCTCCCTTTTGTATCATACAGTGCTTCATTTCATTCTTAACACACACACACACACAGAGAGGTTAAGTTCTTTATACATAACCAAAGCACTCCATTTTGCATCACACTGAGATTCATTTCACACTTGTAGATTAGCACTGGGCAGAAATGTAAGTTGGCCTTTGTGCTAATATCTACACCATCAGAAAATATGGTATCATTTCATTTCAAGAACCAACGGGCAGTGAATGAAAAATTTCAAAAGAATATGTGCTAACATCTACACCATCAGAAAACAGAGCATCATTTTGTTTCATTTCAAGAACTAACGGGCAGTGAATGAAAAATTTCAAAAGAATATGTGCTAACATCTACACCATCAGAAAATATGGTATCATTTCATTTCAAGAACTAACGGGCAGTGAATGAAAAATTTCAAAAGAATATGTGCTATAACATCTACACCATCAGAAAACAGAGCATCATTTCGTTTCAATTCAAGAACTAACTGGCAGTGATTGAACAAGTTCAAAAGAAGACCAGGACTAGTCTGAAACCTCACCTTCTCAGCAAAGCATCATCGATGGGTGGGGGAATCTTGGTGCCTCCAGAACTGGACATGGCCAATAACAAGGCCTCCAGTTTGGGCCAACCAGGACTGGGTCTCTGTAAAAACACAGTCAATGCAGCATTACCTGTATTAATTTTTCTCCTGCTTCCCCTCTCCCCTTTTAGCAGAAGTTTTTTTTTTTAACTTTGAAATGAGCAAAAGCTTTCTTCCAACAGCAGTTATAGAGGCCTACCCAAGGCAACGATACATAATTATAATCATGAATTTACCTGGAAAAATCACCGAAGGTGTAATCCAACAGCAATTACACATTAGACAACAATAAAAAAAGAATTATGATCACAAATTTACCTGGAAATTTCAACGACGGTATCAATATATGGCAAACTGCCAATGTAAAATCAACATCATCTCATTATCTACATTTTATTATCCAATATCTGCAAATTATGAAAATTTCCTTCAAATGTCAGGTGAGTAATGGAAGGGAACTAAACGATTACAAGCAAAAACACCAATTTCCCTTATGATGTGGCCTCCCTTTGCTGTAAAAAATTATCTTTGGGCCTTGAAAATCAGAAATTTTAGACTATTACTATTTGTGTCAACAGGTAAAGAACATGTTTACATTTCTGTCTCCCATGTTTTCTCATTAAACGAAATAGTTTATGAAAGTAGAATTCATGGATTCTGGCTCTGGACAGAGATAAGTATGAAAGGCTTTATAGAACTCATACAGGCGAATGGACCAGCAAGGAAGAAAATGATATGGGGAAAAAAATGACAGAAAGTAAAGAAGCAAGGTAGAAACAAAGAGAGTGACAGAAAACCAGAAATTTCAAGCACAGAATCTGCAGAAGGTGGGAATAATATTTACACTGAAAGAATCCCTGGCATCCCTAAAGGGGAGACAAGTCAACCTGTCTGGTAGGCAGGAAACAGGTCAAACACAAACACATCATCACAAAACAACTGCACTGAAATGCCTGGAAACATTTGGTATAATCGTTCTTACAGCCTGACAATCAAAAGTGGCATGCAGATGGGTAAATCAGATCTTTTAAGAAGTATTAAAAAAAAAAAAATTCACATACCGTAGGCTCTGGCACCTGCACAGTCTGGAAGATACTGTAACTAAGGGAGAACACTCTCAGGTTGGGCAGACTGTGCTGCCATGTCTCCACGTCCATGTTGATCAAATCACCACGGCAACGACCCACGTCCAACTCTTCCAGGTTGGGACAGCTTTCCTGCACAGCAATACCATTATGGAAAAGTTAAGCAGTAAAAAAGATGACAAAAACACACAAAAAAAACACAAAAACTCGCACTTACTTTTACATTTTTTTGATTGTCTGAAATAAGAAAGTTGTCTGGAATATTCACTTTAAATAAAGTCATTTAAAAAAAATCATTCTCAACTGGGAGAAGAGTGGCAGAATGGTTCAGACGTTCGCATGACTAAACTCAAGAATCCAGGGTTCACTCCCCGTAGAGGCCTCGACTTTTCTCCTCAGTTTGGCTGGAAAATCAAACTGAATGTCTAGTCCTTCTGAAGGGGATGAAAAACGAGTCGGACCCGTATGCATTCTGGCTGCACAAGCTAAAGATCCCATGGCAGTTGAAAATCATGAAGAGCAGGGCACTGCCCAGCTGCCTTGGGCCCGAGAAAAGTTGAGATCTCTGCTACCTCACTCCCTTATGACCCCAGGATTATGGAACTGTCAAGGTAGGACTTCAGGACCTGGCCAGCTCATGGGTTTATGTGCAGGCTTACAGCATGCGCCGTGACCATTCTAGATTTTCTCCATCACATGGCACCTGTGACGTTAGTGCATAATTCATTCCAATCGCGGAGACGTCATCTTGAAAAAATGAAACTGAAATTGAAATCATTCACCTATTTTTCAATGGTGTTCACTTTGTGGTGTTTGTGGTTGATTTTTGTTAAGTTTTTTTACAGTTTGGACAAAATTGTGTGATTGGAGGAAAAAGATGCGCTCCTTTGTCAGTGACTCAACTGCGTTAAACCGCACCAGATATGCGCAATCCTACTTCAAAGTAAAAAGAAATCTAAGAGAAAAAAAAGTGACTGAGTAGGAATGGGAGGACGAGGGAAAAAGGGAGCACCAGTGAGCGAGGAGATGTGATGTGATTGTGGTGTGGTGTGGTGTGGTGTGGTGTGGTGTGGTGTGGTGTGGTGTGTGGTGTGTGGTGTGTGGTGTGTGGTGTGATGTGATGTGATGTGATGTGATGTGATGTGATGTGATGTGATGTGATTGATGTGATGTGATGTGTGTGTGTGTGTGTGTGTGGTGTGTGTGTGTGTGTGTGTGTGTGTGTGTGTGTGTGTGTGTGTGTGTGTGTGTGTGTTGTGTGTGTGTGTGTGTGTGTTGTGTGTGTGTCTGTGTGTGTGTGTGTTGTTGTGTGTTGTGGTGTGTGTGT
>JAPXFY010000026.1:36147613-36242613 GCA_030674185.1 Monoplex corrugatus | reverse complement strand
GCGTGCGTGCGTGCGTGCGTGCGTGCGTGCGTGCGTGCGTGCGTGCGTGCGTGCGTGCGTGCGTGCGTGCGTGCGTGCGTGTGAACACACAGGAATACGTCAACAGAGAACGGGAGAGACACTGATTCATACACACACAGATACACTTGTTTGCAAGTATGCATGCAAGCACAGAGACATTCATAACCACCTACACAAGAAATCATACTGGCAACCACACATGTATGATGTACAAAATTAATGTAAATCTCTGAACAGATCAATTAAAGTTAACATAGACCATTCATAGCACCTCACACAACCAATCATATGAGCACAGCACTGACAGAAGGGAGGATAGGAGAGAGGAGAAAGAGCTGAAATTAATATGAAAAATACTATTGAGTATTAGTATTACTGTAATTACTATACTACAAATTACTAGTAACAGTTTGAAATGATCAGTTTTAATTTTGACAGCTGTCTTTTTCTTAAAACTAGACAACAAAGATTGCAAATGACGAATATTTATATATACACATTATATATACCTGAGGGAAGTGAGTTCCAGTATCGTGGTGCACAGAAACAGAAAGTGAATGAACGCTGGCTGAAACTTAGTGAAAGTCTTGAGTTTTTACATGAAGAGTACAGAGAATGTGTTCATCTGATGAGGACTGGATAAATGTCTACAGTAAAAATGGTACATATCATTAGGAGACAAAAAATGCAGTGGTTTCAGGGTAGAAGTTGCAACAGAGTTGAGAACTTATGAATTGCTTATACCTGGGTTGGGAGCCATGGAAGTTTGTAAAGAGGGGCCGAGCATGACTACATTTGTCAGTCTTTAAAACTCGTCTTGAGAAAAAAATGTTGAACCTTTTGTAATTCGCTTAGAATATATCAACTGTGGCCAGTCAGAAAGGACAGAATTGCAAATCAAATTTGGACAGGACAAAAGTATTTTCGCTGAATGAGTGGTTTGTATCCAGGGGTAGGTAACATTAATACAGCAAATTTCTAGAGCTCTGCACTGAGTGATAAATATTGCAAATGTGAGATCTGAGTGATGTACCATCAATTATCACTGAACCTCTAGATAAAGGTGTGTACATAATGTTGGCATTGCCATATGTATAGAAGTTGTCTGTAAAGCAAATACCAAAGACAATCCTCTCTATAAGTATAACATAAGGAGTGCTTTTGTCTCGTCGCCAAGGAATCTGACTTTGCTCTCTGTCATTCGATCTTTGAATTATAATATCTGAAAGACAATTTTCTGTAAATCTGATGGTAGAACAAAGCTTGTATAAAAGACAAGAATTACAATTTCAGTTACACTTTGTGAAAATGGCTGATTAGATTTAGGGACAGTAAAAACTAAAATGTCTTTTGATAAACAAAGAATCTGGTTTTGAAAACAGTATTACCAGAACTAGGCCACCAAAGACAGAGCTTTGTAGACACCAAACTGTAAGCAAGCACATTCTGAACACTGGTCACAGACATTAAGAACAGATAATTCTAAACATACAGTCTCTATGCTTGTTTCCTGTTGTTGTTTTGTTTTTGTTTTGTTTTCCAGTACATTTAAAAATCACAAATTTCTCAACTGAAAAAAAGAACAAGGAAAAAATAACCAAAACAAAAAAAAGAGGGAAAAGATACAGAGGTATTATTTCTAAAAACAAATTATTACATATTTATCTATAATATTAACAATATCATATAATAAATACTTTAATAAATAAACAAATAGAACATCTCACCTGTGCATTGTGGGATACTGGCCAGCACTAAGCAGCAATCTAAATATCTTCAACCACATTTCGTCTGGCAAGTCCACAAACACACAACTCTCTGACTCGTCTTTTGTGTGACCATCCGGCTCCCCTTTCTGTTTTTTACTTTTTCTACTTTTACTTTTACCAGTTTTTAGTTTCTTCTTCGGAGGCTGATTACTTTCATTGTCCGAGTCTGAATTGTCAGAGTTCCACTTCTTCATGATTCCAGCATCAAAAATGTCTCTCGGAATCAAGGAAGTGCAGGCGACATTGCGCAGGCGAGACTTGGTCTTCTTGCCGTTGGTGTTGTTCTCAGTCAACGGCTTCATGGCGACGATTTCCCGGCAGCACAAGTTGCAGCGTGATTCCTCCAGAGCCTTAGCCCTTGATCGTGTCACGGGTCTTCGCATGATGATGTTCAATGAATCACATCAGTGTCTGCCCTTGCCAATTCAATCCATCTGATATGACAGCATCTGACAATGGCTCCAACTGATCTGAAACTGATAAACATAATGATAAGTAAAGGCCTACATAACACCGAGCTTTATTTTGTTTTGTTTGTTCACAAAACATGTTTGTTTTAAATTATACAAGGAAGGCAGATGACAGCAGAGCAACTATCTTAAATTATTATACATACTAGCATACCACACTGTTGGAAAATACACCAGAAACAAATGAGCAAACACATTTGTAAGATTAATTCCTACAATACAATGAAAAACAGTCTTTCGACTGTGTGTCTTTCTCATCAAATATCTCTCAAAAATATCTGGAGTTGACTGGACTAGGACTTATGAGCGTTGGCAGAGGGGGTTGAAATACATTATATACACTTTCTTTTCTAAGTGACTTTTATGTCACCATGTGTGTCAGGCACTTTTTTCAATGATCTATATATGAAGGTTCCTTAAGTCCCTCACAACTGACCATTTCAAACACAATTAAGGTGATTTTAGAAGGCAAAGCTGGTTGTGCATATGATCCCATATCCTATAATCTATCAATAAAAATTTACATTATTTGACCTGTGTCATTTGAGAGTCTATACCATATGCTGACTAGCGACAGGAAGAAATCAAGAACTCTGTCTGCGTGTGTATGTGTATCTGTATGTGTGTGTGTGCGTGCACGTGTGCGTGTGTGTGTGTCTGTGTGTAAGTCTGTGTGTATGTGTGTGCATGCATGTGTGCATGCTTGCTGCAAAGTAAAAGCTTATGTATACATGTCTATAATGATCACTGTATGTGAGCATGCTGTGTGCGCACGTGTATTTTTACTGCAAATTAATATTACAAACATACATAAAATATCATAGTATATTATATGTAGCCACAGTAGCATATTCAACACTGACAAAATGGCATTCATTGAAAGAAAATGATGACGATAGACAGATGGTAGTCATCATACAGATCCCCTGATGCACACTGACAAACAAAACAAAACAAAACAAAAGATCCAAAACAAGTGTGACTGCCCGCGCCCAAGCAAACAGGAACCAGAAGAACAAGAAAACCAATGCAAGCGCGTATTCAACAAAACAAGACAAAACAAGCGCAAATTTTCGGTCAACCGGCCTTTGTCAAGCGCGAACGCACGGTCACAAACAGATCACAAACACCAAACAATGGATAATAAAAACAGGACTAAAAACTTCCCTGCCGCCTCGTCCAGTGGATAAAAAGGGGACCAAATGGAATGCCCATGTCTTCATGAGCAGTAGTAAGAAGTGGAAAACAAAAGAGACAACTAATGAAAATAGACATGCTTCAGTAAAGGGCATGGTAAACTGAGTATCACATTTCTTACAGTAACAGCTCCAAAAATGATCAGACATTGATCCAGCATGTGTGCAATACCACTTGACCTACTTAAAATCATGATGATCATTCAGGGCTATGTCTGATTCACATGCTAATAGTTCTGGGTTCAAACCACCAGGTGCATCATATAAAACTCGCTTTTTATGGCCCATTTTAACTTAAGTTTTAACTCATTGGCATCGCACCTATTTTTGGACTCGCGACTACAGGAATCGCATGAAAATTGGCCGTATTTAAAAGATTGTAACACAAAAAATATTAACTCTCTCCGTACGATGGAATGCTATAGTGTTCCTGACGTAACGCTATAGCGGTTTCCATAATTAAAATTTTTTTTATGCTTCCCTCGTGACGTGGCATGCCAACCGAAGCTATACTGGGCATTGCAGACATGTCAAGGGTCAAGTGGAAAGTTACTTCGTGAGATTCTGTAGCAATACACTCGTCAGGAAATGACTGACTTCGGCACCCCACACGACTGGCTAATCTACATTTGTGTCGAAAATGGCGTTGCAGGCGAGTACGAGTCTTGGAGCAAAGTAGATCATGACAGCGGCGTTTTACTGCTGCTGAAGTGACTGAAGTGCTTCAGACTAAAGGATCCGACATCGATGAGTATGATGAAGATGACAGTGAAAATGTTTCCTGTATGAAAGCTGCCAGCAAGAAGGTACTGACAGTGACCCACTTTCAGACAACAGTGAAGTGGGAGAGGGAGGTGGGCGTACAGGTCACAAAAGAGGAGCGGTCAGCAGGCCAAGTACAGTGAGTCACATGTCTGATGGAGGTTTCATTCACTTTCTTATGCATGACTGGCACGAAGATTTTAGTTTTATCCCCACTTTGCCTCCGTTCTCTGGCTCTTGTGGCCTGCATGCCCCAGCTGAGTGCCATGCCCCCATTGATTTCTTCAATCATTTGTGACAAAAGACTTTCTAAATTCTATTGTCATAAACATATATGCATAAGAGAACTGAGTAGCAAGCAGAATGAGCACTTCTCCTGCCCTCTGCCACCCATCCCCAGCGGCAGGAAGAACTATAGGAAGTGCCATGTGAGTAGTACTGGCAGCAGGAGACACCCGGAGGTTCAACTGCGGCAAACCCCCAACTGGTGTAAAAAGTGTGGGGTTGCCCTCTGTGACAAACTATGCCAGCCAAACACGACCATCACCTACTTCCAACTGTATCACTCAGTGCAGAACTACACTGTTTATTAGGAAAACAGTGCATAGGGACTGAAGCATAGGGACTGACTTTAAATTCAAACACTCTACTTTTGAAATTGTCCAGCTCTCCCTCACTCTACCCCACCAGACTTTCCATCTGCTGTTCCTCTACCGTCCACCACCCAGCCCAAAGAACCAGCTTAAAAACCATGTGTTTGTAGAAGAGTTTCCAGACCTCCTTGCCTACTGTAACACCTTGAAAGGCTGTTTCATCATTGCAGGAGACTTTAATTTTCATTATAATGAACCTAACCAGACCCACACTGCTAAACTGATAAGCTCTTTGAACTCCTTTGGCTTGACCCAATCTATCAACACTCCAACCCACGAAAAAGGCAACATCCTCGATTGGGTTGTTCATAGAACTGACCAGTCCTTCATCAAATCCATTGAAATTGATTATACTCTTCCTTCGGATCATGTCTGTATCCTCGGCCAACTTTCAATGACCAAGCCTCCACCCCAAACTACCTATGTCATGGTCAGAAAACTAGTTGATATCAACACCGTCGTCTTCAACGAAGATCTCCTGGCCGCTCTTCAGTCCTGTCCTCCAGCCTCTGCTGACGACCTCAATCGGACTATTGGTGATCTGCTGGACATGCACGCCCCCGCCACCAGACGTAGGGTATCCCAGAGACCACCATCGCCCTGGTTTTCTGCCGTTGGCCCTGATCTTCTTAAGGCCAAGCGTGAACGCCGTCGTGCTGAAAGACGGTGGCTGAAGAACAGCATTACTATCAATAAACAGATTTTTCAGGCTGCCAACAAAACTGTCAATGCTATAGTTGACTCTGCTAAGTCTGCCTTTTACAATGCGAAAATTATTGCATGCTCTACATCAAAACAGCTATATTCCGTTACTAATAGTAATACCCTCCTTGGCAAATCAGATAAATCTCCTCTCCCATCATGCTTTCCCCCTGCCCGTCTAGCACAACATTTTTCAGATTTTTTCATTGATAAAATTAGGTCCATCCGTTCCAGTCTTGACTCCCAGCCCAAGCCTCAACCTCCTATTCCCGACCCTCTGTTTCAAGGCACACCACTTATTTCTTTTCAGCCTGCTTCTGAAACTACTATCCGCAATGTAATCCGCCATTCTGACATCAAGACCTGTGAGCTTGATCCTCTTCCAGCATCTATCTTAACACACTGCCTAGATACTTTGCTCCCTCACTTCACAACTGTCATCAACAATTCCCTGTCATCTGGTATCTTTCCCTTTTCCTTCAAATCTGCCCTGGTCAGACCTCTTTTAAAGAAACCTAGTCTTGACCCCAATAACCTCAAAAACTATCGACCTGTTTCCAACCTACCTTTCTTATCCAAAGTCCTTGAAAAAATTGTTCTCGCACAGATCTCTGATCATATCACCGCCAACAACCTCTCTTACCCTTATCAGTCGGCTTATCGCACTGGACACAGCCCTGAAACTGCTCTTATAAAAATTGCAAATGATATTCTGACTGCTCTTGATCAAAATCAAATCTCTCTTCTATCTCTCCTTGATCTCTCGGCTGCATTCGACACCATCGACCATTCTATCATGCTCACACGTCTCCATAAAGTGTTCGGTATCTCTGACATCGCTCTGTCTTGGTTCCAGTCCTACCTTTCCAATCGCACTCAAACAGTCTCTGTCTGTTGTTCATCCTCTGCACCCGCTACCCTCCAGTTTGGTGTGCCCCAAGGCTCTGTTTTAGGTCCCATCCTATTTGTGCTGTACACACAACCCCTCTCTGAAATTATGCGACTTCACTCTATGTCCCATCATAGCTTTTCTGATGACAACCAACTCTATACTTCTGGTTCCCTCCCACAACTGCCCTCTATAATCAGACAAACCCAAGGCTGCATTTCTGATGTTCACTCCTGGATGACTGTAAACAAACTTCAACTCAACCCCATTAACCCTTTGCCACCTGCACCCTATCTACCAACTGCAAAAACTTAACCTTTTGACTCCCTCACCCTATCCACCAGCTTCC
Source organism: Monoplex corrugatus (assembly GCA_030674185.1). Taxonomy (NCBI): domain Eukaryota; kingdom Metazoa; phylum Mollusca; class Gastropoda; order Littorinimorpha; family Ranellidae; genus Monoplex; species Monoplex corrugatus. The sequence continues at coordinate 36,235,802 of JAPXFY010000026.1, read as the reverse complement.
TGCAGGAAGCTGGTGGATAGGTGAGGGAGTCAAAGGGTTAAGTTTTTGCTCTTCCAGCATGGTTGACAAAAAAGGATGATGTTGGACAGGCTGCAGGAGTCAAAGGGTTAAAACTGAACTTAGCCTTATCTCTCCCACCACATTGGCTAAGTGTTCTTCCCTTCCTCTGTCTGTCTCTCTGCTTGGATCTGACATTCCACTATCTTCCACTGTCCGCAATCTTGGAGTCACTCTTGATAACACCCTGTCCTTTGAAAAACACGTCCAGAATGTTTGCAGATTATGCTATCTTGAGATACGCAGAATTTCTTCTATTCGCAATATCCTCTCTGTCGAAGCCACCAAAACTCTCCTCTGTGCCTTTGTTCTCTCTCGTCTCGACTACTGCAACTCCCTCCTCTCGGGCTGTCCTTTCTCTCTCATTCAAAAGCTTCAAAAAGTTCAAAACAATGCTGCTAGGCTCATCTTCAGAAAATCTCGTTCCTCTCATGTCACTCCTCTTCTAAAATCTCTTCACTGGTTACCTGTTGAAAAGAGAATTCGCTACAAGATTGCTTTGTTATGTTTTAAGTCTCTCAACGGTCTTGCACCCCCTTACATCTCTGACCTCCTCCATCTGTACACCCCCTCTCGTCAACTTCGTTCCTCGGCTGATACTCGTACCTTCCGCATACCATTCTGTCGCACTAAAACTTATGGTCAACGCTCCTTTTCCTATCAGGCCCCTGTAATCTGGAATCAGCTCCCTGTCTCTGTTCGCCACTCTGCAACTCTCACTTCTTTCAAGTCCTCTCTGAAAACCCATCTCTTCCAGTCCCTCTCATGATACTTATAAAGACTCTACCACCTAACTTCCCCAAATCCCCCCTTGTTGTCTTTTGAGCCTTGAATGTCGGCTGGTGTGTGTGTGCGTGTGTGTGTGTGTGTGTGTGTGTGTGTGTGTGTGTGTGTGTGTGTTTGGTTGTGTCTGCGTGATACCTGTAAGCGCTTAGGGCTCTTGTTTTCATCAGATTAGGCGCTATATAAATGCTCTTTATTATTATTATTATTAAGCATCCGGTGTGCTCCTTTATTTTTTCCAAATTCCCCTGTGTAACAATTTGTACATTTATTTATATAATGTCACTAATAATATTTTTTTTCACCCTGAGCAAGGTCTACTTTAGTCATGTTATTTTGACTCTGTGTTCATTGAGCTGATCAAAGTGTGACTGTACGGTGATCCTGACCATAAAATTGGGGGTATTTTCAACATGGCACATGAAGATGATGAAGAATAATTCAAGGAAGAACTTCAATATTTTGGCATGAACTAACCCTGCATGTAAATATCAGTTTCATTTTGTTCCCTTACGTTTTTTGTTGTTGTTTTTTTTCCTAACCCTTCAAAATGGGTCGTCTGTGGGGAAAAGCAAAGGGGGAAACCCTCCTTACTGAGTGAGTTAAAGGTACCTTCAAAAAGTAAACTGTGCTATTAAATATCACTCTTTATCTAGCATCATGCAAAATGTCAGATGCACATGACTTCATTTTCTGTATTTAATCATTATTCAAAATGGTAAGTGTAAGTGTAACTGTAAGTGAAAGAAGAAAAAAAAATTCTTTCTAAAAATAGCATGGTGACTATATATACCCAAATCACATCATTAATTTAGCAATATTGTTCAATTTACCTGTTTCAAATTGTAGTTCTGATGAAAGTTCACATCAAAAATATATGATCACCATGTCTCGTTTATTAATTAATTTTCTAATATAGTTCTACTCTTTCATGTTAATGTAAGATTAATTCCTACAATACAATGAAAAACACTCTTTCGTCTGGTCACTTCTAGAAAGCACTTTCACAGCTAATTTTACATGACATACGGTCAAGGGAGCAAAATCTTCACACTGAATGGTTGAAGCTTACCCAGGCACTGGCTTCCCCTGGATCAAGCCAGTCGTCTTTACACGGGAATTTTCTAAAACGCACCAGATCATACAATTCGCTGTGAAGTGTGATGCCAACGCTATCCTAGACCACCGAATCATATGATTTGGTTCGGGCTCAATGAGATAACTGTTGTTCTGATGGTGTCAGTATAGGATTAGGTAAGTCACCCTTCCATCACTTTCCTGGGATGGTTATCACCATCAGCCATATCACATGAGGTGGATGCTGACATAAAACTAAACCAAATTAACCAATCACATTTACTGACAACCACTGAACCAATCTGTGACTGAGGCAATTCAGAGTACTATCCCAACAATAAAAAGCTAATACAAAAAATATCAAAATTTCTCCAGGCTTCAAATTAATATAGGTGCACTTTTTACTAAAAAGGGTGTTTATCTTTATCTTGATGTTTAAGCCTATGGTGAAGAATCTACAATTAGTGTACATGCAGTAGAAGACTAGAATTAAAATCCCACTTAACGGAATCCATTTAACATTTTCTACTGCTTTGCTGCCTTTAACTGTTCAAGAAAAACAACAAACAAACAAACAAACAAAATACAACAACAAACAAACAAACAAAATAGAATCAGAACATTATCTAATAGGGCATGCATCAAAACAAGATATCACCTTTTTGGCCAACCAGTCTTTGTCAAGCAGATACAAAAGACAAGTATAAATGCACAACACTGAGGGGCAAAACAGTAGACAACTTCCCTGCCTGATATTTGCCATTTTCTCTTGCTCAACACCATGTTAGGGAAGCAGTTTACTCTTTTTCCTTTAAGTGTTGTGGATCTATTCTCTGTTGTCATTTGTATACGCTGACGAAAGCCAATTGGTCGAAAATCTGCGCCTGTCTTGTTTTATGTTCAGTAGGCCTAATCGTTTTATTTTAGTGTTTTAATGGTTTCTGTTTACTTAAACACCGGCAGTCACTTTGATTTAGAGTTCACTGGTCAAGCTGTATTTTGCTGACACCAGTAAAACAAAACATCAAACACTGCAAGCATCCACAATCATATGAACAGTTAAATTAAACACTGTACAGGCACTCTAACTCTTATCATCGATCCAAGAACGATTCTGCCGTCTTTTTCTGAACTCGGCAAAAATAAAACGGATACAATGTTAACAAACTAATTTCGAACGGTATACTGTCCATGCCTGTTTTCGTGTTTCTTTTGGTTCATTTGATTTAAATGGTTACTGATGCTAAGGCTCTGATTTAAGTCAGATGATCAGCATCTTCAATCATCAGTTCTAGTTTACAGATCCTTCTGCAAAACCAGGAACACATATAGACATCAATTTGGACAGAAATTTCAGGGCTAATAGACAGAAAACTAGCACCAATGCCCTGAGCCTTCATCGTGGATAGGCACAGTCATACCTCCAAAATAAGCGAACGGGCATGCAGAAGTGTTCAAGTCGTTATGGGCCAATTTAACGAGATATGGTAAGGGTAGAAAACTCCCAATATACGTCCGGTATACACTTCCGGTATGCGTTCGTTTTAATACTTATCTCCCTTGTTTTTTGTTTTGTTTTTTTAAATGTTTTTTTTAATGTGATGGGGAGTAGTGGGGGGGGGGGGGGGGGCGAACCAAGCACGTTTGTATGTACGGGACGGTGAGGGTGGGTTAGGAGAATCGGGGGATTAGGCGTGTGTAGGATAAGTTTGTTGGAGAGGGTACATGAACTGATTTATTGAATATTTTGTTTCTATTACTAGTATTAGGGCTTGTGTTAAATTTTTGTATTACGAGCATGATATCATATGGAGACTGTCTTGAGAAACTGAAACTGAAACATGGGTTTTTCTGTTTGGTAAGTGTTGGCTTTTTATTTAAGAAGACTTCCGAAGGGAAGACAAAGAAAGTGGAAACAAATTTTTTTTTTTTAATTAAATGAAGTTGCCTTTAAATAAACTTGTCTGAAGCCAATCACTTTCGCGCATGTGTAGTGTGTGTGTGTGTGTGTGTGTGTGTGTGTGTGTGTTTATTTAATTACTACATTCCTGCCCACTAATTACTACACTCCTGCCCACAGAAGCAAAACCAAAGCCAAAATGATATGCTCACTGCTTTTTCCAGCCTGCATGATTTTTGTCTAAGCTGCCACCCAAGTACGAGAAATCACCAAGACAGGTGACATTATTGATTTACACACTTTAAACGGCAATGGATTGGTGATGACGTAGATCATTCACCTTCATGTCTGACTGCATGCGTTTGCACAGGTGTGAATTACATTCAAGCAAAACCGTTGTGTGCGACATACATCTTGACACCTGATTTTCTTCAACGTTAAAATAGGTAAAACAGCAAGACAGAGGGGACAGGGTCTGGCCGCATAATGGTGGCTTGGAGAAAAGTTCAGGTCTGTATCACCCCTCTCGCCTGTGACCTCACGGTTATAGGACAATCTTTACCTACCTTTGGTGGTAATGAGCAGAATTCAGTATTCTTGTGGTTGGTTAATTGGTGTCATTATCATCATTATGTGCCCTGCTGCATAGCATGGCTATCATGGCCCTCCACACAAATCTATCCCTCGTCGCTGCAAGTACATCTCCCACCCTCTCTGTGCTCAGCCACCAAGTCCATCCAATACTTTCTCCCAGGGTCTACCTGTTCTCTTTTCCTCCAGCCCTCCTGTTGTGACCAGGTGCTCTAATTCCCCTTTCCTCATAAAATGTCCTACAAATGTTGCTTGTCTTTTCCTAATCTTCTTTACTAATGACCTTCTTGTGTCTGCCTCCTTCAAGACTGTCACATTTATTTCCTTTGCTGTCCATGGAACTCTCAACATTCTTAGAAACCACATTTCAGTTTCCTCAATTTTGTTCTGACTTTGTATGTTGACTGTCTACACCTCACAACCGTATAGATCTAACCGTATCGGTTCTATATAACATTCAAAAACTCTTCCTGATGTTAATTGATAGACATAGATTGATTGGGTGTATGACCTCTTATTTCTTTTCTAAGAATATTGGGTAGAAAACAACAACACTGCTACTGAGAAAACATTTCCCGAACAGATCATGCTGGCAACAGCTGTGCACAATCACATTTGAGCAGCATAGAACAGCTATTATGGAACAAATGAGGGACTAGAATAAGCAGACCAAGGGCCATTACACTCTTCCTCTGCAGTGCTTGTAGAAGAACATGTATCTTTGAAAATGTTCTTCTAGCTCACATGAAAAACCATGCTGGTATCAGTACCCATAAATTGAAGACCATTGCATGTAGTCATCCGGTTAATGTGTGAGAGAATCCAGTGACAACACCAGCAACATTTGCTTACTGTTTGGTTGATTGGTTAATTTTTGCTGAGGTGCACATATACACACAACATAGACATATACGTCGATCACACACTTGCATACACACGCAGCAGACTAAAAAAACATGCTCGTACATGACACACATGCACAACTGCACATCCACTTACACGGAAGGTATAGTGAACAACTCCCAAAAGAGCAAAAAGACATTAAAATCAAAAAAACAAAACAAAAACACACACACACACACACACACACACACACACACACACACACCACACACACACACACACACACACACACACACACACACACACACACACACTCACACACACACAGAGTCGGCTTTAGACGGCAACAGGATTGTGTCATTTTTAATCTTTTTTTTTCACATAAAAAATTACATATTTATAAAAGATGAAAGACTACCCAAACCCTTATTTTACCAATGTTCTCAACAGCATCATCAGGAAGAAAAATGACCAACAACCAGGTGAAATATGAAAAAACAAAGACAAAAACAAACAAATGAAAACTACACACATATCTGAAGAAACAATGTCAATCTTATAAAGCAAAACAATTGAAAATAATCAAAATATAAAATCAGATAAGTGAATAAAGATTAAAAGTGTGAAGCAATCAGTGAAATGAAAAAAGTGAAATCAGCCAGGTCTGTTTGGCCCCAAAGCAGTGGGTTTTTGTTTGTGGGTGTTTTGTTTTGTTTGTTTTGCTTGTTTTGTTTTGTTTTGTTTTTACATATTATTTTTTTTAAAAGTGCAATACCCCTTTAGTAATATTTGTTTGTTTGCTTTTGTTGCTCTTTTGTTTGTTTTTTAATCTTCTCCCCAAAACTATCTTGTTACAATTTTGTAAAAAATCTTTTCTTTTAAAACCCTTTGACTACTTTGCACTGTTTTCTAGCTTTTTCATTTGTTCTTTTTTTTTTTAACCTTGACTATTGCTCAAGCAGCAAACAGGTATATGTTGGGAAGTGTCTTGACAGGATGCTGAGGCCACCATAATGATCTTTGCCTCACTTATTAAAAATAGACAGCTGATTTATTTAAAACAGACAGCTGATGCATGCAGTGACCTGTAAACTGTGAACAGATAAGCAGTTGGGAGTGAAAAGAATTTCATCTGTAAGTATTCTGGTAACCTGCAAAAGATGACAGTCTTATTCGATATAGGGCCTACTTGAATTCAAAATGCAGATTCCCTCCACCACAATGTAGTGTAGTGACCACGCTGTTAATTCACTCACCTAAAAAATAAGAAAGTTATAGGTTCAATTCCTGGTAGGACAGGGAGTTTTCTCCCAGTGCACCAGATCTTGTGTGGTGGTCTGGGTGCTAGTCATTCACATGAGATGATAAAGTGAGGTTGCATACATGTGCAGAGACATTAAGTATACTTTTAGTACATGAAACAACCCAAGTAAAAAAAAACCAACTCTCTGTGGCAAACTTATGTTTAAAATTCTGTTTAAATGGGTAAGCAAAAATAATCTGCTGCAGAAGAGAAATTGAAAAAGATGGAGTAAACAGTCCAAATTTCACACCATACCATAAAGCAACTGGCAGGGGGGAAAAAAAACCGAAATGAACTAAAACCGTATAAAAAAAAAAATAGACAAATGTGATTATTATGGAAATTCACTTAATATGACTTTTCTGTTCTAGCATTCTGATCTTTCTCAGATGCGCGCATGCATGTTGTTTTGCCTGCACTGTGCGTGCGGTAGGTTGGTGCTAAAATGTCTGATATTTTGTCACATCTTCAGTAGGCATGTATGTTCAATGTTATTATCATTCCATAAGCCACCAGACATTAACAATAACATGACTTACAAGATCTCTAGTGCACATACCTGATGTTCTACATATGTATGTACTCACACTTTAGGCTCTATGCATACCTGATGTTCTCTGTATGTACTCACACTTTAGGCTAATAAGCATACCTGATATTCTGTTTGTGTGTATACTCGCACTTTAGGCTCTATGCATACCTGATGTTCTCTCTATGTACTCACACTTTAGGCTAATAAGCATACCTGATATTCTGCATGTGTGTATACTCACACTTTAGGCTAATAAGCATACCTGATGTTCTGCATGTGTATATGCTCACACTTTAGGCTAACATGCATACCTGATATTCTGTGTGTGTGTATACTCACACTTTAGGCTAACATGCATACCTGATGTTGTGCGTGTGTATACACTCACACTTTAGGCTAACATGCATACCTGATGTTCTGCATGTGTATATACTCACACTTTAGGCTAACATGCATACCTGATGTTGTGCGTGTGTATATACTCACACTTTAGGCTAACATGCATACCTGATGTTCTGCATGTGTATATACTCACACTTTAGGCTAACATGCATACCTGATGTTCTCTGTATGAATATACTCACACTTTAGGCTAATGTGCATACCTGATGTTCTCAGTATGTATATACTCACATTTTAGGCTATATGCAAACCTGATGTTCTCTGTATGTATATACTCACACTTTAGGCTAATGTGCATACCTGATGTTTTGCATGTGTATATACTCACACTTTAGGCTATATGCAAACCTGATGTTCTCTGTATGTATATACTCACACTTTAGCCTAACATGCATACCTGATGTTGTGCGTGTGTATACACTCACACTTTAGGCTAACATGCATACCTGATGTTCTGCATATGTATATACTCACACTTTAGGCTAATATGCATACCTGATGTTCTCTGTATGTATATACTCACACTTTAGGCTAATGTGCATACCTGATGTTCTCAGTATGTATATACTCACATTTTAGGCTATATGCAAACCTGATGTTCTCTGTATGTATATACTCACACTTTAGGCTAATGTGCATACCTGATGTTCTGCGTATGTATACATATACTCACACTTTAGGCTTACATGCATACCTGATGTTCTGCATGTGTATATACTCACACTTTAGGCTAACATGCATACCTGATGTTCTGCGTGTGTATAAACTCAACTTTAGGCACTAACAGGTCTGCAAATATGCTGGCCTGGAAAATCAGAAAAAATTTAACTCTTTTCCCGCCATGGTCGCAACCACGCGACTTCCCGTAAGACTGCCATGGTCACATTTGTGCGACTTGGAGGGGTCATGCTAAACGATAACTTTTCACATGGGTACAAAGCTTTGTCAGCTCCACTGCGACCCAGCGACCTAGTTTTTCAGCAGTCAGGCTGAAGTGTGGCTTTGTTAACTGTCGGAATTTATGTCACGTTTTCTCCAAAGCGTTTTCTCCAAAATGGCTGCACATCGACATGCATTGTCTACACTCCAAGTAGAATAAGCAGACAACTGAATTTATGTGTAGATTTTCCACTGCTTTTCCTCATTTATTTTAATATCTGGCGCACAACTCATGAAATAAGGTCAGTAGTACAACTAATAAACCGTATGAAAAGAAAATTGTTTTTCTTTATGATATTATCTGTGGAATAATCAATCTGTGGAATAATCAATCAAGCACGTAAACATAAGCAAGCATTCATATATAAATACATCTGCCTTTTACACAGCAAAAAAAAAAAGTAAGTGAAAATCTTTAATGGTCTGTGAGATATAAGCTTTTAAAAATGCATACTGCACTGCAAAATTGGCTGCCCAAAATATACTTGGCACTGAGGAGTGCTGTTTCTGGGGAAACTTGGTGGTGAAAGCGTTAATCTTTTATCCACCATTTCGGCGCGACCCAAGCAGGACCCAAACCAGGTCTTCCAATTAGAAATCTGTCATCTTACCCTCTGATTTCCATACAAGGGGGAGGGGAAGCGAGATTTTGTTGTTTTAAAAGTGATCCAATTTCTTCAGATGTGCATACACGTGTGGTTTTGCCCACACTACGCAGATGTTATGCTGCTGCAAAGTCAGCATAATCTGGTGGACGTGCACGCTGGGTGTTTTCATATTTTCATGTTTCCATAAGTCAACAAACACTGATGTGACGTACAGGATATACAACATGCATATCTGATGTTGTACACGTACATACACTCAAACAGGCTTAGGCAATGACAGATCTGCACACATGCTGATCCGGAGATCAAATAAAATCTCATCATTTACTAGTAAATGCTACCCACCAGGTGGGATGTACACAGGCAGGGTCAACCCCTGGCCCTCAGGTTATAAGTCTGACATTTACCTAATCGATTACCACACTTCTCATGAGAATGATTGAATATGGTCTGTCAGCCTGCTTACAGAGATGTTTCAAATCACTTTATTCCTACTTTTTTTTTTTAATACTTTCTTGGAAAATTACTACACAAACATTAAATCAATTTCAAGGCATCACAATTATATGTCTAGCCTGAATAACTGTTTAGAAGAGGGGAAAAAAGGGCAATGATACAGCATATTACTTTAAAGTTAAAGTAAAAAAGGGCAATGATACAGCCTATTACTTTAAAGTTAAAGTAAAAAAGAGCAATGATACAGCCTATTACTTTAAAGTTAAAGTATTACCTGACAAAGTTTCAGGTGACAGAAACAAGAGCCGCACTGTACTGTTACAGCCAAAACATGAATGAAAAAAGAACAATTTCAAAGAAACTAAGAGATTTCAAGAAAATGAGAGAATGTAAACCGATGCAACACTTTAACATTATTCTAGATAGTTCAGTACCAGCCTTAAAGTGTGCTCACAATTGAGTACCAAAAAAAAAATTTCAATATTGTAAGATATAACAAAATTTTTGTTTGAATACGGCTGAGAGAAGCAAAAGCAAAACAAGCAAATAAACAAGCAAACCAAAATTCAAATGCATCAACAAAATCTGAATTTATTCCCAATCAAAAGTATCCTTTCCATGATTTTCAAAATCTGAATTTATTCCCAATCAAAAGTATCCTTTCCTCATGATTTTCTTGTATCCTTTAATTCTGTGTCGTAAAAATAGTCAAGAATCAAATGATCGCTACACTCACAGGCAATATTAACGGCAAGTTTCATTTGTTCATAATTTTTGTACAGATTTCAAATTTGATGCAGCAGCAGAATCCAGGATCCAGATGACCTGACCATTGGTTGGTCGCACCATGGCTGCTGGTAGAGGGGTTTCCTCATTTCCTTCTAGCACTCTCTGAATAAATAAGACAGACAAAGGAAAATATGTTTATTTTATCATCATATCTACGAAGAGAGAATGAAAGTGTTCTTCTCTTTCCACCACTCTCTGAATAAGACAGAAAAAGGAAGAATATCTTTTACTTTATAACAGTATCCACACTAATGAGAGAGAGTGAGTGAATGTATGCATGTGCGTGTATGCGTGCATGTGATTGTGATTGTGATTGTGATTGTGTTTGTGTTTATGTGTGTGTGTGTGTGTGTGTGTGTGTGTGTGTGTGTGTGTGTGTGTGTGTTGTGTGTGTGTGTGTGTGTGTGTGTGTTGTGTATGTGTGGTGTGTGTGAATGTGTGTGTGTGTGAATGCATGTGTGTGTGTGTGTGTGTGTGTGTGTGTGTGTGTGGTGTGTGTGTGTGTGTGTGTGTGTGTGTGTAGGCATGTGTGTGCATGTATGTCAGTTTATTTGCATACAAGCAAACAGGGTCAAATATGCACATACATGCTCACAAGAATCCAGATACGCGCACACACATACATACACATGCTTACACTCTCGCTCCCTCTCTCTTTCACACACAGACTCTCTCAGACAAACACACAACACGCACACATACACACTAATGTGCACACACACAAACACACACACACACACACACACACACACACACACACACACACACACACACACACTCACACTCACACACACACACACAAACACACACATACACACACACATACACACACACACACTTTCTCTCTCTCTTTCTCCCTCCTCCCTCTCTCTTTTTCACACACACACACACACACGCACACACACACACACGCGCGCGCGCGCACACACACTCACACACACACACAAAAACACACATACACACACACATACACACACACACTTTCTCTCTCTCTCTCTCTTTCTCCCTCCGTCCTCTCTTTTTCACACACACACACACACACACACACACACACACACACACACACACACACACACACACACACACACATGAATGAATGAATGATGGTCTAATCAAGCAATTTCATTACAGTTCTATACACACACACACATGAATGAATGAATGATGGTCTAATCAAGCAATTTCATTACAGTTCTATCTCAAATTGAGCAGACAGCAAGAATTTCAGTTGTTTTTGTTTTTGAACTTTCTAAGTTATATAAATCAGGCACAGAGGCCAAGATGAAGAAATACATAACATTCAATTTTTTTCAGCTGAAAACAGCCAATCAAAAAACTAATTATTGCCACATACGCACTTAATAACTTGACTACCATTTACATTAGTACCATAAACAAATATTACTTGGCCATTTACCACTTTACAGTAATTATCAAAAGCAATAATGTACCTGCATGATTAATTTAGTAATGTCTCATCTTCAGGCCAGTTGCTGTGGTGTAGTGGTTAGCACAATGGACTACTGACTGGAAGGTTGTGGGTTCCAATCCCCATCAATCCCCTCAAAAATCGTTGTGGGATTTTTCGACTCTAACCAGCTCCTATTCAGAGTTGGGCGTGCTATGGGCTCATTGGGAAGACTGGAACCACACAGTCGAGTCTCATCCATTTCACAGATGCGTCATAGAGGGTGTTGCTCAAATCTTCTAACCAGCACCACAGGTGTCTGTACATCTCGGGCCTGTTGACGCCAGGATATATTATGACAGTAAGCGTAGAGTACATGCCTGTCACATGCTCTCAATCCAAGATGAAACTCAGAGCATCATGATTATCATCCTCATCGACATCATCATCATCGCAATGTAAAAAACTGTGCCAGCTTCTGTGGCCATTAAAAGGTGGTGTAAAAAACGGGACAAAAATAAAGGTGAGCACAAAGGTAACCTCCCTGAATGCAATGATCCTAAAATAAATAAATAAATAAATGTCTCATCTTCAACAAGTACATACATCACTTTTCTGACAAATTAGTACTGTATACTAGGGCTAGTATTTCCTTTGCATTTCCATTTACATTAGTACCTTGAATAAAATTTATTTTGCCATTTACCACTTTGATTATATAAAGCAATCATGTACCAGTATGTCTAATTTAGTAAAGTCTTATCTTCAACAAGTACATACTTCACTCTTCTAACAAATTAGTACTGCATACCGTGGCAGACATTTTCTTTGCAATTCACCATCTTTCTAACTTCCTAACTATTTAATGCATTTATCTATTATTTATTTTATTTATCTGTTCTTTTCTTCAACATAAGGTACAGAGATACACAGATCATTTATATGTAACTAAGATTGTTCCAATGATAGACTGATACAATACTTGTACACAAAAAAATGTTGGCTAAGTAAAACACAGGCTAGGTAGGACCTCAGGACCTGACCAGCTCATGGGATTGTGTGCAGGCTTAAGGCTTGTGTCTTGATCACCAACACATGGCACTTGTTACATTAGCGCATATGGAATTCATTCCGAGCGCAGAGACATCATCTTGAGAAACTGAAGCTGAAACTGCACTCATCATTAGCTTAATAAATCTGTAGATTTTAAAGTAACTGCTCAGTGTCCACAATGTTGGTCCACAAACTTACCTTCACTATGTCAGCTTTGCCTGCCCCAGCAGCAGCAAACACAGCACAAGCGGCATTGTTTATGACTGGAAATGTCAATGTCACACGTGCTGGGGGAGGTTTAGGGGAGTCTGAGATTGGCGCGACGAGTCGGGTTTGTTCCTGAAAAAACAGGCACATCTGGGTACATTTTCTCATTAGTGAGAAAACACACAGTAAAGAGTGAGAAAAAAAAAGGGGTGTGGGGGGTGTGGAGAGGGAAGTGCAACTTCGAACATTATCTATCCAATTTAAAACAGACTCATATACATCAAAAATTTACAGTCATGACGTACTGTTAAGCAGCAAGAGAGTCTAAAAATGACTGCCATTTTGCGAAAACGCAAAAGATGTTAGGGTAATCCCATAACCCTGAGGTCATAACCATGAGGTCACAGGGGAGAAAGGTAGTTGATACCTCACTGCTCTCAAGTCGGTATTTTGAGGGTGGGTCCCCACTTCTCTCCCTTGCCATTTTTTCTTCCCCAAACACTGAACTGGGCCAGACATGCATTTCAATGGTGGGTAGACTGGTGGCCACATACACCAAGTTTTCAAGCCAGCCTGTTTGTTCCGTACCCAGAGCTGAGTGTGCTATAATATGTTGGATAGGTTGGGACCATACAGTCTAGTAACATCCACTTGTTGAATAAGTCTGTGAGAGTGTTGCTCAAATTTCCTGACCAACACAGCAGGTGTCTATATCTCCCAGGCCTGGTAAAGAGAGTTCTGTAACACAGTCTCAGTTTGAAAAGTAACTCCATAGCATAATCACTATAATCCCCATTCTCACCATTATAGCACTGCAAAAATTTCCTCCAACATTGTGGGCTCTACATGCTTTGTTCTTGTGGTGACCTCAGTTTTGGTGGATTTGACAGTGTGTTGGAGGGATGAAATGGGTGGTGTGAGGTTAGTGACACAGAAACAATGCGTAAGATGGGACAGAATTTTCTTTCTTTTTCCCCTGATTCAAAAAAAGAAATAAATAAATAAAAAAAAAAAAGAGCCAGACCTGAAACTTATACAGAGCAACTGGAAAGCAAAAACTCTACTGCTACGCCATCCAGATCTAAAAAAAAAAATATGTACAACTGTATTCAAAACAAGTGTGACTGCCCGCGTTCAAGCAAACAGGAACCCGAAAAAACACGAAAGAAGAATACGAACGCGTATTTAATACAAGACAAGACAGGCGCAAATTTTCGGCCAACTGGCCTTTGTCAAGCGTAAGATTACAAACAAACAAACACCAGATACAAAAATTTTGAGAAAAAGACTGAAACTTCCCTGCTGCTGTGTCCAATGTAACAAAAATTTTGAGAACAAGACTGAAACTTCCCTGCCGCTGGACACAGCAGCTGGGAAGTTTCAGTCTCTTTCTCAAAATTTTTGTATCTGGTGTTTGTTTGGTTGTAATCTTACCCTTGACAAAGGCCAGTTGGCCGAAAATTTGCGCCTGTCTTGTCTTGTAGTATTAAATATGCGTTTGTATTCTTCTTTCGTGTTTTTTCTGGTTCATGTACAACTGTAATTTGCATCCAACTCGTTGAAGGCCCATTTGCTCAGTTTCTTAACCCTTTGACTCCCACACCCTGTCCACCAGCATCCTGTGTTGTCAACCATGCTAGCAAAGCAAAAACTTAACCCTTTGATTCCCTCGCCCTATCCACCAGCTTCCCACAGTTAATTTTTTTGCAGTTGGGGGACAGGGTGCCGGAGTCAAAAGAATAAACACAACACTGATGACAATGCAGAGGTTGTGGGCTCAATCCCCCTGTGGACTACATAATTTCCGTGCTCTGCCGATAAAGACACTAAATCAAGATCAAATGTTTTGCGTTTGATCCCAGCCCGCAACACAAAAAACTTGATCTGTTTGCTGCCCATTTTACTGCTCTGATCACTTTGAAGGTGTCACCTAAGCATTTCATAGGCTCTGTTCTCTCCCATTCCTCATTTCAAGACCTAGTCAGTGCATAAAGTCTTGAACAGGCTTCAGGATTCTGCCAGATTAGTACTTGTAGGTCTGAGTGGAGCGCATATGGAATTGTCAGAGTGCAATGAGTCCCTCTTAACCCTTTGACTCCTGAACTCTGTCCACCAGCATCCTGCATTGTAATCCATGCCAGCAAAGCAAAAACTTAATCCTTTGATTCCCTCATCCTATACACTAGCTTCCTGCAGGAGGCTGGTGGATAGGATGAGGGAATCAAAGGGTTAGGTTTTTGCAGTTAGTAGATAGGGTATGGGAGTCAAAGGGCACAAATTCTGAACTCTTCTGCATTTCCCTACCAGCTGAATGAATCAATGATGACAATGAATTAAAAATCAGCCTCTACACAATTAAAAAACCTTGACTTAATTTAATGCTTTTACATTTCTGGTCAAAAAGAGAGATCCATCTAATCCAAAGGACTTGGAGTATGGAGACAGTCCAAGAGAGATCCATCCAATCCAAAGGGCTTGGAGTGTTGAGACAGTCCAAGAGAGATCCATCCAATCCAAAGGGCTTGGAGTGTTGAGACAGTCCAAGAGAGATCCATCCAATCCAAAGGGCTTGGAGTGTTGAGACAGTTCAAGAGAGATCCATCCAATCCAAATGACTTGGAGTATGGAGACTGTTCAAAACAGATTCATTCAATCCAAAGGGCTCGTAATGTGGAGACTTTCAAGACAGATTCATCTAATCCAAATTCATGTAACCTGAACAATTTCTTGTGTCTCATCTCAGCTGTCGGCGTCACTGGGTTCGGTGTTGGCTGTTGCACATCTGGACACCACCATCTCCCTCCAGGCCACTCTGTCTTGACTTTTGCGGACAATTTCTCGAATATTTAGGCCACTGATGTTGGTTATGTTCTCAATGCATGAGACTGGAGGTCTGCCTTTCTTCCTTTTTGCCACTGTTTTTCCTTCAAAGATGGTTACCATGAGGTCCGTATTCTTGTTGTGTGGCTCATGACCAATGTATTTCAGTCTTTTTTCTTATACACTCAACCCAAATCTGCAGGCAACTGTCTGGCAGATTCTTTGAGAATGTGCAAAACTCTACATGCTGCAAGGTCTTGAAAATTGTGGGGAGGGGGAGAATGGGACCCTCGAAACAAAGCTGACTCTACCAGAATGACTGGAACACAACGATGGGCAGTGAACAGGCCACTTTTTATGTTGCAGGCCAGGATTGAACTCAAGATCTTGAGTTCATAACTATTAACAGAGCCAGTCAGTCTGCACACCAAGAGAATGGGTAATCATCCTTTGAACTCGTGTTCCGCTAGTGTCTTCCCTGAACTTGTGTTCCGCTAGTGTCTTCCCTGAACTTGTGTTCCACTAGTGTCTTCTCTGAACTTGTGTTCCGCTAGTGTCTTCCCCCTTGGGTCTCTTGCGTTTGAGTATGGCTGAGCCTCAAATGATCAGTCTGACAATTTAGACAAAGTAATATCTTTTAAGAGTCTTCTTTGCTGCTGTCACTAAACTGTTCTTCCGCTGCTTTCTCTTTAGGTGAAAGTTTGATGTTGACCTGAAGTTCATATCTGGTAAAGTTCCAACCAGAAACAGCTGAGAAACCCTTGCTAATACAAACACACACACACACACACACACACACATACACACACACACACACACACACACACACACACACACACACACACACACACACACACATATACACACACACATACATATGACATACATACATCACTCCTGGCATTACATCACACTGATCACTGTGCTATACACGTAGTGTGCAATGCTGTTGTACTACCACTGTTCAGCACTTTTTTTTAACAAGGCAAGACTATACATGGCAAGCTTGGCGTTTCGGAAACAATACCTTATTCATACAAAGAGGAATTTGTTACATGCGAGAGCAGATTTTGCTTGCTACAGACAGTATTTTTCAAGAGAGAAAGAGTAGAAGCGGGCAGGAAAACTAACACAGTACGTAACTGCCAGACTGTAACACTGATCTGACTTTCGCTCTAAACAGCAAACAGATTTGAGAGACTACAGACATGAAAAACGATGCATACTGAACTGCGTCCCTGTTTTCAATCACTGGAAAATAATGACTGTTCATTCATTTGCTCATTCTTCTCTTTTTTTTTCTTTCTTTTTTTCGATCTCAGTTTCAAACAAGCAGGTATACGGTAAACTCTCTCTCCCTCTCTCATAAACATTATATACAGACAAATAGGACAAACCTTAACCAATGGATGACCAGGAAACAAAGAACAGGTATGGCCATCAGGACCCATGCCCAAGACCAGAACATCAAACCTGGGGATGCCATCACCTGGGAATACTTTCCGAATATCTTCCAAATACTTCTCCGCAGCCGCTTCCACTGTGATTCAAAGGCATAATTTCTCAATTATGTGAAAAGGCTTGTCTTTGCATTAAAACAGCATAACCAAAAAAACAAAACAAAAAAACTATGCATACATACTTTTATTATTAAAACCATGTTTACCTCCATGAGCAAAATAATAATAATAATAATCACAATGACTAACTGTACAGAGCTTCATCTGACTGCATTATGTTCACGTAATTATCTATGTAAAATAAGAATATTTCTGTGTGAAAACACACCATTTCTGCAAAACAAAACAGGTATATATAATTATGAAAAGCTGTAAACTGTAAACCACTTTGTGCTTGATGTAAATGCCCAGTTATTATTATCGTTATCAAAATCAATATTCAGACCACCAGTTTCAAAAACTATGTCTGCTGACCTTAATATCTGAAATTTCTTATATTATTCCTGAATTTTCCAGACCAAAAAACAAACAAACAAACAAAAACACCTTAAAATGATACTTTAGTTTCCCCAGATAATCCCGAATCTGTGAGAACCCCATAAATCTTCTTTTTTTTTTAAACTGCTTCCAGACTTGACATTTTGTATGGAAGGATCATTGATTACACTGTCCAGTTTCAAAGTTGGCCAACCTTTCAGCTCTGTCGCAAAGCCTTCCTGAAACTTCCTTATTATAATTTCTTCTTCCTTTTACTGTTCTGTTACTAATCTTATTGCCAGTACCATCAATATTAATCAGCTGAAATGGTAAGGTCGACAGGGAAAGTGTTGTCAGCTGCTTCCAACAATATGGGCGTCAGACCCTTCTTGTAAAAAGACCTGACCAGAAAAAAAGAAAAACTGATAAATAATACTTCACTTTCCCCAAACAATTTCAAACCTGTGAGAACCCAATAAATCTGTTCTCTTTTTTTTTTTTTTAATTGCTTCCAGACTTGACATTCTGTATGGAAGGATCACTGATTACACTGTTCAGTTTCAAAGTTGGCCAACTTTTCAGTTCTGACGCAAAGCATTCCTCGTTATAATTTCTTCTTTCTCTCACTGTTATCAATCTTACTTTTATCCACCAGTTCCATCAATATTAGTCACCTGAAACGGTAGGGTCGATGGGAAAAATATTGTCAGCCGCTTCCGACAATATGGGTGCCAGACCCTTCTTGTAAACTGAGTAAGTGCACTCTGGATTATCGTAGCTCACATGTCGCTCGTCGCAGAAGAAGATGCGCCATTTCCCCAATTCTGTCTTCGCGGCGGTCAGGCCATTGCACAAAAATTTGGCAGCACTGCCACCTGAATCATCAAAAACTTGGGTTTGAAATCAAAGCAAATGCACAGTGTTCATAAAAGTTATATGACAAAAATATCATGACTGATAAAACAATGTGCATTACCTTATAGTTCATAACAATTCATATGAACGAATGTGGAAGTAGTTAAAAAGTTGCCAGCAAGTACAAAATCGCTGTGACAAACGATATCAGTTATCATAAAGACTGATATTAAACATAAATTTATATGAAGGAACATCTTTGATCATGATGGACTCGGCAATTACGCTATGCTGTAGAGCATGGTTTGTGTAGTCAAGGATGCTGTATAGCATGGTTTGTGTGTGTTTGTGTAGTCAAGGACTCTATATTTCTGTCTTGCGGGTGTGTGTGTGTGGGTGCGTACGTGTGTGCATGTGTGTGTGTGTGTGCATGCACACAGCTGTGTTGGTGTGTGTGTGTGTGTGTGTGTGTGTGTGTGTGTGTGTGTGTGTGTGTGTGTGTGTGTGTGGTGGTGTGCACGTAGGTGTGTGTGTGTGTGTGTGTGTGTGTGTGTGTGTTGTGTGTGTGTGTGTGTGGGTGTGTGTGTGTGTGTGTGTGTGTGTGTGAGTGTTGTGTGTTGTTGCTACCACGGTTGGCAATGTGAGATGCGGTGAGCAGGGTAGGAGTCAAGGGTTAAGTAGAGCGCAGAGAAACTGTCTGAATGTGGTGAATCCTCAAACAAACGCCAAACTCAAATGACAATAGAAACATTTGTGTTTCTTTAATAGACCAGGTCTGACTACATGTACTGCCAGGTATTGTTTTTGTATTCTGCATAAATGTATTATTTTAAGTAACCAGATAATTAACTGTTTTCTTGGCTTTATTTTATAATATTGATAAGTATTTAAAACTTTTAAGCTAGAAGATCACTATGAGTTTGCATACATGTGCAACTATAAGACAGACACAGAACTAAGTGTGCTGTGTGTGAGATTGGGAGTGTGAGATGGATGGGATGGGTTATAAGTCAGACACAGATGCTCTATTTTGTGTGTCAGTAAGCATGGGCAAGAGCTGAAGGTGTGGGAAGGATGTGGGGGCTGGAGGTGGGGGTCCATGCTCGCACACTGGTTTTTGTATCACATCGATAGTATACTGTGTAGGGGCTTGATCATTAGATCAGCAGCGATTTGGCAGTAGGGATTCATTCTTCTTTCGTTCAGTATAGCGGATATCAAGTCTTTCAATTCTTAGTTTGTGCAAGTCATGCTGAATTTGTAGTTTCAAGTTTGTTTACTTTCACTTCGATATATGTGCTATAATTATGCTGCTACACACATAAAGAAGTTCTGTTCTCTGTCCTAGAGCATTGCAGGGTGGGTGGGGGCAGGGACCTCACTGACGGTGTGCATGGTTTTCTTTCCTACCATTATCTGTAGTACTACGCAAACTAGCAGACGATAAAAACATGATACACGCTGCCGTCACAAGATTGCTTTCGTTTTTAATCAACAGCTTTGATATAAATATTAATATTTACCAGACACTCCTATAACGAAGAGTCCTTTATCTTTGATGGCTGCAGTGGCTCTTTCAATTACCAGTTCGCATAGCTTCTCTGCGACATCCTTCTCTGATTTTGTCACGTTGATCACAGGCGCGGCCATGTTTAGTGGTTAGATTTAGCCTACTCTCTTCTAACAAGTTCTTACGATTCCGGTCTAAAGAAAGTCGGACGTGGATGTGGATTTGGATTTAATCCTTTGACTCCCGCACCATGTCTACCAGCATCCTGTGGTGTCAACCATGCTAGTAAAACAAAAACTTAACCTTTGACTCCTCATTCTGCAGGAAGCTGCGGATAGGGTGAGGGAATCAAAGAGTTAATTTTTTTGCGGTTGGTGGGTAGAGTGCGGGAGTCAAAGGATTAACACTCCTTAACACCAGAAATGCTTCCTGATGGAAGGATCCAAATGATCACGGCAATAATCATAAGTCTGTACCTTAACCCTATGCAGTATGAACAAAAAGAACAAAGCCAAAATACTTGAACATATATGATATGTCTCTCGATTTTGAAAGGTGCAGATATCGTACGTTCTGATGGGTACCTTCATATAGTGGATTCAAAAGAATGGACCGATAAAGCAGTTTAAAAGGGTGTAAAGCATGTACTGAAGTAGTCTTTTCGTATACTGAACATTCCTCTGTTATTACATGTTTCATAGAAAAAATAGTTTGGGATAAAGTTTTTGTTTTGTTTTGTTGTTGTTGTTGTTTTACGAAATGGGTATATTTATTTACATTTGACATACACAATGTGCAAAGCATCTTTGTATACCTAAAACCAAGCACAATGTTTTGACAATGAGAAAAATTCAACAATAATTTACAAGTTAATGGCGAATACATTCCAAACAAAATTCAGCAAATATAAAAAGTCAGTACTCATGTGATGTACCCAGGTCATTTTGATTGATAAGGTATTAGATTATTAGCTGATAGTACTGTAAGAAAAGTATTTTTCGGATGAAAAATATGTATAAGGTCATTCATCATCATCATCAGGTGCCCTGCCACATAGCGTTGGCGATCATGATTTCATATTTAAAGCCAGTTACTCCAGTTCAACAGAACATCAGAGAAGGGGAGGAAAAGGAACTTATCTAATCATACACTGACACATTGACACAACAATCCTGTTACGATGAGATCTAATAAGGCCTATTTAATGAAGTGCACTGGCTTTAAGTTCGAACCTACGACCATTGGCATGTGAATCTGATGTTCAATGAAATGAATCATTGAGGCCCATGTTGAGCCAAATGCTTATTCTGCTGGTGACAAATGCTATACCAGAAACTGGATGGATGTTCTTTTAGTAAATGTAAATATTACAAAACTAGCGAAAGACTTTTAAAGAAAAAAAGACAATTTTAGCCTTGCCTAAAAAGAGAGTCTGTCAAGCAAGTCAAATCCAACTCTATAAATAAAACCAAAAATATAAGCATCTGTATTGAGATTTATATTTGTCCTCCGTCATCTCACTATTTCAAATACATATAGAGTCCTTGACTACACTGACGTTAAACTGACATAACTCGGCCTTTAACACCAAAATGAAGATACTTTAGACTTCACTCTGCCACATTGTTGAAATACTGACTTACTTAACCATATGTTGTTCCCACATTGCACTACACACGAGGCAGTCAAGGCATACCACCATGCATTGTCCTCGGCCATTTTGCTGATGTTTTTCCATCTTTTGTTGACCAGTCAGAGATTCTTTTTCCACTGCCTATTACCAGCTCATCCTGGCCATCATCTTTTGCTGGCCTGTTGGCATTCAATTATGGCTTAATTTGCAGGTTTTGTAATGAAGAGCCTCCACAGATGCCCAACCCAGCAAAGCACCACCTGCAAATGGTGGTTGACATGGGAAGGTGTTATAGTATGTACCTTATCTCTTCATTTGACACAAGGTCATTGCATTTGATGCCCAGGATTTTACACACACTTCTGGTGTCACAGGCATCCTTTCTTCTCCACCCAGGTGGTCCTAAGATGTCAGGTTTCACAATGGGAGGCAGTGTTTGGATTGTAGACTCTCAGTTTAATTCCAAGGGAAATTTTCCTTCTGTTCCACTTCGTTCAGCTGTTTGAATGCTGCTGTTGTCTTTCCAATCTGGGTTTCAGTTCATGGTCAAGGTAATTAGTGTTGCTGATGGAACTGCCCAAGTAATAAAGTTCTCTTTCTCCTCCATCTTCTTCTGGCCAATGAAGACATTTGTTGACGCCTGATGTCACCTACTAAACATGTTGTCTTTTTGGCACTGATGATAAGAAATCCAAAACAAGTGTGACTGCCCGCGTTCAAGCAAACAGGAACCAGAAAAAACACGAAAAAAGAATAAGAATGCGTATTTAATACAACAAGACAAGACAGGCACAAATTTCCGACCAACTGGCCTTTGTCAAGCGTAAGATCTTTTTGTATCTGGTGTTTGTTTGTTTGTGATCTTACACTTGACAAAGGCCAGTTGGCCAAAAATTTGCGCCTGTCTTGTCTTGTTGTATTAGATACGCGTTCTTATTCTTTTTTTTTTTTTTTCGTGTTTTTTTTTTTCCTGGTTACTGATGATAAGGCCAGTGTTTCCTGCATAACTGCTGATATATGCCACAAGCAATTGAACGTCTTGAAAGTTACTTTTCACAGCAGCTATGCTATCAGCAAAATCTTGATATGTTTTGTTCTGATTTGTTTTTCTTCAGTCCACTGTATGTCCTTTCCCAATGGCAATTACGAAGATGAGAGGGAAAAGAATGTAGCCTTGTCTGACGCCATTGAGGATTCCTGACTATTTGTTGTAGCCATCTTTTGTTCTGATCTGATACTCGGTGTTACTGCAAAATTTGCTCTACGGTTGATACAACTTTTTTCCTGGAATACCACAGGACTTCAGGATCCTGCAAAATGATGGGGTGTTGGTACTGACGAAGGCTCTGGTGAAGACTATTACAGTGATAGCGATATTTGATGTCATTGATTAGTTTATGTGTAGTGTATATCCTCGAGGGTTAGATAAAAAAAATGAGCGTAATACAACCCTCGTAAATAAAATTGTTTTTGTTCATTGAAATTTAAGGTCGTTTTCGGTAATTTCCGGTAAGTTCACTTCTTTTTCCGCCGACAGCTCAACGAATGTGTCGGGAAAGAATCGGTTGTTTCCGGTGGGCTAAAGCTTATTCGGTTATTCTCGAGGAACTCGCTCACATACGACCAATCCGAGAACAGACATGGCGGACGTGTTGAGTATTTTGCGACAGTACAATATCAATAAAAAGGAGATTGTGGAGAAAGATGATCAGATCATCTTTGGAGAATTTGCCTGGCCGAAAAATGCCAAGACAAACTACGTTATTTGGGGGTAAGTACGCCTTTGGTACTTTGAAGTGACTTCCTCTTATACCGTAAAAGTGTTTAGAAGAGAATAACAAAGTCTGGTAAGACTGATTCAAGTGATTGTCTACACCATGTGCAATACAAGCTTCAGCTTGGTGAAGTTGGTCTCCTCAGTCATTAGTGCATGTTGCCCCGAGAGATATCAAAGTTCTCTTTATGTTGATGGCCAAAAATGTTCAGCAGAATAAGCCATTGTTTGTTACAACAAAGGTGGTCAAACCTTTTTCCGGAGATTTTCATCAGGGAGGGGGGTGGGGGTGAACAGGGGGAGACTACTGATAACACGAAGATGTGAAAGGCCGATGATTGATCTCAAAGGTTACATGGATTCTTTGTGTATGTTAGAGATAGTTTTTTAGTTTAATGTATATTTACAATCATTATCTTTTTGCTTACGTAGCCAGGGTTTACTTTAGTCCACTGGTCGTTTATGTTTGGCAAATTACTTCATTGTCGTCCTGCAATACTTTTCCCCTTTCGTAATTTTAATCACCTACTTTTAAAGTGTGAGAATGTGTGAGGAGAAGAAAGAGACAGAGTATGAAACCATTGGGGGGGGGGGGGGGGGGGAGAGAGAGAGAGAGAGAGAGAGAGAGAGAGAATATGTGCATATCTGTGTGTGACACACGCGTAACACAAGTAATGAGGAATTCTGGCTTTGGTGAGACTTGGTAAGTATGTTCTTTAAAAGTAAGTCTAGCAGAACAAATAACAGTTTTATAGGGCCTACACAAAATTGATTAGTTTGCAGCTTTTTAAAGAAAATCATTCTGGTTCTGTTGGATCACTAGCCACAGCCGTATCATTTTGTTGGCTAGGTCTGTCTGTAGTGGTACGATACTGAACTATGTATCTGTTGGCTTTTGTTGATTGCTTGATGTGTGTGTGTGTGTTTTGTTTTGTTTTGTTGAGTTTTTGTTTTGTTTATTCAGGGTTTTTTTTGTGTTTTTTTTTCTGTTTGTTGTTGTTGTGTCTTAAACAAAATTAGAAATAAACTTTGAATTGATTGTGGCTCACTTCATGTTTTTCTGTTATTGCATTTTACAGAACAGGCAAAGACGACATTGCCAAGGAGTACTACACTTTGGATTCCATACTCTTTCTATTGAAACATGTTACACTGCAGCATCCACTTTATGTCCGAGAAGCTGTGGTAAGTGACTTCATTTTGTGTGTGTGTGTGTGTGTGTGTTTCTTGGTCTGTGTTGCTCTGTGTGTGTGTGTGTGTGTGTGTGTGTGTGCGCGCGCGCGTGTGTGTGTGTGTGCGTGTGTGTGTGTGTGTGTGTGTTGCTGTGTGTGTGTGTGTGTGTGTATCACTGTATCAGTGTATGTGTGTGTGTGTGTGTGTGTGTGTGTGTGCATTCATACAAATGCATGTGTGTATGTGTTTATGCAGGTCACGATGTGTATGTGTGTCAGAGAACGAGAGAGAGAGAGAGTGGTGTGTGTGTGTGTTTGATGTGTGTGTGTGTGTGTGTTCGTTCGTTGCTTGATTTTAACGTCTTTTCACTATAGTATAAGTGATATTAGACGGGGAAAAATGGCATGGAGGATGAAATAAGGGGGGGGGGGGGGTGGAGGGGAGAGGGGAACAGAGTAAGGGACGTAAAAAAATTAAAAGGAAGCGGCAAGGTCTTAAGAAAAAGGATATGGGTGAACAGAGAAATGAAACTAGAACAACGCTAACATCAGTAATGTAAAAGAAAAATCGTCATAAAAACAAAACAAAACAAAAATAATCATAATTATAATAATAATCTTAAAGTAACGCATTAACAGGACTGTGAACCAGTGATTCTGTAATTTTAACTAACAAAACTTGATCCGATACTACTTCTTTAAAATGCGTTTCAAGATAGTTTCCTTGTGTAAAAGTCTTTGGTAAAAAGGAACGAAGCTTTCTGCAGTAAAACAAACAGTGATACAATGTGAATTGTTCGCCACAAATACATAAAACGTTGTTACAATATTTTGTTTTGAAAGCGTTCAACTTTGAAACAAAGCATGTGTGTGTGTGGGTGTGTGTGTCACTGAATATCTTCATTTGAAATGAGTAATCACATTATTGATGCATTTTGTACTTGGTGCTGTCTACCACTAGTACAAGAAAACTACAGAGCTTGTATTAATGTGTCTTTTGAGAATGTCACTAGGCAACACTAATGGTGTTGAATTTTTATCTCACTTGTATTTTTTTATGATTGTGTTTATTTTTTAGCTCATGCTTCTGTTATGTACAATATTTTAGTGTTATTGATGCATTACTTGTTGGATTCCCATATCAATTTATAGCTTTTTACTGCTTGTTTTAGTGTCCAATGTTCAGAGAGACAATAAAGCAGATTGTCTTTATGGTTTTTTTGCTTTCAAGAGAAGAAACAATTTTGTGATGCAAACTAACAGATAATAATTCAATAACTTGTTTTTCTTTTGTTAGGAATCTGTGGTCAAGCCATATGTGGCAGTGAATGTGAGCTTTTCTTCCAGTTCCTGGCATGGGTCTTAGTGGTCAGAGAAGTTACAGTTCAACCATGTTTCCTGTCTCTTCAATTGATCCTGTTGAAGTACAGGATCTGGCACTTGTATTGGGAATTGATCTCAGCACCCCATTCTCATCTGATGTAGATCTGTGGTTGTGTAGACGTTTGTGATATATTTTATTGATACCATGGTTTGTTAGAAGGTGCCTGTAATCCCAGTACTTCTTACTTAAGCTCTCCAGGGTTTCTGCCGGAGTTGTCCCTCTTGTAGCTTACGGTCAGTTAGTTCTATCATCGGATGTCCACTGACTTAGTATAGTTTCTAGGTTTGGCCTTGCCAAGTGCTAGCTTGCCCTGTCCTGATAGAAACCATCTGCTGGCTGTAGCCAGTAGTTGGAGATAGTCACCCCACTACAAGACAGATCAGAGAAAATATATGGTCTGTATACTAGTACAACTGAACATTTACAAGAACTGCCCAGAATGCATTTCTCTTTTTTGCAGTGGATCGAAGTATTCCATTTGTATTTTGGGGCTTTTGTCAGCAAATGTTTTGTGATTTGAAATGTGAATCATGAGGTACAATTGCAGTTGTCTGTCCTATCAGGCTCTTGGTGTCAATGTTGTTCGTCGTCCAGATAGAAAAGATCTACTTGCATACCTCAATGGGGAGACGACTACTTCAGCCAGCATCGACAAGAGTGCCCCTCTTGAAATTTCACAGCGACCAACCCAGGGTATGATCCTATTAATGTAAATAGTTTTCTTTTTGAGCAGGAGGACCATCGTAGGGAGTTGACTAGACGTCAAATATAGTGTAGCTTAACTGTAGCAGGAAGCTAAGTCTACACATGTAGCGTTGTTGATTGGTTGGATCTTGCTATTGAAGGACATCACGAGTTGAAAAATAAGCTACATATACATGTATATTGCTTTGAAACAAATACAGATGAAGGGCAGTATTCACAGAGTGAAAATTCTGTCTGCTTTCAAAAAGGAAGTCGGCTGCAGTTTTGCTCTGAATTGCCACCGAGAAGATGGGCAGGCAACTGTCTGCACCATTGAACATGGACAGTTCACAGAATGGCAGTTCAAAGGAGTCTTGCTGATTGGTTTCATTACACATGTATAGATTTTTGACGATTAGTGTTTTTTCAGTGAGACATGTTTGATATCCATGGTTTTAAGAAGATTAAACTAGAAACTGCTTGGATAAATTTTCTCTTGCAAGTTGGATGTGATTTGTTAATGATTAAGTTAACGAAGTTATATTCTGACAGAGATGCACAAAGAGCTTAACCATATGTTTTGGATTGTAAACCTGTTATGTATACTTAAGTAATTTCATGGCATAAGATTGAATATTTTCACAGTTATTGGCAATTTTGAAACAGTTGTTACAAATGTTAGAAACAAGAGGAGCATGTTTACAGTTGCTACTATGATTAAAGAATTATTATTTGACTTTTATAAATTTGATAGATTTGTTTGGACCTGAATCTGAATTGCATATTGTTGTCAAGCACAGACTAAATTGCATGTAACCATGCACACACACATAAAACATATTCATAATCATACACACACACAGTACTGATGAGTATTGTGTGACCCTCAGTGGTTATTATTTCCTGATAATTGGGGGTCAGATTCTGTGTATGAAATTCACATCCAGATTTTTATAGGGTCACCAAATTATTTAAAGGGTCACACTTTACTACTGTTAGACAATGAACTGAAGTCATGAACACACACACACGCACAATCGCACGCATGCTTTGAGCAATTTGGCTATTTTGAAGATTCTTGTTGGTTTTCAATAGGGAAGAGATCACAGCAAAAGTTGTTCGTTGATCCAGAAACTGTCTTAACCATGAGGAAAGATAAAGCTTACGTTTTTGTCGACTTAGAAGTTAGATCGTGGTTAACGGGAAGAAAGTGCAGATGCATAATGTGCTGTTCTAAGTTATAGTGTGTACAGTGGAAAATCATTGCATGCAGATAAAATTTGCATGCTGACACATTGGTCTGAACTGTATGCCATGTAGTAGTCTTACAAAGGTGTGTGGTACCTATTAAAATATAGTAATGATTTTAATGTAAGTGTACTAAAAGGCTCTATACACATTGTGCCATTGTCTGGTATTTTATATTATTTCATGAGTCTTGCACATTTTTCTTTAATTACCTACAATGGTGTGAAAAGTGATATTGGTGCATTTGGTAAATGCCAAAATTGGTGGCTTTTAATGTTTATTGAATTTTTTTTATAGACGAGTTTCTATCATTTCAGCAGCTAAAATGCTGGTCATTGTGTCAGAAGAACAGAAATAATTGCTTAGTCAAAGGTTTCGACATATAGCATTCGCTTCTATGTTTTTGAACACAGTGAAACGACCGGCCGAAGATGCTGGCCCAGAGGGACCACAAAAGCGACTTCGTCTTGAGGTAAGCTCATGGTGGATAGTTTATATGATATGTGTATGGGGAGGGTGTGCATGCGTGTGTGTGTGTGTGTGCGCGCGCGTGTATGTGTTTGTGTATGTGTGTGTGCCACTTTGTGTGTGTGTGTGTGTGTGTGGCACTGTGTATGGGGGGCCCACAGTGCTAAAAGGTTTGAAAAATATAGATTGCTGCATTGCTTTGATTTTGATTTGAAAAGCTGTGCAATAAAAGTTTCAGTGAATGTGTATGCATTGTGTGAAGAAATGATTATGCTTTGAATACTATGCATGGATGGATGAAACGTGAACTTGCAACCAGTCTTTTGGTAGATAGGTCCGCTTCTGCAGTGGCAGCAGTCAGCATCGGCTTGCTGTGAGCATTTTGAGTGTATTTTTGATCCTCTTTATATTGCTTAAAATGTTGAGTAAATGGTTTAAAAAATATACTGAAATAAAGCTTGTTTTCTGCTCTACAACACTGTGTTGTTTGTTTTACAATAAAATATAAAACTTTGAAGCGCTTCATGGTTAAACAATGCGGGTGCTGTTGTCTTTGCTCCGACCCGAGCCGCCATGACTAACACTGCGTCAGCGCGTTCAAAACGAGTGTGGTCAGAAACACGGCGATCGCTTCGCAGTGTTGCTGTGTCTATTTTTAGAACTAGCGTCCTTGGAAACTCCAATTTCCAGCGATTCCATTGGTCTATTTATTGTGCAGACAGCCTTGTAAGAACCATTTGATATCGCGAGTTGAAAACAAGGAACTTTTCTGAGAGCCGATATCTTCGGAACTGTTTATCAAGATGCTTCAATTTTTATATCAAATTGAAGCTTAGACTTTGAAGTTTTTAATAAGTGCACTGTTGAAATCGCAGACGACTGCACTTTGACGCGCTTTTGTTTGGAACAATGTGAATCGAAGCCGAGTGCCGCTCTCGAGTGCATGATGGCGGCTGCGTCAGGCAGCCTGAGCGAGCGCTGCTCTTCGCCTGGATTATCGTCTTGTGATTCGAGAATTCGCCAATTAGTCGGTAAGTAAATATCATATTTAAATAATTTTATATGTTTACGCTGCCTTTGCAAACTTTTCGCTTTTGTTTCTTGAGAGGAAATGAATGAAATGAATGTTTCTAGGGCACCTGCATACGAGTAGCGCTAAGAAAGCGAACTTTGTGTTGAGTGACTTGAGTTGGCTGGAAAATACTGAAATATCTCAACGTATTTTGTACTGTTGATGAAATGGATTGAAAGAAATGTGTTTCAAAGACTCAATTATTTTTTATATTGGCTCGATGTTTGTTTTTTTATTATGATCTTGAGATTTATTCTTCGGCAATGAGATCGCGAAAGTTGTTATGGAAAGACAACTCTTCACTTCCGGTTTCCTAGATTGTGTAGTTTCGCTTTCTTTAACGTGTTTTCTTCTCGATTCTAAGCGCAAGTTTGATGTTTTTATCAGATGATGACCAGCTGACAGCGTTGCTAGCTCGTTTTGACCAGAAAGGGCCGGGTAGACCACCCAAATTGCCCGAGATCCAGTTCAACAACAGGTTTCTCCTGCAGCTGCTGGTGTTGAAGGAAAAGAACCCAAATCCGGTATCGGAAGGAATTCTTTGTGGCCAAGCATTTAAAGGTAACGGGCAAGCTCCAAGATCTTGTTGACAGTCTCTTGTCTGACCTAGGAGAGCAAGTGAGGTCCCAGGGGGATGTAGAGTTTATGGCGGCCCTCCAGCGACATCGCCAACCAAGACAACAATACGAGTCTGAAGAGGAGGAAGAAGAAGGACAAGATCAGGATGAAGGACAAGATCAGGATGAAGAAGAACAGGATGAAGCACTTGTGGAAGAGCATCAGGACGAAGAAGACGAGGAAGAGCAACAGGATGGCATGGACTTCAAGTTCAATGGGCCTGGACAGACTGTTGCTGCGTTTTACAGTGATGAGCGAGGAGAGCCTTGCTACTACATTGGCCAAGTGCTAAGCATCAAAGACGGAAATACAGCTGCAGTGACTTTCCTCAGTCAGAGAGGTTCTGCAAATGTATTTAAGTGGCCTGAGTCTGGTGACATTGAAAATAACCTGAGCTCACGGTACATTTTTTTCAGTGATTTCCATATGAAATCTGTAGGCCGGACGTGGTGTCTGACCAGCGATGACTGGAAGAAGCTGCAGCTCTCCTGGTCCAAATACACTAGAAAACACTGATAGTTTTTTTCTGTGGTGTATTTCAAGCTACTGTTAGTTTTTTCTGTGGTGTATTTCAAGCTTGGGGGCTTAGGTGTACTGTATGAGCCATTTGCGAACATTACTTGCCATGATTTCCATATGTAAAAACTGGTTGTGTTTCAGGATAGTTTTGACTACTTTAGAACTTCTTTTGAAGCCTGTGGATGTGAAATTCAAGTTCTACTCTTTATTCTGAGCAAAAGGGTACTTGAAATTAGTCTGTAGCATCAGTAGTTGTTGAGATATGGCTTGTTTACTATTTGGTGTTATTTCTCTCTCATGTCATCTTTTTCCGCCTGCGAGAAATGTGTTTTTCCTCATTTTTGAAGTGATCTGGATGAAAAACTATGGCTTGCCTACCCCTGGAAAAAATTATTCTTACAGTAAGTAGTATATAGTTTTGGTTTTATCATTTTCAGCTGTGTCTGTGTATTCATTCTCCATTTATCAAGCCAGAAAAATGGTGTTTCGTTAAAATCGCTAAATTGTGCCATTTTCTTGCATTTTTAAATGCTCATAACTCTTGAACTATCATTGATAGGAAGATAAAATTTGGCAGAGATATTCAGTGTTGTGTTGTCTTTCAAATGCTATTAAGTTTTTCTCTTTATGTGAACAAACAAAAATTTTGAATTTTTGGGGTGGACCTACCTACTTTTGGATGAGATGACAAACCAAGATCCTGTGTGTAGCAGCGCGTGCATAAATGCAGTAACAGAGTAGTTGTCCTTGGCAAAACTTTGTAGAAGAATTCATTTCCATAGGTAAACAGAAATATACACATACAGAAGGAAAAAAATTATAAAATTTGGTGATGTACGGCAGCGACATGCTCTCCATCAGGAAGGCAGCCTGAATTTCACAGGGTAAAGCCATTGTGACAACAACTGAATGAATACAAATCATATTTGAGAATATTGTGATGAACTAGAGCAAATGACCGTAGTGTTATGTTCATTTTTGTGACATAGCTATTGGATGCATTGTTAAACCTTTACTACCTAGCCTTTTCAGAAATGTCACAAATGCCTGAGTAAGTTTGTACAAGAAAATCATGAAGCTTTGGTATTCATAATTCATGCGTGGTTCTTAACCTACAAGTTGTATAACATTACAGAAAACAAGCTCAGAAGATCTGGTCTAGAGTTCTTTACGATTTCTTGTGATAATGTAAACTGATGCATGAATTTGAAGAAATATGAGCTACATTTTCACTTATGCATAAATGGAGGAAACGCAGCATTGTGGTCCCAATTTTCCCCAAGACTAACAAGGGTTATTAGCATTCTCAGTTCTGGAACTTTGGGTTGAAGCCAGTGAGGACAGACAAATCCCACAATGACTTTTTTGAATGATGGGGGGTTTGAACCCACAACCATCCAATCCATAGTCTGTTGCACAACCACTTTGCCATTCTGACAGGTATGTAAACTGCTTCTGTTAATGTATGAAATGACAAAAGTGTCCTATGTAGCTGGCTACCACATTTAAAGTGTTTGCAAGTTATTTGAACAACATGTGCGATAAATATAATGAAGATGGCGAACAGATTTTGTTTTGCATTGACAGAACAGTTTGCTGTTTTACATTTCCTCTCACTGTGCTTATAACGTCATAGTAACATTTCATTCCAAAGGTAAAATGTCAGATGTTGCATTTCTCTGCTTCATTAATTTAAAGGAGATGACATATAGTCATTTCAAAAGTTCTGCTTCATTAAAGGAGTTGACTTATAGTCATTTCAAAAGTTTTCCATATCAATATTCTTGCAGTCTTGGTATCATTTTGACCCATTTTTATAAACTTAACAGTGTATACGAGAGGTGTGATATAGGTAATTCCACTTGTGGATCATTATTTGGCACTTATTTCTTGTATGATATTGGTTGGTATTGTTTATTACAAGCAACAAGATTTTTTTTTAGGATCATCACACTTTGGTAGTTTCCTTTGTTCTCATCTTTTTTCCCCCCATTTTTCTTGTCTCCCATTTTCAACACCACCTTAAATGAAGCTAGGAGTTGGTTTTTTTTATAGTTTTTTTGTTTTGTTTTTTGGTTGTTGTTTTTTAAACAATGTTATGATGATGAGGAGGATACTTATGGTGCTGTGGCGTTTCATGTAGGATTGAGATTGCTTGACTCGACTGTATTCTGCACTTGCTTTCGTAATATATCCTGACATCAACCAAGCCTGAAGGATACAGGTACTTGAGGTGTTGATCAAGAAATTTGAGCAGCATCCTCAATGATGCATGTGTGAAGTGGACGAGACTCGACTGAGTGGTCCCATTCTTCCAAATAAGTCCATAGCGCTCCAAGCTCTGGGTAGAAGCAGGTTGGGAAAGGACTGATGGGGATTCTAACCCACAACCTTCCAGTCGGCAGTCCCTTGCGCTCAACACTCCACCACAGTGACTTATACAAACCAAAAGATAGGCTTCATTAACTCACTGGAGCTATGCCGTATACGGCTTTACGTCACTTTTCACACTGCGTGGAGCTGTGCTGTACACAGGTTTACGTCAAGAGTTTCAACTTTTTTAGTGGCTGTTATAAAGGAGTAAGGGAAGTAAATCATGCACTAGAGTGATCTTGGGTCTTTTATTTCACAGTTCCTTCCCTTAGACCGTGTTGCGAGCTGTATTTTTGTTTTAGTAGCAGTTTTTCAGTGTTCTTTGTTTTCGTCTGACTGTCAAGATGGCGTCAAGAAGCACCTGCCGATTTGCATGCATATTTACAAGGGAGTAAGCGCTTGATTACACCAAGTAAATAGGAGGTGGTGTTTGTGTTTTTGTACATAAACTGTACATTCTTGTGTAAATATTCCTGTGGATAATTGTTTTCATTGGTGAAAAAAACAAAAAATATGGTGTAAATGTATGGACTCGGCAAGAAGATATTTACCCCCATATGGTCATCTGTTTCCTTGACCCCTTCTGTCAAGATGAACAGACTACCAGTTTTGAGGTGAGTAATGTCTGTAAATGAACACTTCAATGTTTCCAAAATTGTTTTCCTTTTGTGTGTGACATTTGTTGTTAATTTTTAATGTTTTTGAAAATCGCCCAAAATACTGCGATTTGGGGGGGTTTCGCGGTGCGAATGAGTTAAAAATATGATTTTTTATAGCAGATTGTGCATTTTCAGGTTTTTTCTTGTTTGATTTGGGGTTTTTTTGGGGAGTTGCATTGACATTTTCAGATTATTTAATCTGATGTGTAAACTTGTGATGCCTTGTAGGAGGCACAAGTTCGAAAGGCCAGGGAGAACTGGATCAACAAGATTGATGGTGGGAGAGAGACGTCCATGTTGCCACAACTGGGGTGAGTCTTGCTTGAAAAAAAAAAGAAAAAAAAAAGTAAGAAAATTGAATTTTATAGTCATAAAGCTGATGAAGAAAATCATCACATGCACGCTTTTATCGAACTTGGGCACACATGAAGTTTTAGAAATTGAAGTGTGCATTGTTTAGTTTGATATTATGGGCTTGGTTTGAATTGAAATGAACATTAATGTAAATTACTTTGTAATATGAGCTTCATTACTAACATTAACTAAAATGAAACATATAAGAAAAAAGAAAATCCGAAAGAAAGTTCAGCTCTTTAGCATTTTATTTATGATTAAGCTGGCACACAGTCTGGTGAGAACGAATGGAGATCTGTCCTGTCTCCCAGGTGAAGTTATGTACAGTCATGAAAGCGCCTTGATGCCCTACATGTGTAAATATGCTTGCGAAACATCAGATAGGCTTCTTAAAAATGGTGTAAGCCATGTCTAGAATTCCACAGCATTGTCCAATCTAAGTGTGCAAAACATATAAGGTTAGTGTGACATGGAAATGTTCAGGTTACCTATGGCTGGTAGTTGCTGGAATTGATATCAGTGGCTGTGTCATTACTTACCTTTTTGGCTATTTTGAATGCAGAAGGATTTCAGGCATTAATCTCTCTTTCACATGCTTCAAACAACAGGCATACATGTGAGTAGTCTTAGCCAGAATGGATACCTATGCTGTGACATTACCGACCTTTGTAGCAGTTTTGAATGCAAAAGGGCTTGAAGTGTTAATCTGTCCTTCATGCTTCTTTCAGAACGTCATCTATGATGGAAGTAATGCCGATGGAGAAAATTGCCGCCATCAAAGCCAAACGCTTGGCCATCAAACGAACCAAAATCAAAGGAGATGATGACATTCAGGCTGGTGCCCTGGAGCAGCGCAGCTTCGTGGACGCCGAGGTGGATGTCACAAGAGACATTGTCAGCCGCGAGCGCCACTGGCGAACACGCACCACTGTCCTGCAGAGTTTCGGCAAGGTGAAACTTTGGCTGTGGTGGTGTGTACTTATTATTGGTTGGTTGGTTGGTTCATAGGAGGCAAAGTAAAGCTCTTTCAGG
Source organism: Monoplex corrugatus (assembly GCA_030674185.1). NCBI lineage: Eukaryota > Metazoa > Mollusca > Gastropoda > Littorinimorpha > Ranellidae > Monoplex > Monoplex corrugatus. The sequence continues at coordinate 36,200,742 of JAPXFY010000026.1, read as the reverse complement.
AAAATCCTTCTGAAGGGAAACATTTTACGATGCAAACAATACTGTTGAAAAATAAACAGACTAGCAAACAAAAGCAACCAAAAATCATAAATGTTTGCCTGTTTTACTTTGTAAGATGTTAACTTTTTATGTAAGTTAAGACATGCCCGAGGACAAATATCCAGTGTTCATGAAACTTACCCAGAATTGCTTTTAAAATTTAAAACAGTCAAACCTGCAACCAGAATGGATATAACAAAGGAAACATAAATGTTAGATAGATAAATAGTAACTGAATGTCCGGAACTCCAGATCTCACGTAAGAAGGAGGACAGGTGATCATGACAGTAGATGTTTGTGAACTAGTTAAATGTGTTAGTATGATTGCTGACTTTTTGGATGCAGTTCAAATACAACTCAGAGTCATCTCAAGGATTTTGTAATCAGAGCCTTGTACTTGTCTGGTGTCGTTTAGATGTGCAAACGTTCACCTCCGAAATTTTCTGTGCCTGGAATGAAGATTTTCAGTCAAGTGTTCCGCCTTTGTCACCAAAGTATGTCAACTTGCGTAAATTTTAAGAACAAGAACCAATCAACCTGCCAGTGAGTAGCGGGGATGGGAGGATACCTAGATCTTTGCACAAGATGCCATGGTTATAAAAGGGGGCTGTCCGTCTTTGGCATCACTGGGTTTGTGGTCTTGTTGTCATTACCTGATCAGTATAATTATGCATGTGTATGTGTGTGCTGCATCTCTCTGTAGCTTATTGCTGTGCTTTAGACAGTACTTTTCATCGTATGTGGGTATTACTTCAGTTATATATGTATGTATCGGGAGTCTTTGGATGATTTATTGTATAGGCCATAGCCCTTTGCCTAGTGAACATTGCTATAATTTCATAAATGTAAGATTGTTTCCCAATAACAAACTGGCTATATAAGAAGTGATCAACTATTGTTATGAAGCTGCATGTGTGTATGTACTTGCACTCATGTATGTGCACATATCTGCACACACACCACACACGCACGCACGCACGCACGCACGCACGCACGCACACACACACACACACACACACACACACACAACATACACACACACACACACACACACACACACACACATATCCCAGTTGTGTCTTCCTTTGGCCCCATTCGTTCACACCGGATCAGGATTTTTCCTCTTTAATTCCATCAACCTTTTGCTAAGAGTGCGAAACATTTCAGTTGACTATGCAGAATCTTGTTCCATTGTCAGAACCTTACTAAAAGCATATTCTAAAAGCAACTTAAGTGATTCCCATATCTTTCAGATTTTAAAGTTTTTTCAAGTTAGTTCTACTGCCCCTGTGTCACTATTTCAGGCTATTTCTGTTGAGTTTTCGGAGTAAAGTGGGATTTTCTAATATTTTATTTAATATTTGTTAAGGTAATGATGTATAATTATGTAAAGTACGTTGAGCATGCTGTTGATAGGGACTGTTTGCACCATTCCATTAGAATTACTGTTATTGATTATTATTATTATTATTATCATTTTCAGGATTTTGCCAAAAACATCTTCAGCATCCTACAGTCCATCAAAGCAAGGGAAGAAGGCTCCCACCGTCCTTCCCACCACCACTCAGCTAATGCCAATTCTGCCGTGCCAACTACACCAAATGTAAGCGGCCTTTTTTCATGTTGTTTGTGTGATTTTGTTTTGTTTGTGGCGGGGCATGTGTCTCTGTCTTGTGTAGTTCAGATAAGTTGCAAACAAAGGCTGGGTGGGAGTGCAGAAAGTACAGTCTTGATGCGTTGAAGTAGGCCTACATTCTTAAAGAGGAAAACAGTCACCCGGATTGGAATCCGGGTAGCGGGCTTGGGTGGCCGCAGCAGTGGCACCTGACGATGGGCATCTTTTACTGTTTTCTCAACCAACGAGTCAGTTATTTTGCAGATAGTATGGTCTTTCACGATTACTGAGTTTATTAACTTGTAAGGTATGGTGAGTATGATTATAGATGTCACTTGTTAACCACAAGTCAAAACTACTTGGTCCAGGGGCAGCAAACTCAGCAATGTTGTGTGATCAGAAAATGTTGTGTTTTGATATTTATTTCCTGTGTATTGATACGTGACTATCTTGTTTCTGTTGATAGGTAATGCCTCGTCCACAGCCTGTATCAGGCTACAACAGATACGATCAGGAACGTTTCAGAGGAAAGGAAGGTGAGGGCGATGGGGTGATGGCAGGTCTTATCATACACTGTGTATTTCAAGCTTTTAATTTTCATGATTCTTATTGCATCTTGATCTTCTCTGTTGTGTTTTTGCTTTGTTGGAAAAGAACACATAATTGTTGAATTAAATTCATTTGCGCATGCCGCGCACACACATGCACGTGCGCACGCGCGCGTGCACACACACACACACACACACACACACACACACACACACACACACACACACAACACACACACACACACACACACACACCACACCACACCACACCACACCACACACACAACCCACACCACACCACACACACACACACACCCCACACACACACACACACACGGAGAGCAAGTGGGTGTGCAGACACATACACACACATGCGGACACACATACAGTTACAAAACACACACACACATCCAACTCATGTATCACTTATAAATGTAAACCAAAAAGATATGTTTGATCTTGTATTTGCAAACTGAGGCATTTACTGCATTATCCTGAAGATCCCTTTTTTTTGAAGCTCGACTATTTTAAACTGGTGGGGTTTTTTTTTCTGTTTTTTTGTTTGGTTTTTTCTTATGTTGTTTGTTGGGGTTTTCATTATATTTATGTAAGCGGGATTGCCCTTTGACTGACGAAGATTAGTTGTATTAGTATTGTGTTTCTTGGATGATGAACAAACGCATGTACACACACACTTTTTGCATGCACATAACAGAGATTAAGTTTTTTTAAACATCTAATTTTGTGTGTGTGTGGACTGTTTTGCTTATTTGATGGTTTAGTTGCTACTTAAATATGTTAAAGTACCTTTAAATTTCAAAGATAATCCCCCCCCCCCTCCTGTCATATATTTTTTTTAGACAAATGTGAATAGGTGTGAAAAGAAATAACTAATGACAGAATGACACAGCCGCAACTCTCAGATGAGGCACAATGTGCGTTGCAGTCAAAGTGTGGAAACTTTGAGATGAATAACTTAAAACATAAAAAAAATTCATATTAGATATCTGAAATTCAAAAGGGTTGAGGTTTTGGCAGTGAATGTTTGTTTTTCGAAAATTGTGAAGATGGGCTGGTTAGGATGTTGGACTTCCACTGGGAAGGTCCAAGTTTGAATTGCCCAAGCACTCTTGTCTTTGGATTATCATCATCGTGTGCCTAGGCACTTGGCATTGGTGGTCATGACTCTCCATACAAGTCTGTCTTTAGTTGCTGCAAGCATATCTCCCACCCTTTTTGTTCTACTCACCCTGCAAAACTGTCCAATATTTTCTCCCTTTGTCTACCTGGTGCTCTTTTTTTCCTCTAGTTTTCTTCTTGTGATTTCTCGTGCCTGATAAAATGTCCTATAGATGTCGTTTGTTTCTTTCCTAATCTTCTTCATTAATCTTCTGTCATGTTTGTTTTTCTCAAGATTGACTCACTCATGTGAATTGATTTTGAAATATATACAAACAATTTTTAAGTTTAATGAATATTTATTTCCAAAAGAAAGTAAAGTCATGGGGATGAACATCTGTCATTGATCATACCTGTATGTGTTTTCTTTTTTCCCCTACCCAGAAACGGAGGGCTTCAAGATCGACACCATGTGCTCATACCACGGCATGACGCTCAAGTCTGTGACAGAAGGGGCACAGGCAAAGAAAAAGGAGAGTGTGCAGCCAGCACCCCACAGCCACAACTCTACACCCTCGCAGCAACTGTCTCGCCCCATTTCACAAGCACGACCACCCCCCAGCCAGAAGAAAGGTGAGCAGTCCATGTGTTTTGTGCATAGTAAATGTGGCCAGGTCCCATGAAAGGTACAGAGAATGTCATTTGCTTGTACTGAGTTACTGATATCAGCTGAAAGTACAAAAATCTGTGCTTTATGATGACATAAGTATGAATGCCAAGCCTTTCTGCATTGTGAAGTTACAGCTGTTTAAAGTTGTATTTTTGGTTGTAGGGAGATGAGATATGCGGAAGCAATTTTAGGTAATTTATGCCTGTTTTTATATATGTTTTGGTGTCCTTAGGTATGCTAATATTTGTATTCAGGTGTGTTTTTTAAATCCTGTGTACGATAAATTGGACAGAGTGGTCAACGCCAGGGGCATATCCTTAGATTATGTGTGCGAATGCATTGATGTTAAGTGTGCTTAAGTTTCTTTTCTTTTTTTTTTCCCTGTTGAAGTTTTGTGTTTTGAAACGGGTATAGCCCTGATATGGCTTTACCCAGTCGGATGGGTTTTAAACAACAATAACAATAACTGGGAAACAGCCATTTTTAGAAATTGCTGCTTGAAGTAGAATTTTAACCAAATGTGATGAAATTTTGCGGGTATGTTCATACAGCCTTTGTAACGTGTGCATTCAGTTCTTTGTGCACATGTATACCTTAATGATGCAAGAATTGTATGTTAGAAGTTGACTTCGTTGGCCGAAAATATGTGAAGTGAATGCCTGAAGACTTATGATATTGCTGCACAAAGGAGCTGTAAAGCGGAGTTGGCTTGGTTTTGTGTCTGAAAGAGATTGTGGGCTATAACTACTCTTTTTATTTTTGACAGGTTCCAGAACTCCCATCATTATCATCCCGGCAGCTTCCACATCCCTTATCACCATGCTGAACTGTAAAGACGTGCTGCAAGACCTCAAGTAAGTGGCTCTGTCTTTGTGTGTGTGTGTGTGTGTGTGTGTGTGTGTGTGTGTGTGTGTGTGTGTGTGTGTGTGTGTGTGTGTGTGTGTGTAAGACCTTGAGTAAGTGGCTGTCCTTTGTGTGTGTGTGCATGTGTGTGTGTTTGTGTATGTGTGTGTGTGTGTGCACGTGCTTGCATGTGCTGTGTTTATTGGTTTTTGATTAGCTGCTTCTTTCTTCAGATTTTGGAAATGTTAAAATGTTGAGCATGTATTTATGTCATATGGTAGACTGTGCTACAGGATAACGGAATGTGGTCAGCACACCTAACAGCTTGAGGGCTCTGTGCTTCACTAAAAGTCTGATTGTATGTAATGCACTGTGAGTCCAACTATGTTTTGAGAATAGTACTAAACAAGAATGATTTGTATTTGAAAATGGATATATGCACCTGTTTTTACTTACGTCCTCTGTTCATTTTTGTATTTGAAAATGGATATATGCACCTGTTTTTACTTACGTCCTCTGTTCATTTTTGTATTTGAAAATGGATATATGCACCTGTTTTTACTTACGTCCTCTGTTCATTATGTACTTAGCATTGCACATGCAGTATAATTTCTGTGAAAGAATTTTTTTGTAGCCAAGCAGTTGTACCAGGCTTTAATTCTTGGGCAGAATTACAAATATGTGATGATGAATATTTTGTTGTGGAAAATTGACACTGTACAGCACACAAGCTGTGACTGTGATTTAGACATCTTGATCATTTTATCCCCCAGGGTTAGTGTGCATTAGTATACTGTTCTTATTTTTTTCTCTTTAAGATTAACTCAATCGCTTTGTGCCGGAAGAAAATCTCCGTCACTTCTGTTTACTGCTTGGATACGTGACGTCGATTTATCGACGGCGGATATTCGTTTTTTTTTTTTTTTTACATCAGAAGCGTCAGTTATGGGGAAAAATCACTGGGAACCGAAACTAGGGTATGTTTACAGCAGTTATTTACCTTAGACCGTTTGTGGCAATGTGAAACAAAGACAACAGTAGCCTTTTTTCAGTGCTACCCGTGACATACAAATTTCGCAAATGGCGTCAAGGAAAGCAAGTCGAACCTCACAATTCTGTAAATATTTTGTGCTTTGGAGCAACTGTATGCAAAAAGTGACAACTACCAGTAATCTTGTGATTTGAAACATCCATGGCATGGAAATTATGTTCTGGACTTCATCTAAAACCGTTTCACAGTGTGTGTTCATATCCATCAAAAAAAAAAAAAAATTACCCCCTTTGGATACCTATTTGGATACCTCGTCATTTACAACTACACGGAATACCATAAGTAAAGTAAGATTATGTGTAAAGATCTAATCCTGGTCTTTCTGTATCACTTTATTTTGTTTGTCTACTTTATTTGGTTGTTTTTCTATATTTTTTTAGAATATGCCAAAAATCCTCCGAATGAAGGGGGCAGAATGACCCTGAAGACTACGACTCGATTGAGTTAATGAAACATTGTCAGAATCACCCCTTTATACAGCATTCAAGTATGGCACCTTTGAGTTAAATGTAACAGTTCATTTTCCCTGTTAGGGTCACCCGTATTGATTGAGTAAATCCATGTCAGGTTTTCTCCTATGGGCTGTTATACAGGATTCGAAAAAAACATGTCTGAAAAATCAGTTCATCAAGTTTGTACAGTCTGGGAATCCTCGAAAAGTCTTTGGTGAAACTGAAGGTTTTTCTAGAGCTTGAAGCTCATTCAGGAGATAACAAAATACAAAGAAAGAAAATAATCTGCTAGGGTCAGTAAATGAAGTAAGGGAAATTAAGTTGTGAAATGGTCCTTAGCTTTGGTAGGGTATAGGTAAGTAATTCCAGTGAACTGACAGTAATGAAATTATTTGATTATATCAAATCGACAAGAGTAGTAGAGGTTTTCATGGGGATTACAAGATTTGCATTGGGTAGAACTGTTAATTAACTGGAGATGTATTTCAGTGTAACATTGATTGTTTCAGTCAAAGAAAGAAGAAGCAACAACAACAAGAACAGAGTGGACTGTGTGGCCTATAGCTGCACAGGATACAAGAAACATTGGCTTGAATTATGGATCATTCAGGGAATTTCCCTCCCCCCCTCCAAAAATAGTTTGGAGAGATGATAAACCTAGCTTTCATATGCAGTATGCAGTCAGTGCACATTGGAGACCTTACAGCAACAAAAAATGTGATCATAGGTAAATTTCAAGAGAAAAATCCATTTTCAAAGCATAAAGAAAAATACATACAGAAAAGGGAAAAAAAGGTGCACTGTTGCAGCAGTGTGCTGTCTTGGATAAAGTACACTAATTTTAACATGGTAAATCTGTTGTGGCGACCACGAAAGGTAGACAAAAAACAAAAACAAAAAACCAGAAAAACAATCCTGAAAAACCCATGCCTAACATGCACACATAGAATTCCAAGTCAAGTAGAACTTGTAATTTACAACATCTTGCCAATGTGTAAGGCTAATGTGCAGGCTTGTAGTGTTTGCCATGGTTATTTTGGGTTTTTCCGTCACTTGACATCTGTGATGGTTGTGCATATGAAGTCATATGAGTGCTGTAACATGATTTTGAGCACACTGAAACTCTTGTGTTGACAGGTTTATAAGCACAAACGAGAAAAAGGCTCAGGGAGCACGACGTGACAATGAAGTGCTGATCCAGCGACGCAAAGATGGTGGCCTGACCGTCCCCTACAGAATCATTGATAACCCTGCCAAACTCACGCCCGATGACTGGTAGGTCACAGTAACAAGGTTTTCAATAGACTCACAAATGTCAGTCATGAATCAAGAATCCCACCACCCGATTTTGACAGATTAATAGATACCCTTTAATTAAAAAGTCTTGTGCTGTGCGTTTTCTCTGTGCCATACTTATCTCCCCCTCCTTCATGTTCCTGAAAGCTGTTTCAATGATCGAATAGTTTCAGTGACTGAAAATAAAAATAAATTCAGGACAGCCAAAGTGATGTTGCCCCAACATCACTCATTTCAGCATTCTCCAACACACCTTCAAATCCACTGAAAGTGGGGTCTGTATGAGACCAGAGTATACACAGCTACAGAGTCTGGGACCATTTTGCACTGTGCTAAGATGATATCTGAGGGTAAGGAGGTATGGATGTTTTGGAGTTCTATTTCAGATTGAGACTTGTAACTGAGCTTCTTTCCATAGTATTTCCTAACATCAGCCAAGTCTGAGAGATAGACACCTGCAGTATCAGTCGGAAAACATGAGCAACACCATTCGTGATGCATCTGTGACATGGATGGGACTTGGTGGTGTATTCACAATCTTCCCAGTGACTGGAAAAAGTCCACGTAGTGGAGCAGATAACTGTGATAATCGTTCAGTTCTGGAAAGAAGCACCAAAACTAGCACACATACTCCTTGGGGGTTGCTCTTTTGATAAAACCCGTTAGCCACCAAAAAATTCAAGATGGAGGCCATTGTTCAAGATGGACGCCACTTAATATACAGAAATATTGCATTTCGCAATAAAATCGCAAAGACTTGTCCTATTTAAATGATCTTGGTGTCTAATCATACATTTAATTACACATACTGTACCGTGGCTCACTGATGCAATAAGCGGCAGCGATTTGCCAAAAGTCCGAAGGGACCATAACTCTGAGAGTATCCATGTCTTGCGCATGCGCATGTGCTCTTCCTCTTTTCTCGGCAGCCATCTTCCAGCTCGCCTCGTACTCTCTGAGCAGCTAAGTATTATTCGGTTTAGCTACGCGATCGATCGATTCTCGATGCTGTTTTTGTGTCTTGCCTATGTTTTCGTTTAAGGGAGAAACTTATGTGAAGTGATTGGGTGGCAAAGCGAAGGTTAAGAAGATTTCGTCCGCCGAATTCTCCAACCCACAGACCGGTGGTTCGACCGGCGCACCAAAACCCGCTCTCTCTTCATCTTTGTCTCTCCCTTCTATGTCTTCTCTCTCTCACTCGAGAATCTCGAGTCATCGCAACTCAGCTACGGTTCTGTTGCGGTGACCACGAGCCCTCAACTCAGCTGCGGCTCAGTTGACTTTTCGTCATTTTGCGGCCTTCACACTGTCCATCACGGTTATCGACTTAACTGCGGTTCTGTCGATCCTGTGCTCGCCCCCTTCGTACAGCTCAACTCCGGTTCTGCTGATACAGTTTCAGCCCCTATGGCTGAAGGGCGACTTGGGTATGGGTCTCCTTCGGGAGGCAGCACTTTGACTGAAACTGGCTCACCCCCTGGTTCGCCAGGTGGGCCAAGGGAGACAACCCCCCTTTACGGGCATCAGATCGTCGATCCGCCCCGGTTGCCTCCCTTCCTCCCCCGCAGCCTGCTGCTGCCCCCGCCCCAACCTCTCTGTCCAATTCCAGACAGAGCACTTGGGCGCCTTGGCAAATACCAAGCGACCCACGGCGTGCTGGCACCTCTCTGTCCCATTCCGGACAGAGCACTTGGCCGCCTTGGCAAATGCCAAGCGGCCCCCAGCAGGCTGGCCCTTTGGGCACTGGGGAACCCCCGACCCACGGGGACCATTACCCGTGGGTGGCTGGTCATCACAACTCAACTACGGTTCTGTTGCCATGACCACAAGCCCTCAACTCAGCTGCGGCTCTGTTGACTTCTTGTCATTTTGCGGCCTTCACACTGCCCCTCACGGTAATAGACTCGGCTGCGGCTCTGTTGATTCCGTACTCGCCCCCTCAGTACAGCTCAACCCGGGTTCAGCTGCTACTGTTTCAGCCCCTATGGCTGAAGGGCGACACGGGTATGTGTCTCCTTTGGGAGGCAGGAAGGCCAGCACCTTGACAAAATGGCTCACCCCCTGGTTCGCCAGGCGGGACACCCCCTGGTTCGCCAAGCGGGCCAAGGGAGACAATCCCCCTATTACGGGCTCAGATCATAGATCCGCCCAGGTTGTCTCCCTCCCTGCAGCCTGCTTGTGCCCTCAACGCAGCTGCAGCTCTGAAAAAGGCTCACCCCCTGCTTAGCCAGATGGGTCATGGGTGACAACACCCCTGTCGCGGGCGTCAGACCGTAGGTCCGCCCCGGCTTGGTCATCACAACTCAACTACGGTTCTGTTGCCATGACCACGAGCCCTCAACTCAGCTTCGGCTCTGTTGACTTTTTGTTATTTTGCGGCCTTCACACTGCCCCTCACGGTAATCGACTCAGCTGCGGTTCTGTTGATTCCGTACTCGCCCCCTCCGTACAGCTCAACCCCGGTTCAGCTGCTACTGCTTCAGCCCCTATGGCTGAAGGGCGACACGGGTATGTGTCTCCTTCGGGAGGCAGGAAGGCCAGCACTTGGGCAGAAAATGGCTCACCCCTGGTTCGCCAGGCGGGCCAAGGGAGACAACCCCCCTATTACGGGCGTCAGATCGTAGATCCGCCCAGGTTGTCTCCTTTCCTCCCCTGCAGCCTGCTTGTGCCCCCGCTCCAACCTCTTTGTCCCATCGGACAGAGTGCTTGGTCGTCGCCTTGGCAAATGCCAAGCGACCCACTGCGGGCTGGCACATCTGTCCCATTGTGGACAGAGCGCTTAGTCGTCTTGGCAAATGACAACCGACCCCCAGCAGACTGGCCCCTTGGGCACTGGGGATCCGGGGACTCCATCGGCTCAGCCCATGACGCCTCCCATGGCACTGTACATAGCGCCATGGCAGCACTTCCCATCTATGGGATTTCCCCTTGCCTCGTTCGCAGGGTATACTTGGTGGCCCCGCTTTATGCCCGGCGCCCCACCCACGCAGGCGTCTGCCTTGACCACCCCTCTGGATCCCCCCCAGGTCGGATTCCTCCCCAAGGGGGCCTCCCCGGGGCTTCTGACCCCAGTCCGTTTGGAGTTTGCCCACACTCGGGCACTCCACAGTCCATCACCTCCTCTGTAGGCGGGCCGGGGGTACACTGACTCGAAATCGGATGATGAGGGCTCTACCCCGCTTCCCAAGAGGCCAAGGCTCCCTGCCCTGCCGTGGCAGAGCTCGCCTTGGTGCCCTTCCTCTCACAGCCCCAGCCTCCCCTTTCCTAAAAGAGTCAGGCTTGGTGGCTGACTCGGTGAGGAGGGCTCATAGCAAGGTGAGGGGCACTGAGGCACAGGACATCCTTCCAGGCTCTGTGCCCGACTTCCTTGGAGCTCTGGCTTACGGGAAATTCCTGAGGCCAGAGAAACTCCCTTTCCACAGAGCGGTCCTCACAGCCCATGAGGCCATTCCAGAGTCGTCACTCTCCCTCACACAGGATAACCTCCTCCTAGCGCAAGAGAGGTCTCAGGCCCAGCAGTGGCATATCTCCCTCTCGCAGCGCTGCCTGGCAAACTGGGAGGAGACTGCCAGGAGAGGTCTGGAAGTGGATCCAGTGGTGGATTCCTTCTTGGGTGTGGTCTGGTGTCCGCTCTTCAGGACCCAGACTACGAGCCCGCTTCTCTCCGTCAGTCACCTGTCTCTCCCGCAATGGTTGCTTCCATTCACTCCATGGCGGAAAGACCTCAAGCACTCGGCCAATGCCCTTCGCCAGATTGTACCTCAATTCAGTCCTTTCAAGGCCAAATGCGGTACTCTTACCATCTTTGGTCACCCGCTCTTCATCTGCCAGAGCTTCCTCGAGAGCTGTGCCACTTAGGTCTGGTACATTTTTCACTATGTAGAATCCGAATTTGGAACTATGTACCTACTCACTAGCTTCCTTGTACCATAATATCAGTCCCGGAATCATAATTAGGGTAAAAAGTGCCCATATCATAGGCACCATCAGTCCGATATATTATTGGATGTACATGTAAGCAGTACGCCTATACTTGTTTGCCACTTATTGTCTTGCTGCCTGGATGAGTATACTACAACGCTTCTAAACCTCGCATCTGCAGCTGCACAGTGCCGTGCAGGTCAGACCAATGCAGCAGCATTTGCATCGACCGCAGCATTCCGACTTGCATCCACACTTGGTCAGCTGCTGGCAACTCTCTGCAATGGGTGGGAGCTCTGTCCAAACGATCTGCCACAGATCTCCTTTCTTGGTCCAGCCCCAGTTGGCAGGAGTCTGCGTTTCTGGTTGACGTACTGTTGACTGACTCTAGATGCAGCCCAGCTGGTAGGCAGCATGCTTCACATGCTGCTTCAGTGCTGATTGGGTCAGAGGAATGGCTTCATACGGCCTCTGTTTCCGAGCAAACATGTCCAACCTCGCATTATCGACACCTTCAGCTGTGCTGGATCTGTCGTACATCATGACCACAAACTTCTCCAAGGTCTCCAGGTCTTCATCATCCACTACCGGTGGGTACTGGCTGAGTTTGCTGAAGACACCGGAAGCCTCATCACAAACTTCCCATGTTTGCCAAGCAGACTTCTTCCCTTTGCCACGGAATGCTGAAACGACATCGCAGTCAGTGAAGGCATGGAAAAAGAGCATCCCGTTGCTCTTTTCTGCAAGAGTGCAACACAAGTCACGTACAGGAAACCACCTCAGGTTCTGTCCTTGGCCAAAGGCAACCCACAACTGCTGCAGACCTAGCTCCTGAAGTGCCCGCAGAACACTGACTGCAATGACAACAACATCTGTGTCGCTGGCTTTGACCATGATGACTTTGCTGCCTGCTTCTGTTGCATGCCTGGCATGCACGAAGATCCGAGTGTCAGCTTCTTCATGACTGTATAGTGCCACCCCATTCAGATTGATAGTGCGGTTGCTGACAGCATCTTCTTCCTTGGTCACAATGACCACATTTGGTGTGGCCGCACGTGCAATCTTATCAGCCAGAAAGTTCAGCAGCTCGGCTTTGTTGTCATTTTCTCTCAGGAAGTTTCGCCAGTTTGAGGGAATTGTCCTGACCATAGATTTCAGGCCAGTGCCACTGGACCTGCTTGGCTACTGCATATATTGGCTGGTCAGCAGCAATGACTGGCACCTGACTGGGGTTCAGAAATGCCACTGTCTCCTTGATCTTGTCCATCACATGCTTGACTGTAGCAACCGAGTGGGCCTGATCTCGCAGCAGAGGCAAAAGTGATGTAATGCTGACCTCAAATGGCTTTCCTCTCTTCTGTGAAGCATGGTGGGCTGACCAAGTCACATCCACTGGCCCATCTGTCACATTGACCTTCTCCAGCCACTCATACTCCATTGCCAGTTGTGGCCTCAGTAGGCTGGTGTCTGGGTGTGTCACACCACTCTGGGGAGGAGAGGGTTTCTTCTTGGTGAAGAAGGCGGGCCGGACATTGGTGAAGGAGTCTGGAAGTTCTAGAACTGTCTTCACTTTCTCCTCTCCGAACATCAGCTGTCCACACTCTTCGCCTTTGTCATCTATGGTTGGGTGCTGGAAAACAGAGACACTGGTTCCATGGAAAGAAGTGGTCGCTGTCGTTGCAGTGGGATTGTGGTCTATGTTGTCCATGGCTGATGTGGTGAACACCCCTTTTCTCAGAACCGGTGGACAGACCACCCCATCCTCCACGCACTTGCTGACTGTTGCATTTTCCAGCTGTGCAGATATCTCTAGCACCCTGTCGTATGAAATGCTGATGCCATGCTCGTTAAGCATTTCCACCAACGTTCTCTTTCTGGTCTTTGTGTAGACGGACAGCCCCATGTGAACAGGGAATGGGGTCTCTCTGTCTTTGGAGTGTCTGTGAGTTGCTGCTCCTTCTTTGTACCATGCATAGCAGTTGTACTGAAGCAGCTGAGCAATTGCTAGATCTGTCTTTGATGCGCCAAACCTCAGTTGAGATTTGATGTCCGCTCCGTGTTCAAGCATGGCCACAAACTGAAGAAGAGTGGGTGGAATGGCCTGCTCGATGCACCCCTCATGGAAGGTTCCATCAAATGTGGGGTTGTGGTCCAGCATATGTCTTCGCAAGATGTTAGCTACTTTTCCAAGGATAACAGCTTCACTATAATAGTTAGACGCTTCTGACAAGACAAAGCCCACATCTTTCTGGAAAGCCAGAAGAACATCCCTTCCCTGCTTGTGAGCTTCCAACTCAGGTATTTCTGACAGCAGTTTTTCCTTAACTCTTTTATTCCCGGAAACCGGTTTTCCGGTTTGCGTAGTCAGTACCCTTCATTCCTGCAGCATCGGAAAACTGTTCTGAGGAAATAGCTCCTTTCCTTCCTGCAGTCCGGAAAACCGGGATGCGCTGTGACCACTTTGAAGTTCGCGCGAGTCACGTCATCAATGTACGTCATCTGTCCTTGACCGGATCACTCGTGGCACTGGTTATGAATTAAATGATGCCAGACTCCCGCTAACCGTGGGAAAGGGGTCAGTTTCTCTCTTTGTCAGTGTGCTGCTGTCTGCGTGGCACTTGTCACTGTAAACGTGTACTGCGAAAGTGGAAACTGGCCAGAATTCCGACTCTGATCAATTTTCTGACAATGATTTCTGCACTGCCCTTACAGATGAAGATTTTGATTTACTACAATTGACCGAAGAGGAGACAGCCGAGTTATTGGCAGTAGTAAATTGGGAAGAAAATGATGAGAGTGGAGATGTGTTTAGATGATGAAAACCTGCCAGTTTTACACTCAGCCAAGCTTCGAGTGGACAAGCGAAAATTATGTGCCACCTGTCGGTAAGACAAGAATCAAGTACGAGAGCAGACCTGGGCCTGTGCGTGTACTTGATACATCTATGACAGCGCTGGAGTATTTTCAGTTATATTATTCGGACACGATTCTGCTAAAACTTGTTCAGTTTACTGAGAAGTGTTGGATGTATCTGTTCAGCAACCAGCACGACTGTTTCAAGGTGTACCACACACGTGTCATCTATGTGTGACAAATGACACAGTGACAGGACACTGATTCCATGTGTACATATGACAAGAAAAAACAAAAGAGATGTAAGGCTGTGTTGATACACCTGGATTGTATATTATTGGAATAAATGATTAGCTGTGACAATTGTGACATGGATATTACAAACAACAGTGCCTCAGCTTGAAGTTGAATGGAAGGTGTTACTATGTGAGTACAAGCATGCAGAGGACACCCTACATGCAAAACAAAGCCATGCATGCATTTGATATTAATATTGCTCTAAAATTTTACTGAAAATTACCTGTTTAACACCTGCATGTCACATGATATGTCACATAAAGTGTCAACTTAGTCACAGACAATTTCTCAAATCATTTTTGTACACAACGGTATATAACATTCCGGGTGTACAGCAATGATGCTGTCAGTATATACGTCTGAATAATTACCCTGATTTTTAGTTTCTCTTTTTCTGCTAAAGCCGGGAATGAAGGGAATAGAAGAGTTCAGGAAGTCAGGAACAAGGGGAAGTAATAAGTCAAGGAAGTCGGGAATGAAAGAGCTAAGTCTTGTGGAGTTGACAGCAGGTGCTTCAACACCCAGATGTTCGAGGCGCTGGGCATAGAGGTGAACTATGTCTGCAAGTCGGAAGACTGCAGGACCCTCACCAGATCTGGCGGTCTGCACTAGATATGTGACTAGCTCTGAGAATGCCTGTGGGTGGGCATCCTCTTCGAGTGCACGTTCCTGTTCCAGTCTGTTGGTGGCTCTGAGGTACGTCCTCTCTCTATTGTATAGGTCTGTCAAGCATGCAAAATGGTATTGGAGTTCCTGTGCAACAGCATCTCCACCGCTGAGTCTTGCTAGAAGTTTTCCATCATTTAAAGTTTGGGCACACTCATTAAGTCTGTTATTAAGGTTCATCGTCATAACTTGTATGAGTTCAGAGGATGGGGCTTCTTTGTCACATATGAAACACGTTTTGCCTTCAAGGATGGTTCTACGCACCTTGGTCTGGCATTCTACTGGCTAAGCACACTCTGCTCTTCTTTTTCTGGCTCTCTCCAGTTTCGTGTTGTTGAACATAAGGCGACAACTTTGGTGATGCTGCGCCTTGTTCCTCCTCAGAGTTTCTTCAATGCCACCACCATCATCAAGTCTGGCTGGATCCAGAACAATAGGCATGTCATTAATTGCGTGAAAGAGGGGAATATTAGTTGCAATCATAGTGTAGCCATCATGTTCTTGTGGTTGTTGTGCACGTGGTGACTTGAGCTCTTCACTCTTCTTCTTCTGGCAAAGACAACACTTGCTCCAGTCAGTCTGGAATTTAGATGGTCCTGGATCTGTATTTGCCATTTTGGTGAATGGTATTCAAGGTATCACA
This sequence comes from Monoplex corrugatus, assembly GCA_030674185.1. NCBI lineage: Eukaryota > Metazoa > Mollusca > Gastropoda > Littorinimorpha > Ranellidae > Monoplex > Monoplex corrugatus. The sequence goes on along the minus strand of JAPXFY010000026.1, from coordinate 36,184,729 downwards.
GTATAATAATTATCTGTATTCAGTGAACCGAGGCCGAGGGTTTATCCTTTTACCACCTTGATCACAATCATGCACAATAAGGTATGGGATACGACTAGGTTCGGGAATGAAAATATATGACCTACACCTAGCCTGATCGTTCATCCAGTATTATTTAAGTCCCGTGCAATCTATATACCATCCAGGTAACTACATGCAAAGCAATGTAAAGCCCCGTTACCCTTGGCTCGGCTCTCCCGCGCTGGCACACCCTGTCAATTCAGGCACGGCTGTCTAACTAAACATCTATGTTAAACTACATGTAATCTACAGTAACTAACTGATGCGGGGCTTATTAAACAGCATTTGGGACACTAAACTCATTATTTAGCTACACTAACTAATTATTCAGCTGATACTGAACCCCATGCTGAGCTTCACAGCAGCGGTGCCACCAGTGTGCCCTGGTTGTGCGTTGACATCCACTCTGTTGGTACAAGGAAGCCAGTGAGTAAGTCCATGGTTCCAAATTCGGATTGTACATAGAGAAAAATGTATGATTTGACACCAAGATCATTCAAATAGGACAAGTCTTTGCGATTTTATTGCGAAATTTCTGTACATTCAATGGCGTCCATCTTGAAAAATTGCCGCCATCATGAATTTTTAGGTGGCTAACGGGTTTTATCAAAAGAGCAATCCCCAAGGAATATGTGTGCCAATTTTGGTGCTTCTTTCCGGAAGTGAACGATTCGCCCAAAAATTTGCTGTTATCTGCTCCGCAAATGGATGTTTGACTTAAAAAGACATTTAGTTGTGCATAGTCCGTTGGTGATGAGCAGAAAACCTGAGCAACACCTTCGGTGACACACTTGTAACATAGATGAGACCCAGTAGGTGGTCCCAGTCTTCCCAATGACTGAATCAGCCTAGAAATGATTAAGAAGCCATGTAATTGCGTATACTTTACCATGCCTCATCAGTGCAGATGAGCGACAGTTAGCTAGGACTGTCCCTGTATAAAACAATAATCTGCTAGAGAAAGCAAACATGCAGTGATATGATCTGATGGGGGTTCCAACTCAGACTTCCTAAGTCATCAGGCCATTGTGCCAATCACTTTGCCACAGTGATTGATGAAAAAAGAGTGATCCAGTTTGTGTGTGTGTGCAGGGATCTTGTGATTGATGAAAAAAGACTGATTCAGTTTGTGTGTACATGCAGGGATTGTGTGGTTGATGAAAAAAGACTGATCCAATTTGTGTGTACGTGCAGGGATCGTGTGGTAGCGGTCTTTGTTCAGGGACCAGCATGGCAGTTCAAGGGATGGCCATGGAGTGGCAATCCGACTGAGATCTTCTCAAGAAGTAAGTCTGTCTTTTGGTTGTTCACCCCCCCCCCCCCCACCCACTAAGGATCAGGCATGGGAATTGTACGCCGATCGGCGCATTTACGCCGAATGCGCTGTTGCGAGACGCTGAACCGCTGGCGTTGTACGCCGAACGCGTTTTTATCCGAAAAAAAAAAATTCTCATTCTGCAAGCGGGCTGTTCACGAAGTGGTCACAAGCTTGCAACCCTGAGGCGTAGTTTGACTGGAACGGTTCACTGGACAGCAAAGCAGTGAAGCGTAAGCAATTTACATCATTAACAACAAAGAATGGCCCACAGGAGTGACATTGTAGAACGCGGGAAGCGTTTTTGTGACGACGGCTCTCGCTTCAAGTGGAGGTGGGAATGGGTAGACCGTGACTTTACCGAAAAGGTGATTGACAACAATGTTGTGTGTGTGTGTGTGTACACTCCATAGAGAACTGAGGAATGTGATTAATACTGTGAAATGGTTATAATATGAAATGTTTTAACTCTGATGGAATTCAGTAATTAGATCAAGGAGAGGCCACCAAAACAATTTGTACAATGAGAAAATCAACAGCTTCTTGGGGGCGTTGCCCCCCAAACCCCCCAAAGGGGTGCTGCCCCTGTACCCGCCAGGGCTACGCCCCTGGACCCCCAGTACTCCCGAACCACTTTTTCCAATTCCCATGCCTGAAGGATACTTAACATGCTTGACTGTCATTGACCTTGCAAGTTTTCTTTTTCGTTGTTTTTTTTTTAATTGGCATTTTGCTGACATGGAAATTTGTCACCAAGTTGTCCGTTTTACACACACCACCCCCATCATAAACTTACAGCTATTTTAAAAAGCAAGCAAGCCATCTTTTGAGTGTGTGCATGGGTGTGTCTGCATATGCAAGTCCCTGTGTGTGTTTGTGTGAGAGACCCTGTCTGTTTGTAAGTGTGTGTGTGTTTTCACATTTTTGTGTTTGTGCATGGAAATGTACATGTGTGGACATATGCCCATGCATTATATGTATCATTTTGTGCAAAAATTTTGTGTATCTCTACAGTCAAAGGTTTTCACGTAAAGTGGAAGGAACTTCCACTTGATGGGAATGTGAAAAATTGGGCAGTGCATGTCATCAGTCTGGACCGCAACCGGCGTCATCTGGACCAGGCTTCCTTGCAGGAATTTTGGGAAATTCTGGACTCGTAAGTTTCTCTGTGTGTGCGAGAGTGTGCACGCGCGCGTTGTGTGTGTGTGTGTGTGTGTGTGCGTGCGTGCGTGCGTGTGTGTGTGTGTGAAAGAGAGAGAGACCTGCCTACCTGAACAATAATTTCACCTCCCCCAATCCCAGTCATTTTATTTGCTAAATTGCAATTTATAAAAGATATGAAAACTACCCAAAGAAAGAAGGGAGGTAAGTGTGGATATAGTGTGACAAGGGAAGCAATCATTGTACTGGCTGATGTTCAGCCCACCATATTGATAAGCTCGTCAGAAAAGCAATGAGTGATTTGTGCTGACACTTGTATGACAGTTGATTGCTGAACTCTGCAGATAAGGTAACAAGGACTGTCAAAGAGAAGTTTCTCAACAATACAATCATAAAACTATTCATAATGTAGTAAAAGTAAAATGGTCTTTATAGTAACAGACAAGGCCACACTAGAACTATACCGTATTATGCTTTTTAATGGCGCTTTCAGCTGGAAAATGGCCTTTACAAGATACCAATAGATTTCATCTGATTTGATTTTACGTCCAAGTATGGTTTTCTTTAACTGCATTTTAGACTTGCAAGGTTCACAGTGATTATCGTTTTTAACTGTTGTCTTTTATCTTACCTGGATTGTTGTTTTTGACATAGTATTAACCATGATATGGCTGTAGTAGTCAGCTGGGCTATAAGCAATATGAACTTGAACTTGAGCCTAAAACCTGAACCCCTTGGGGTCATAGGATAGGTCTTTTGTCTGTGAGCTAATGATGAGGTAATCCCTTCAAAAATTCTAGACTCTGAAGTCAGAGGTATCAGGCCTGCAGGCAAGTAGAAACAACTCATGATACCATGCAGTGTAATGCAATTGTCTACATGGTCGTCTACATTAAACGAGTCCCCCATGGGGATGCCAGGGGCTCTTTCAATATAAATAATATCCCCACCTTCTGGATATTCTGTGCTAGAAATTTCCTCTTTTCTGTCACTCTCTTTGTTTCTGCTTTGTTGTTTTGCTTTCTGTCATTTCTACCTATCATTTTCTGCCTTAATGTGTTTGATAAAGTCTCATGTACTTTTTCTTAGGATTGATAATTGGGTACATGTATTAAGTGCATTTTTGGCTTTGGGGAGTTGAGATAAGCGGAAGCAATTTTAGGTAATTTATACCTGTTTTTATATATGTTTTGGTGTCCTTATGTATGCTTATATTTGTATTCAGGTGTGTCTTTAAAATCTCCCCTGTGCGATAAATTGGATGGAGTGGTCAAGGCTGGGGGCATGCCCTTAGATTATGTGCGCGAATGCATTGATATGTGTACTTAATTTTCTTTTCTTTTTTTTCTTTTTTCTTGTTGAAGTTTTGTATGTTTTGAAGCGGTTATAGCTAAACAACAATAATAATAACAATAACATCAAATGAGGATGTTGCTTGCCCTTTTTGGCCACACTCATCACCCCAGATATGGGCTGACCATGTAGGTGGTGAAAGAGAAGAAGGAGAAGTGATAGAGCCTGCAAAAACTCAGCAGAAGAATTTCATACTGCATAGAGAGAGTGAAGATAGGGCTGTTAAGTCTTTCCATAGAGGGAGTAATGACAATAAATCAAAATAAATTCCTCCTGTTTTGAACTGTCTTCAAAACTGTTCAACTATTAGTGTAAAGAGCTGAAGTGTCAAAAACTTCGTGAGTTTTTGAGCCTTTCATGATGTTGTGTTCAGCTGTTTGTGTCAAAACAACTATTCATCAGGCCATTGATTTCCATCAGAAATTGTGGATAAGACTTGATAAGAGATTGTGCAATATTTTTCAAAAGTAAAACCCTTCTCTTTCTTAGATAAGAAAGTATTCAATGAATGTGAAATGGATAGGCTGATCAGGTCTAGTGTGTATGTGCTGCTGCAGTGATGATGGTGGTGTTTGTGTGTGTTGTAGTTGTAGCAGTAGTAGTGGCAGTGTGTGTGTGTGTGTGTGTGTGTGTAGTTGTCCTTAGAATAGTAATATAGTAGTAGTAATAGTTGTGTGTGTGTGTGGTTGTCCTTAGAATAATAATAGTAGTAGTAGTAGTAGTAGTAGTAGTTGTGTATGTGTGTGTGTGTGTTGTGTGGTTGTCCTTAGAATAGTAATAGTAGTAGTAGTAGTTTGTGTGTGTGTTTATTTGTCCTTAGACTAGTAGTAGTGATACTGTTGTTCTGTCAGTTAATGGCAGTCAGGAAGCTCATTCTATGTAAGTGTTGTGAAAATACTGTTTTCACGGAAGTATTATAAAAATGCAGAAGATGAAAAATATACACGTTAAAGATCCTGGAAATAATGTCCGTGCCTGGGTTAAGGAAACGTGAAAACTGGAATATACAGACAGCACAGCAGCGTACCTCCAGCATAGCATATGTGAAACAATATGATACACATCCGAGCAAAAAAATAAGAAAACATTAGAAATAACAGGGATGGGGTGGGGTGTGGGTGGGGGCGAGGGAAAAGCCAAAAAGATTGTGTCTGTGGAAGTGGTGTTTCCATAGAAGTGTTATGAAACTGCTGATTCTGTATCAACAAAGTTACAAATGCTGTTTTATTCTTTTTGCAGATACATGGTCAAGGAGAAGCCTCACTTGAGGTTCTAGTCACTGTCAGGAACCCAGGCAGCAACAGAAGGGACAAAGACAAATGGAGTAGCAGGAGAGTTGACTTTTTTCCCCTAATTACGTTGGACTCTTTCAAAACAAACAAAAACACTTTGAATTGTTGATTTTGACAGATGATGTTGAGCATTAGATGGGGTCATTACTGTTGGACAGAAAATTGAAAGATAAAAGTTTTTTTGCCAGTTTACTTCATTATTTTCCTCCCATCCCCCTCCCCCCATCCTGCCTTTGGTATAGTGGAAGCTGTGTACCCAGTCAGAATGTGGATGGATGGCAAGTTTAACGAGTTCAACTTCTGGATGTTGGTGTATATATGTGTGCCGTGATATGGAGAGAGGAGAGTGAAAGTACGTGAGAGAAGAGATGTCATTATCATTTGTGTGTGTTAGAGGCTGAGGGTGTGTGTGTCTGTGTGTGTAAAGGTTGTTGCTGTAGCCAAAACCTGGCAATGTGTACATTCAGAGTGTTTGGAGAGATTATTCTATTGTGAATGAAGTAATAACTGCATGTTTGTGATCTGCCCATGGCAGATTTGTAAAGCTGTATTCTTGTGTGATGTGGAGGTGTGTTTGTGAGGGTGTTTGCATATCTGTTTTTTCGTGAGATTGTTTTTATGTTCATGCAAACATGTGATGTATATTTGTTTGTGTATATATCACAAACATGTGTGTGGGTGTTTGCATTTGTATGCATGGATCTTCTGGGTGTGAGCATGTTAGTGTATATGCGACATATGTGCATACTGGTGTGTATTCACAAGTGCTTGTAATGTATATTTGTATGTGTATACATCACAAACATGTGTGTGGGTGTTTGCATTTGTATGCATGGATCTTCAGCATTTGTTTATGGTTTGTGCTAAAGCCCTGTGTCATTAGTAATCATATTTTAACATTTGGGACAGGATTTTAAACTGAAAGTGAGGTTTTATGTGAACACAAACTGTCACAAATGGATTGGAAAGATTCATGGGGGAAAAGACTTTAACATATGTCTACTTTTGGCGACATGATGCACTTATTTGTGTACCATCCACTGTCGGACAATACTATATATATAAATAAATTACTGGTTTGGTGCGTGTGTTTTTGTACAAAGTTGTTGATTTTCCACACATTCTGCCTGATGCAAAAATGGTAGGGAGTTTATTCTGTATGATTGTGTGATTTGTGATGCGGCAGCATTCATCTTCCTATAGGCAGTGCACAGAAAGGTGAGCTTATAGTTGTGTCCTAGGTTCTTCATTCTCTGTCTTGTTTCCCTGCCATATGTTCTGTCTGACCCCTCCTGTCTGTAGAATTGTGAGAAGTGTTTCTCTCTGTGCCGTCTGCCGTTTCTTTTGACTTACTCTGACTTGGTGCAAAAAATGTCAAGACCTTGCCAGCATGTGCACATGCAAGCTTAAGGAATCTGACAAGTAACTGCTTACAGATTTAGACAGAATGCGTATGGTATTGACCGAGCGCGATGAATCCTCTTGAGCAAGTTACAGACTCTTAAAACTCCTACTTCATTTCCTCCATCCTCTTCCTTCTCTTCTTAACTGTTAATATTTCTGGTGGGGTCATTGGCCAAGTTGATAGAGCCATGGACTGAAGGTCTCGAATCTCATGTTTAGTTTAGTTTGTAACATGAAGGGTGTGTGTTCTGCTCATATCATAGTTAACACTTAGGCTGTTGAGCCATAGTGAAAACAGCAGTCACGTTCCTTGACTGTGGCATTCTGCGGCGTTTACTGTAGGAAGTTGTTGTTGCAGCATATTTCTTAGCTGCAGGATTTTGTGGCTTTTGTGATGTTAGCTGCAGGAAATCATAGGTTCTGCTTCAGCAAGTAAAATGCTTTTGAAAACACCTCGCGTAAGAAACGCGAGAGGAATTAAGGAATTTCTTTCAACCAAAAAAGAAACGAACCATTTCTCACTGGTGTGATCGGTTCAGCTGAGTAATGAGATCTGTCTGTTCTACCTGAAGACAAATTGTCACCAGCATTGAGTGAATGCTTGATAATGTCCTTCAACAGACTTGTCACCAGCATTGAGTGAATGCTTGATAATGTCCTTCTACTGATGAGCGATCTGCTGGAAGCTACTGAGTGGTTAACCCTTTGACTCCAGCACCCTGTCCACCGGCATCTTGCATTGCCAACCATGTTAGCAAAGCAAAACCTAAACCCTGAGTCCCTCACCCTATCCAGCAGCTTCCTGCAGGAAGCTGGACAGGGTGAGGGAATCAAAGGGTTAAGGTTTTGCTGTTGGTGAATAGAGTGTGGAAGTCAAAGGTGTGACAGGCCGATCAGTTTATGTAGCAACTAGACTCTTGTCTCTCATCCATGCCAAGGACGTTTTGGCTTATTTCCGTATAAAGTTTGAAGATTAGTCTTGTTTAGTAAAATATTTAGAATTTTTCTCTGTTTATTTGTTGCATTTTTTGTTTTTAACCTGATTTAGTTATGTGTTTATTTATTTATTGCACATAGAATTTATTCCGAGCGCAGAGGCGCTCTGATACTGTTTATGACATATCCATGATAATTGTAAATGTCTGTATTTAGTGTTGGTGTGAAACAAGCAAAATCATCCAAGTGCAGTGATATGTGAGCAAAAAAATTAAACTTCATAAACTTTGTAATGAATTACCAGCATTGGCATATCTTCAAACTATTTAGCAAGAAATGGATCATCGTGAGGGTAGCTGATACTGAAAAGTGTACAGACAAGATACTGGGAAAAAAGTTTTACCTGCAGAATCTGTTTTTTTGTTTGTTTGTTTGTTTTTTCCTTTCTCCTTGGTTTGGCCAGCTTACTCTGGGACTTGGGTTATTCTGTCACAAGAGCCCAAACAGAGCTATAGCTGGGCTTTAAAGAGGTGTAAAAACATAAATGTGTAAAATGACATAAATGTGAAGGCTGCACCACACATAAACCAAACTTTACATGCGTTATCCAAGGCAATGACTGCCTGTGTTCAAGCAAACGGGAACATGTTTGTTTTTGTTTTTTCTGTTTCCATGCGTTGTTGATTCCATGAACGAGTGTAGTCTTGGATGTGATTATTTGTTTGTTTGTTTTTGTTTCAGTTTCAATTTATAAGATGTGCCCTCAGAATAAATTCTACATGTACTGACACCACAGGTGCCATGTGCAGGATAAAGTCCAGAATAATCATGGCATAAGCCTGCATGTAAGCCATAACCCTTTGACTCTTGCGCCTTATCCATTTATTGCAAAAACTTAACTCTTTCATTCCCTCACTTTGTCCACCAGTTTCCTGCAGGGTTAAGTTTTTGCTGTGCTAGCACGGTTGACAATGCAGGATGCTGGTGGACAGGGTGAGGGAGTCAGAGGGTTAAGTTTTTGCTGTGCTAGCACGGTTGACAATGCAGGATGCTGGTGGACAGGGTGAGGGAGTCAGAGGGTTAAGTTTTTGCTGTGCTAGCACGGTTGACAATGCAGGATGCTGGTGGACAGGGTGAGGGAGTCAGAGGGTTAAGTTTTTGCTGTGCTAGCACGGTTGACAATGCAGGATACTGGTGGACAGGGTGAGGGAGTCAGAGGGTTAAGTTTTAGCTGTGCTAGCACGGTTGACAATGCAGGATGCTGATGGACAGGGTGCGGTAGTCAGAGGGCTCAAAGCTGGCAAGATCTTGAAGTCTTATTAAGTTTAGGGGATCTACGTCGGTTTTTGTATTGTGGGGTCTTAGCCATTTCTTGTATCAGTCTGTCTTTGAAACAGTGTGGTATCATCAGAATACACAGAATTTATTTCGAGTGTGGCTATGCTGTCTTGTGAAACTGAAACTGAAAACTGTAGTGAAATGTGTCTTTTGAATATTGATGTCCGTTTATAAACTTTATCAGGCAGCCAACAGGAAAGGGCAGGCCAGGAATTGAAGAACAGTCATGTCAGCGACAGGTGCGTTCTGTTGCATGTGATTTTTGAAGGATGTCTTTAGTATTTTTGCCGAATCTTGTAGCACTTGTATTCACAGTGTATGATGAACTTGTGCTGCAGCTGAGCACATTATAACTATAAGGACACCAAAAAAAAAAAAAAAAAAATCATCTTGTTGTTTACATTGTTCTGTATCATCTGTTCCTGCAAATGGCTCATCCATATGAATGTCAAATAAAAAATACATGCATAATAACCGTGTTCCTGGTATTTGTTATTCTGTGTGTGTGTGTGTCTATGAGTGTGTGTGTGTGTGTGTGTGTGTGTGTGTGTGTGTGTGTGTGTGTGTGTGCGTGTGTGTTAAAGAATTTTGTTTTACAGTGTGTGCTGGAACATTGATTATGATAACAAGGAGAGAGGGATGAGGCGATGATGGTAACAGTAATGCTTTTACATTTGTCAGCAATGAATCTGAACTATCAGATAAAAACTAAAACAAAACAAAATAGGTGAATGGCATAAATTGAAAGCCATTTACAGAGCAAGATAATGATGAAGACAATACTTACATTTTTCAATGGTTGAAGTTTTCAGTTTAAAAGTTATATTTTCAGATTTGCCATTGCATGCATACTGAGTGTTTTCATGTTTCCATAAGCCAGCTACTGACATACCTGACATGATCTTTAATATGCATATTAGATATTTTGCGAGAGAGAGAGAGAAAAGGTAGTGACAGTGATGCTTCGTTTGTCAACAGCGAACTCGAAATCATCAGTCATAAAAACTAACAGGATGGTCAAGCCTTTCCAGCAATTTCTTCTTCTAGACATACATTAATAGTATTAAAATACAATCCAGATGTTGTATTTTTAAAGGTCACTATGACTTTGAAGCATCAGATGAAGTGTACTTGATGATGTGAGTGACATGGGAACAATGCCACTGAAACAGTATGAAAGGTATGGCAACAAACACTGGGAAAGAAAAACAACAAAACAAAATGAATGGATGATGAGTAGAAAAGGAAAACAAACAAAAACAAACATAAAACAAACATAAAAGCAACAACACTGAAAAATGTCAAATCTTACTTTTTTTTTTTTTACAATTTTTTCTTTAAAATTCATTTGAAACAAGTAACACAGAACTTCATTTGAAACAATTAACACAAACTAACGCACTTGTTAAAACAATCAGTTCATGCAGAATATCCCTATGCTTAAAATACAAGTATATACACATCTACATGAAGCATAATTACCAGTAGATAAACATGTAGCAAAAAGAAAAAAAAAGCTTTCCTGCATACACGGGTAGATTGTTAAAATCTGAAATCGTATAATAAAATATCTGAAATCGTATTAACCCTTTGACTCCCGCACCCTATTGATCAACTGCAAAAACTTAACTCTTTGACTCCCTCACCCTATCCACCAATTTCCGCCTGATTGGTACACGGTGGAGAATTTTTTTTTTTTTTTACTGTTCTCTCAATTCAAGCAAAGAAAACAAACGAGACAGTTTTCATGGGGGTATGCACAAGAAGGTCATTGATAAAAAAGATTAGGAAAAGACAAGCAACATTTATAGGACATTTTATGAGGAAAGGGGAATTAGAGCACCTGGCCACAGCAGGAAAGCTGGAGGGAAAGAGAGCACCAGGTAGACCCAAGGAGAAAATATTGGATTTGCAGGGTGGCTCAGGACAGAGAGGGTGGAAGATGTGCTTGCGGCAACAAGGGATAGATACGTATGGAGGGCCATGATCGCCGACGCCATGCGGCAGGGCACATGATGATGATGATGATGACGTACATGGGAGCGGTTTGGAAAGGGGTTTCGGTGTCAAAGAGTGCAGCGGCCAACATTGAACTCGGTGACGCTGACAGGTGGGTATATTCATGAAGGGTAATGAGGTCAGTAAGGCAGGTCTGTACACGTTGAACTGAGAGAACAGTAAAAAAAAAAAAAATTCTCCACCGTTTACCAATCAGGCGGAGGTGTCTAAACCAAGTCTTGGTGAATCTAATAGTTGTTAGTCTTGATGAGGCTAATAGTTGTTACAGAAGTCTTGATGAGGCTAATAGTTGTTACTTAAGTCTTGATGAGGCTAATAGTTGTTACATAAGTCTTGGTGAGGCTAATAGTTGTTACATAAGTCTTGATGAGGCTAATAGTTGTAAGTCTTGATGAGGCTAATAGTTGTATGTCTTGATGAGGCTAATAGTTGTATGTCTTGATGGGGCTAATAGTTGTAAGTCTTGATGAGGCTAATAGTTGTAAGTATTGATGAGGCTAATAGTTGTAAGTCTTGATGGGGCTAATAATTGTTACATAAGTCTTAATGAGGCTAATAGTTGTATGTCTTGATGAGGCTAATAGTTGTAAGTCTCGATGAGGCTAATAGTTGTAAGTCTTGATGAGGCTAGTAGTTGCATGTCTTGATGAGGCTAATAGTTGTTACATAAGTCTTGATGAGGCTGATAGTTGTGTCTTCATGAGGCTAATAGTTGTATGTCTTGATGAGGCTAATAGTTGTTACATAAGTCTTGATGAGGCTAATAGTTGTGTCTTCATGAGGCTAATAGTTGTAAATCTTGATGGGGCTAATAGTTGTATGTCTTGATGGGGCTAATAGTTGTAAGTCTTGATGAGGCTAATAGTTGTATGTATTGATGAGGCTAATAATTGTTACACGTCTTGATGAGGCTAATAGTTGTATGTATTGATGAGGCTAATAATTGTTACATAAGTCTTGATGAGGCTAATAGTTGTATGTCTTGATGAGGCTAATAGTTGTAAGTATTGATGAGGCTAATAGTTGTAAGTCTTGATGGGGCTAATAATTGTTACATAAGTCTTAATGGGCTAATAGTTGTATGTCTTGATGGAGGCTAATAGTTGTAGTCTCGATGAGGCTAATAGTTGTAAGTCTTGATGAGGCTAAGTAGTTGCATGTCTTGATGAGGCTAATAGTTGTTACATAAGTCTTGATGAGGCTGATAGTTGTGTCTTCATGAGGCTAATAGTTGTATGTCTTGATGAGGCTAATAGTTGTTACATAAGTCTTGATGAGGCTAATAGTTGTGTCTTCATGAGGCTAATAGTTGTAAATCTTGATGGGCTAATATTTTATGTCTTGATGGGGCTAATAGTTGTAAAGTCTTGATGAGGCTAATAGTTGTATGTATTGATGGGCTAATAATTGTTACACGTCTTGATGAGGCTAATAGTTGTATGTATTGATGAGGCTAATAATTGTTACATAAGTCTTGATGAGGCTAATAGTTGTATGTCTTGATGAGGCTAATAGTTGTTACATAAGTCTTGATGAGGCTAATAGTTGTAAGTCTCGATGAGGCTAGTAGTTATAAGTCTCGATGAGGCTAATAGTTGTAAGTCTTGATGAGGGTAATAGTTTTATAAGTCTCGATGAGGCTAATAATAATAATAATATGAGGTTTATTTGTATAGCGCATATTCCATATAAAAAAAATGCTCACCAGCGCTTTACATTTCGCAAGAAAGGCAAAAGGTGATAAAAAAATGTTCACAATTACATACACAATAAGATAACAACAAACATTAAAACTATACAAGTAAGAAGACACATAAGAAACCACAGAATATTAAAATTTAAACACTGACTTATGTAATGAAGAAAGATTAACAGATTTTTCATATGAATAAAGAGGCATACTGTGTTTACATATTGCTGCGTGTGTGTGCTTGCGTACGTGTGTGTGTACGTGTGTGTGTGCGTGCGTGTGCGTTGCTGTGCGCGTGTGTGTTTGTAAGAATGTGTGTGTGTGTGTGTGTGTGAGAGAGAGAGAGAGAGAGAGAGAGTGTGTGTGTGTGTGTGTGTGTGTGTGTGTGTGTGTGTGTGTGTGTGTGTGTGTGTGTGTGTGTGCGTGTGCTATGTTTGCATGCGTGTGTGTGTGTTTATGCATGCAATAGTTGTACATAAAATTATAATCAATATTTTGAATGAAGATAAAAACAGAAAAATTCTAATCCATATACAGGAAAAACATTACAACTTCAGTATTACAGCATTAATACCTTGACAATCAAAATTCCTCACAAATTATAAACTATTCGCATATCATACATCACAATTTACATACAAAGAAAGATTTTAAAAAAGTTTCTTAAAGTATTTCAGTCTCTTTCCCACTCAATTTCTCCCCTATCCCCTCCTCAGCTGTACACATACAGTGATACACACACATGCTCACTCAAGCACACACACACACACACACACACACACACACACACACACACACACACACACACACACACACACACACACACACACATACACACATGCACGCACACACACACCTTGCTCTATAGGCCCTTCTACAAAATACTGTTATACAGGCAGGAGAGATTAGTCTGATGACAGACTTGCAAACTAAGGCTCTTCAGGTTAGATGAGTTTGAAAGAGGTGCCGTTTGAAGGTTGAGAAACACTTAGTTTTTCTGAGAGACAGTGGTAGAGAGTTCCATACATTTGGGCCAAAGACAGAGAAAGATTTTTTACCAAAGGTGTCTAGAGAGAAGCGAGGAACAGTCAACAGTGAGGTGTCAGAAGAGCGGAGCGTTCGAGAAGGTTTGTAACCCTGCAGGAAGTTGGCAAGATAGGATGGCATGTTCTCGTGATAGATACACTGATAGCAGAGACAGGCAACTTTATATTGAATCCTAACTTTTACCGGGAGCCAATGAAGTGTTCTAAGCAGAGATTTTGCACTCTCACGCCTGGGCTTGCGGACAACAAGGCGAGCCGCGTGGTTCTGTATGCGCTGAAGTTTAGATAGTTGATTGTTATGGAGACCTGCGAATAGAGAGTTACAATAGTCCAGTCTAGATATTATGAAAGAGACAGCAAGCTTGTTGGTAGCATCAGTGGAAAGGAAGGAGCGAATCTTACCTATTCTGCATAGCTGATAGTACAGAGTACGGCACAACTGTTTGACATGGGCTTCCATAGACAGTGTTTCATCCAGATAGAAGCCAAGGTTTCTAATAGTTGTAAGTCTTGATGAGGGTAATAGTTGTATGTCTTGATGGGGCTAATAGTTGTATGTCTTGATGGGGCTAATAGTTGTATGTCTTGATGGGGCTAATACGAGGGTTGTTCAATTTAAGATGTCACCACCCCCTTAAAAAACGTACCTCTCATCTCAGCAACTTGAAACTTTTACATCCCCTCGAAGTATTCTCCGTTGGCTAGGATGCAAAGTTCAAGCCTCCTACGCCAATTCTCAAGCGCCCTCTGATAGTCGGTTTTAGGCAGACCAGACAACTCTGATCTTACGGCTTTGGCGAGGTCTTGTACCCGGTCAAACTTACGCCCAGCGAGCTTTTCCTTCAGAACAGGGAACAGCCAGAAGTCGCATGGGGCCAAGTCGGGGCTGTAGGGTGGGTGGTCCAAAACTTGGATCCCTTGCTCGCTCAGGAAGGTTGTGGTGACCTTCGCCTTATGGGCACTGGCATTGTCATGCAGAAGAAGGGTCCTCTGGGTGCCGACGGTTGGGCGCTGCTCATGGATTTTTCCTACAACTTTGGGGAGCACAACTTGGGTATAGTAGGAGGCAGTGATTGTTGATTTCTCAGGCAAAATGTCAATTGCCACAAGGCCTTGCGTGTTGAAAAAAATAGAAAACAGTCGCTTGCGACTCTGGAATCCTGGGCGAAGAACAACTGGTCGGTCTCCGTCAGGGCCAACCCACATGCGGTTGCAGCGTTTGTTGGGGATGCCGTAGAATGTGAGCCAACTCTCATCTCCCGTCACTTAGTCACACAGTCGTTTTGGCCCGTTGGGCTCAAACTCATCGAGCAGTTTGCGTGAACATGCCACCCGCTGCTGCTTCTGATCATCACTTAAGAGATGTGGCACCCATCTTGCAGCCAGTTTTCTCATGTGAAGGTCTTTGTGCAGAATGTTGTTAATGGTGCCAATTGAAAGCTCACATGCCTCGCTTAATTCCCGCACAGTCGAATGTGGATCCTCCTCTATCAGTCTTTTCACATATGCAATGTTTTGTTCGTTCCGAGCTGGTAAAGCTCGCTCTGCACGATTACCCCAATCAGATGGCACTCTACCTGCTCCTAATTGTTTGACCCACCTGCAAACTGTGCGGTTAGACACACAATCCGTTCCGTAAACAGCTTGCAAATCTGCGTGTATCTTCCTACAATCGTCACCAAGTTGTAGCCTTGTGAAAGTGTAGAAACGAAATTGCTCATTGGTGACGTCCATTTTTTTCAGGCTCAGCTATTTGAAACACATTTGTAATTACGTCATACTCCGAGTTGCGTCATGATGTCAACTTTATTTTCTGCATGCTAATCAGGTAAACTTTAAAGTTGTGTTTGGTATAAACATTTTTCTGTGCGTTGCTTCGTTTTCAAACGGCAAGCCTAGTGTCATCTTAAATTGAACAACCCTCGTAGTTGTAAGTCTTGATGGGGCTAATAGTTGTATGTCTTGATGGGGCTAATAGTTGTATGTCTTGATGGGGCTAATAGTTGTATGTCTTGATGGGGCTAATGTAAGTCTTGATGAGGCTAATAGTTGTTTGTCTTGATGAGGCTAATAGTTGCATGTCTTGATGAGGCTAATAGTTGTATGTCTTGATGAGGCTAATAGTTGTAAGTCTTGATGAGGCTAATAGTTGTATGTCTTGATGAGGCTAATAGTTGCATGTCTTGATGAGGCTAATAGTTGTATGTCTTGATGAGGCTAATAGTTGTAAGTCTTGATGAGGCTAATAGTTGTATGTCTTGATGAGGCTAATAGTTGTATGTCTTGATGAGGCTAATAGTTGTTTGTCTTGATGAGGCTAGTAGTTGTTTGTCTTGATGAGGGTAATAGTTGTTACATAAGTCTTGATGGGCTAATAGTTGTTTGTCTTGATGAGGCTAGTAGTTGTTTGTCTTGATGGGGCTAATAGTTGTTTGTCTTGATGGGGCTAATAATTGTTATATAAGTCTTGATGAGGCTAGTAGTTGTCTGTATTGATGGGACTAGTAGTTGTTTGTCTTGATGGGGCTAATAATTGTTACATAAGTCTTGATGAGGCTAGTAGTTGTAAGTCTTGATGAGGCTAATAATTGTTACATAAGTCTTGATGAGGCTAGTAGTTTGTTTGTCTTGATGGGCTAATAGTTGTCTGTCTTGATGGGGCTAATAGTTGTATGTCTTGATGGGGCTAATAGTTGTATGTCTTGATGGGGCTAATAGTTGTATGTCTTGATGGGCTAATAGTTGTAAGTCTTGATGGGGCTAATAGTTGTATGTCTTGATGGGGCTAATAGTTGTATGTCTTGATGGGGCTAATGTAAGTCTTGATGAGGCTAATAGTTGTTTGTCTTGATGAGGCTAGTAGTTGTTTGTCTTGATGAGGCTAATAGTTGTTACATAAGTCTTGATGGGGCTAATAGTTGCTTGTCTTGATGAGGCTAGTAGTTGTTTGTCTTGATGGGGCTAATAGTTGTTTGTCTTGATGGGGCTAATAGTTGTTTGTCTTGATGGGGCTAATAATTGTTACATAAGTCTTGATGAGGCTAGTAGTTGTAAGTCTTGATGAGGCTAATAATTGTTACATAAATCTTGATGGGGCTAATAGTTGTTTGTCTTGATGAGGCTAATAATTGTTACATAAGTCTTGATGAGGCTAGTAGTTGTTTGTCTTGATGGGGCTAATAATTGTTACATAAGTCTTGATGAGGCTAGTAGTTGTAAGTCTTGATGAGGCTAATAATTGTTACATAAGTCTTGATGAGGCTAGTAGTTGTTTGTCTTGATGAGGCTAATAATTGTTACATAAGTCTTGATGAGGCTAGTGGTTTTATGTCTTGATGGGGCTAATAGTTGTTACATAAGTCTTGATGAGGCTAGTAGTTTGTCTTGATGGGGCTAATAGTTGTTACATAAGTCTTGATGAGGCTAGTAGTTGTTTGTCTTGATGAGGCTAATAATTGTTACATAAGTCTTGATGAGGCTAGTAGTTGTATGTCTTGAAGGGGCTAATAGTTGTTACATAAGTCTTGATGAGGCTAATAATTGTTACATAAGTCTTGATGAGGCTAGTAGTTGTATGTCTTGATGAGGCTAATAGTTGTATGTCTTGATGAGGCTAATAGATGTAAGTCTTGATAAGGCTAGTAGTTGTAAGACCAAAGCACCTCTCTGAAAAGAGACTTAAACATATAAAAGATATGTTGGCCTACGTGAGTATCCCCTCTCGGGATGCCGGGTACCCTTTTAGTATAAATAGCACACTCCACCTCCTGGAAATTCTTTGCTATTTTTTTTCTTCTTCTTCTTCTTGTTTTTCTTCTTGTTCTTCTTTCTTCTTCTTCTTGTTTTTCTTCTTGTTCTTCTTGTTCTTGTTTTTGTTCTTGTTTTTGTTCTTCTTGGTCTTCTTGTTCTTCATGTTCTTCTTGTTCTTCTTCTTGTTCTTCTTGTTCTTCTTGCTCTTGTTCTTCTTCTTCTTCTTTTTCTTCTTCTTCTTCTGTCATTCTCTTTGTGTATGCCTTGCTCCTGTGCTTTTCGTCTCTTCTTCTTTTCTCATTTTCTGCCTTGCTGGTCTGTTCACCGGTATGTCTTCTGTAAATCCTTGCGTTCTTGCTGTTAAAAGTTATAATTTGGTACTGTATGTTAACTGCAGTTTTATCTCTATGGAAACGAGAACTGCTTAGTGGCAATTTTGAGTGCTATAGGCTTGTTTTTATGTTTTTTTGTTTTGTTTTGTTGTTGTTGTTGTTGTTTTTGGTGTAATTAGTTATGTTTATGTATTTGAATTCAAATTTGGGTGTTTGTTTGTTTGTTTGTTTGTTTGTTTGTTTTTTTACATCCCCTGATGATAAATTGAGTGGAATGGCCAACGCCTGGGACATGTTCTTAGATTAGTTGTATTTTCTGGGTTTCTTTTTTTTTTTTTTTCCTCCTGGATCATTCGTGTGTTTAGATGTGCGTATTTTGTTTGAGATGGTCAACCCTGATGTGGCTCTAAGCAGTCGGTTTGGCTTCAAACACCAATGATATGATGATGATGATGATGATGATGATAATGATGATGATAATGATGATAGGGGTGGTGATGATGATGATGACGACTACGACGACGACAAAAACAACAACAACGAAGACGATGACGACGACAACAACAACAACAATAAATAATAATAATAATAATAATAACAATAATAATAATAATAACGACAACAACAACAACAGCAAAAACAACAACAACAACAACAATAATAATAATAATGATAAAATAATAATAATAATAATAATAATAATGATAATATAATAACAATAATTAATAATAATAAAATTAATAATAATGTGAGCCTTTAGCACGAAATGAGCCGTCAGTTTCCTGGCTCTATCTATCGCTGTGGTCAGAGCTCTTTGTGTAGTTAGCACACAGTAATTCTGGAATCCTCTTTGTGCAGTTAGCTCTCTGTGTTCCAAGAGTTCTTTGTGTAGTTAGCTCACAGTAAACCCATGCGGCTCACTGAAGTCCTAGAGCTCTTTGTGTGGTTAAGTGACTTTAATACCAAAGCTTTTAGTATAATTAGCTCATTGCAATCCTACAGCCATTTGTGTAGTTAACTGACAGTAATGCCAGAGCTTTTAGTATAATTAGCTCACTGTAATTCTACAGCCATTTGTGTAGTTAACTGACAGTAATCCCAGAGCTTTTAGTATAATTAGCTCACTGTAATTCTACAGCTCTTTGTATAGTTAACTGACAATAATCCCAGAGCTTTTAGTATAATTAGCTCACTGTAATTCTACAGTTCTTTGTGTAGTTAATTGACAGTAATCCCAGAGTTTGTAGTAGAATTAGCTCACTGTAATTCTACAGCTCTTTGTATAGTTAATCGACAATAATCCCAGAGCTTTTAGTATAATTAGCTCACTGTAATTCTACAGCTCTTTGTATAGTTAATTGACAGTAATCCCAGAGTTTGTAGTAGAATTAGCTCACTGTAATCCTACAGCTCTTTGTATAGTTAATCGACAATAATCCCAGAGCTTTTAGTATAATTAGCTCACTGTAATTCTACAGCTCTTTGTATAGTTAATTGACAGTAATCCCAGAGTTTGTAGTAGAATTAGCTCACTGTAATCCTACAGCTCTTTGTATAGTTAATCGACAATAATCCCAGAGCTTTTAGTATAATTAGCTCACTGTAATCCTACAGCTCTTTGTGTAGTTAACTGATAGTAATCCCAGAGCTTTTAGTATAAATTAGCTCACTGTAATCCTACAGCCATTTGTGTAGTTAACTGATAGTAATCCCAGAGCTTTTAGTATAATTAGCTCACTGTAATCCTACAGCCATTTGTGTAGTTAACTGACAGTAATGCCAGAGCTTTTAGTATAATTAGCTCACTGTAATCCTACAGCCATTTGTGTAGTTAACTGACAGTAATGCCAGAGCTTTTAGTATAATTAGCTCACTGTAATCCTACAGCTCTTTGTGTAGTTAATCGACAGTAATGCCAGAGCTTTTAGTATAATTAGCTCACTGTAATCCTACAGCCATTTGTGTAGTTAACTGACAGTAATGCCAGAGCTTTTAGTATAATTAGCTCACTGTAATCCTACAGCCATTTGTGTAGTTAACTGACAGTAATGCCAGAGCTTTTAGTATAATTAGCTCACTGTAATCCTACAGCCATTTGTGTAGTTAACTGACAGTAATGCCAGAGCTTTTAGTATAATTAGCTCACTGTAATCCTACAGCCATTTGTGTAGTTAACTGACAGTAATGCCAGAGCTTTTAGTATAATTAGCTCACTGTAATCCTACAGCCATTTGTGTAGTTAACTGACAGTAATGCCAGAGCTTTTAGTATAATTAGCTCATTGTAATCAAAGAGCCCTTTGTGTGGAGGTTTCCCCATAATCCTGGAGTTTGTTATGTATGTAGTTAGCTCACTAACCCTAGAGCTCTTTATGGAGTGTTTTCACCACAGTCTTAGAGCTCCTTGTCTTGTTAACTCACTGGGACCCTAAAACCTTTTGTGTAATAGTTTTATCATAATTTTAGAGCTCGTATAGGGCTGACTATTCTCAGTTTTTTTTTTGTGTCGTGTGTTCACCATA
This sequence comes from Monoplex corrugatus, assembly GCA_030674185.1. Taxonomy (NCBI): domain Eukaryota; kingdom Metazoa; phylum Mollusca; class Gastropoda; order Littorinimorpha; family Ranellidae; genus Monoplex; species Monoplex corrugatus. The sequence continues at coordinate 36,164,512 of JAPXFY010000026.1, read as the reverse complement.
GACCTAGAGCTCTTTGTGTAGTTAGCTCTCATTATAATCCTGGTGGATTTTTGTATCGACAGCGCAGATTAATCTCAGAGCTGTTTGTGCAGTTAGCTCACTGTAATACTAGAGCTCTTTGTGTAGTTAGCTCTCATTATAATCGCAGCGCTTTTTGTATTGACAGCGCAGATTAATCTCAGAGCTTTTTGTTAGTTAGCTCATTGTAATCCTGGAGATACTTGCCTTGTTAGCTTGATGTAATCCTAGAGCCCTTTGTGTAGTTAACGTTCTGTAATCTTAGAGCTCTTTGTGTAGTTAGCCACTGTAATACTAGAGTTCTTTGTGTAGTTTGCTCACTGTAGTCCCAGAGGTCTTTGTGTGGTTATATCTGTAATCCTAGAGCTCTTTGTATAGTTGGCTCACCGTAATCCTAGAGCTCTTTGTGTAGTCAGCATACTGTAATCCTAGAGCTCTTTGTGAAGTTGGCTCACTGTAATCATAGAACTCTTTGTGTAGTCAGCTCTCTGCAATCCTAGAGCTCTTTGTGTAGTTAGCATATTTTAATCCTAGAGCTCTTTGTGAAGTTGGCTCATTGTAATCCTAGAGCTCTTTGTGTAGTCATCTCTCTGTAATCCAAGAGCTCTTTGTGTTGTGATCTCTCTATAATCCTAGATCTCTTTGTGAAGTTGGCTCACTGTAACCCTAGAGCTCTTTGTGTAGTTAGCTCTCATCATAATCCTGGCGTTTTTTTTATTAACAGCGCAGATTAATCTCAGAGCACTTTGTGTAGTTAGCTCACTGTAATCCTTGAGCTCTTTGTGTAGTTGGCCCACTGTAATCCTAGTGCTCTTTGTATAGTTAGCTCTCGTTATAATCCTGGTGTTTTTCGTATTGACAACGCAGATTAATCTCAGAGCTTTCTGTGTTGTTAGCTCACCGTATTCCTAGGGATCTTTGTGTAAACAGTTTACTATGATGCTTGTGCGTATAGCTCACTGTCACCATTGTATAATTAGCTCACTCATTATCCCATAAGCTATTCGTTTACTTAAGCTCACCTGTAATCCTGTAGCTTTTTGTTCAGTTAGCTCACTGTAATAACATACTTCTTTGTGTAGTTAGCTCACTGTAACTCTTTGTTTAGTTAGCTTACTGTAACCACATAGCTCTTTGTGTCTTTAACTCAATGTGACCCTAGACCTCCTTGTGCATGCAAGTCATTGTAGTCCTAGAGGCCTTTGTGTAGTTAACTGACAGTAATCTCATAGCTTTTTTGCGTAGTTAGTTCACGGTAGTCAGAAAGTCCTTTGTGTGGAGTTTTCCTCATAATCCTGGGGTTGGTTATGTAGTTAGCTCATTAACCCTAGAGCTCTTTGTGGAATGTTTTCACCACAATCTTAGAGCTCCTTGACCAGTTAGCTCACTGTGATCCTGAAACCCTTTGTGTAGTAGTTTTATCATCATCCAAGAACTCGTATAGGCTCACCAGTCGTAGAGGGTTTTTTCTTGTGTAGTGTGTTCACCATAAACCTAGAGCTATTTGTGTAGTTAACTCACTGTGACCCTAAAACCCTTCCTGTGGTTGTTTTATCATGATCCCAGAGCTCGTATGGGGCTCACTGGTCCCCAGAGACTTTTGTGTGGTGTGTTCACCATAAATCTAGAGTTATTTGTGTAGTTAACTCACTGTGATCGTAGAACCTTTGTGTAGCTAACTACAGTCAGTTTATTCCTTTTCTCACGTTGGACACAGTAGCAGGGAAGTTTCAGTCTTTTTCTCATAATTTTTGTATCTAGTGTTTGCTTGTTTGTTTGTAATCTTACGCTTGACAAAGGCCAATTGGCCGAAAATTTGCGCCTGTCTTGTCTTGTTGTATTAAATACACGTTCGTATTTTTCTTTCGTGTTTTTTTTTTTTCTGGTTCCCGTTTGCTTGAACGGGGGCAGTCACACTTGTTTTGGATTTCGTAGAACCGTCTGTGAAATGTTTTAACCACAATCCTGGAGCTCTTTGTGAAGCATTTTCACTATAATCCTAGAGCCCTTAGTGTTGTTAGCGCCGTGCAGTCACCAACTTTGTTTTTACCTTAACCCTTTAACTCCCGCACCCTGTCTACCAACATTCAACATTGTCAACCACGCTAGCAAAGCAAAAACTTAACCCTTTGACTCCCTCACCCTATGCACCAGCTTCCTGTAGGAAGTTGGTGGATAGGGTGAGGGAGCAAAGGGTGAAGTTTTTGTAGTTAGTGGATAGGATGCGGGAGTCAAAGGGTTAATCCTGGAAGCTCGTTGTGTAGGCAGCTCACTGTAGTCCTACAGCCGTTTGTGTGTTGTTTTTGTCATAATCAGAGTGATGTTTGTGTAGTACGCTCATTGAAGTCATAGAACTCATTGTGTAAATAAACTTACTGTAACCCAGGATTCCTTTGTGTTGTTTGCTCACCAGAGTTCTGGAGCTCTTTGTGTAGTGTGCTCACCAGAGTTCTAGAACTCTTCGTGTAGTATGCTCACCAGAGTTCTAGAACTCTTCGTGTAGTGTGCTCACCAAAGTTCTAAAATTCATTGTATAGTGTACTCACCATAGTTCTAGAACTCTGTGTAGTGTACTCATCATAGTTCTAGAACACTTTGTGTAGTGTGGTCTCCAGAGTTCTAGATCTCTTTGTATAGTGTAGTGTACTCACCAGCGTTCTAGAACTCTTAGTGTAATGTGCTCACCAGAATTCTAGAACTCTTTGTGTAGTGTGATTACCAGTGTTGTAGAACTCTTTGTGTAGTGTGCTCACCAGAGTTATAGAACTCTGTGTAGTATGTTCACCATTGTTCTAGAACTCTTTATGTAGTGTGCTCACCATAGTTCTAGAACTCTTTATGTAGTGTGCTCACTAGAGTTCCAAAACTCTTTGTGTAAAGAGCTCACCATAGTTCTAGAACTCTTTGTGTAGTGTGCTCACCGTAATCCTTGGCAGTAAACCAACCAGCCATATACACACAAACACAAACACACAATCGAGCAAGTACACACACGCACTAGCATGCTTACTGTCAAATTTTTCAAACTTTATTTTTCTTCATTTCTTTGCCATCCAGAGGTCATAAAGAAAAAATCTTAAATTGAAGGAAAACATAAAAAAGAAAAAAAATTAAATCAAACCAAGTAAAGTAAAATAGATTGAATTATATACGTTAAGACGACATAATATGACGAAATAAGATCAAATGAAATACATGTACAAAAATATGGATGAAAAGACTTTTTTTTTAAACAAGATATCCTGTAGTGGCTAAATAACTGAAGGCAATGCGTGTATAAAATTCGAAGAATTTTTTTCAAATGTATATGGATGTTTTAAACGCGAGGCATTAAAGCGGTTGAGATGGAACTGGGGTAGAGACTGACTGACGAGACAGACAGACAGACAGACAGACAGACAGACAGACAGACAGACTGACTGACAGACAGAGAGAAAGAAAATATGTCTCAGTGGGGAAGAAACACATAATGTTTAGACTTTAACTTTTTTGAAGGGTATAGTTTGATACTGTTTTGAAGGGTATAGTTTAGACACTGTTTTGAAGGGTATAGTTTAGACACTGTTTTGAGGGTATAGTTTAGACACTGTTTTGAAGAGTGTAGTTTAGACACTGTTTTGAAGGGTATAGTTTAGACACTGTTTTGAAGGGTATAGTTTAGACACTGTTTTGAAGGGTATAGTTTAGACACTGTTTTGAAGGGTATAGTTTAGACAGTGTTTTGAAGGGTATAGCTTAGACAACGTTTTGAAGGGTATAGTTTAGACAGTTTTGAAGGGTATGATGTAGACTTTCAAGGGTATAATTTAGGCACTGTTTTGAAGGGTATAGTTTAGACATTGTTTTGAAGGGTATAGTTTAGACAACGTTTTGAAGGGTATAATTTAGACATTGTTTTGAAGGGTATAGTTTAGACAGTTTTGAAGGGTATAGTTTAGACAGTGTTTTGAAGGGTATAGTTTAGACAGTGTTTTGAAGGGTATAGTTTAGACAGTGTTTTGAAGGGTATAGTTTAGACAGTGTTTTGAAGGGTATAGTTTAGACAGTGTTTTGAAGGGTATAGCTTAGACAGTGTTTTGAAGGGTATAGTTTAGACAGTGTTTTTGAAGGGTATAGTTTACACATTGTTTTGAAGGGTATAATTTAGACATTGTTTTGAAGGGTATAGTTTGCACACTGTTTTCAATGGTATAATTTAGACATTGTTTTCAAGGTATGTTTTAGAGTTATCTAGTTTTGAAGGGTAATTTGGAATTATCCTCTTTTGAAGGGTATAGTTTACACATTGTTTTCAAGGGTATATTTTAGACATTGTTTTCAAGGGTATATTTTAGACATGTTTTAAGGGTATAATTTAGACATTGTTTTGAAGATTATGTTTTAGAGTTATCTGTTTTGAAGGGTAATTTAGAATTTACCTCTTTTGAAGGGTATAATTTAGGTACTGTTTTAGAAGGGTATAGTTTATGACATTGTTTTGGAGGTATAGGTTAGAGTTATCCATTTTGAAGGGTATAATTTAGACACTGTTTTGAAAGTTTTATTTAGACACTAGCTTTTAATGGAATAGTTTGGACACTGTTTTGAAGGGTATAGTTTGGACACTGTTTTAGAGGGTATAATTTATAGACACAGTTTTGAAGCATATAACTTTAGACACTTCTTTGAAGGGTATACTCTCGTAGTTTAGACACTGTTTTCAAGGGTATAGTTTAGACTTAGTCTGTTTCGACGTATAGCGTTTAAACTTATATCGGTTTGAAGGGTATAGTTCAGATCTTTGTCGTTTTAAACCCTTTGACTCCCTCACCCTATCCAGCAACTGCAAAAACTTAACCATTTGATCCCTCACCCTATCCACCAGTTTCCTGAGGGAGTCAAAGGTAAAGGTTTTGGTTTGCTAGCATGATCGACAATGCAGGATGCTGACGGACAGGGTTGGGAGTCCAAGAGGCTATAGTTTAGACTTATACTGTTATAAAGATTATAGTTTAGACCTTTCATTTTTTTAAAGTGTATCGATTACACATTCTGGTTTGAAAGGTTTAGTATAGACTTTTCAAATGTGTAACTTAAACATATCGTGTTTTGAAGGATACAATTCAGACGTCCTGTTTTGGAGGATAATTTCAATACTCATTCTGTGTCTTATGTCAGGCCAGACTAGACGATCTACTTGGTCTACTATAGGTGACCATGTAACCCCATACCGTCTATTTATGATCAATCCAGGCAGTGGGGCTTGTCAGTCGTCTGGCAGAGTAGCTCATCTAGGAGAAGGTAAATTCTGTTTTCAAACCTTCGCTGCCTTATGGTGATACTCGTCCACGAGAAAGGCTTTGGGGTCAGCCCTGAATGCAAAATCCGGAGCCAGAGTCCGGAAGACAAACTGACACTGATTTTGGCGCCCTACTGGCAACTCCTGCGAAGCTGCCTGAGCCACACTGTATTGGCCCTTCACCATTCCTTTGAATCCCTTTCAGCCCCCGTGGAGAGGAGTGGGGTAGTGGGGCTGCTGCATGGGTAACAGCTGGTTCTCCATATCACCTTGCCCAAGGTTGCACAGCTAGTTCTCCATATCAGCTTGTCCAAGGTTGCACAGCTAGTTCTCCATATCACCTTGCCCAGGGTGGACAGCTGGTTTCCATATCATCTTGCCCAGGGTGGCACAGTTGGTTCTCCGTATATATCATCTTGCCCAAGGTTGCACAGCTGGTTCTCCATATCACCTTGTCCAAGGTTGCACAGCTGGTTATCCATATCACCTTGCCCAGGGTGGACAGCTGGTTTCCATATCATCTTGCCCAGGGTGGCACAGTTGGTTTCTCCTATAATCACCTTGACCAAGGTTGCACAGCTGGTTCTCCATATCACCTTGCCCAAAGGTTTCACAGCTGTTTCTCCATATCACCTTGCCCAAAGGTTTCACAGCTGTTCTCCATATCACCTTGCCCAAAGAGTTTTCACAAGCTGGTTCTCCATATCACCTTGCCCAGGGTTGTACCCTGGAGATGACAGTCGACGTTGCCAAAACAGCAGCGAAACCAACAACTAGGACGCATCTTCCATGATTGACCCTGACCAAACGAAGCTTACTGAGTCCAGACTTTTCCTGTCTTGAAGGGTGTAGTTTAACCCCTTGACTCCCGCACCCTTTCTGCCAGCAGCCTGCATCGTCAACTATGATAGCAAAGCAAAAACTTAACCTTCTGACTCCCTCACCCTATCCGCCAGCTTCCTGCAGGAAGCTGGTTGATAAGGTGAGGAATCAAAAGGTTACGTTTTTGCAGTTAGTGGAGTCAAAGGATTAAACAGCTCCTGTTTTTAATAGACGTTTCCCATTTGGAATGATATAGTTTAGACCGAGACCTGGTTTGGTGCAAAGGTAGAGCACTTACCTTCCAAATCTGCCTGCATGAGTTTGCAAGGGAGCGAATCACGCCCGTGTACCTTATAAGTTTTACGCCGCCTCCGATATACCCAGCTGTAAATGGTTACCTGCGCTTTCTTCATAGCTAGGAAAAGGGAAGCACGAGGAGAGTGGAGATAGGGCACCGCCCTCGTAATGCTGTCCCTGAGAAAAGTTGAGGTCTCTACCACCTGTATCCCCCGACGATCTCAGGAATGTTGGGACAACCTAGTCTAGTCTTATCCTGTTTTGAAAAAGTTTCAGTTTCAGTTTCAGTTTCGGTTTCTCAAGACGATGTCTCCGCGCTCGGAACGAATTCCATATGCATAACGTCATAGGTGTCATGTGTACGGTGATCATGGCTCAAGCCTTTATTAAGCCTGCACATAAACTCATGAGTTGGCCAGGTCCTGAGGCCCTACCTAGCCCATGTTTTATCTTGTCTATATTTCATACTGATATTTTATCAACCTATCAGCGTTTTAAAAAGATTATAGTTTAGACGTATCCTGTTTGGATTACGCTGGCTTGGCCATGTGCGTCGAATGGAGGATGGACGCATACCAAAAGACATTCTCTACGGCGAACTGGCAAATCGGAAGCGAACTCCAGGACGCCCACAGCTATGCTTTGTAGACGCATGCAAAAGAGACCTTAGAAGCTCAGGGATCGACCTAGGCTCTTGGGAGACTCTGGTGGAAGACAGGGCAGCGTGGAGGACAACCGTTCAGCAAGGCGTTGTGAATGCGGAGAGGAGGAGAGCACAAAGCCCAGATGAGAAAAGGGCTCTTCGCAAGCAACGTTCCAAAAACCAGACAACAGCGACTCAATTTGTATGTGGCAGATGTGACAGAGATTTCCAATTCAAAAATCGGCCTGCACAGCCACAGCAGAAAGTGCACGTCATGACCACAACGCCTCCTGGTGCAGACTATCATCTCCTGAGATGTAAAGAGGCCGACGCACGTACGTTTGGGGCAACGTCTTGAGGGCGGTGCCTAATTTCGTTTCCTCCCTCGCTGCGATATCTTTCCCAACCCCGAAAAGGAGCAGGGTACCCATTCGTAGCTGGGTGGAATGGAGGCTTCCACGCCAAGTTTCTCAGAGACAATAAGGAACCCGCGGGAACAAAACCTGTGCAAGCAAATGAGAAGGCAGAGAGCTCTGCCTCAACGCTACACGCCACTCTGGGCCTTATCGCGATATGGGTAGTGTCAGGTCAATTCCCACACTTTAAAAAAAACAAACAAACAAAAAAAACGACCAGCCAACCAGACGAACAAATACTTCTCCTTCCATGCTAAAGGAATCAATTCTTACCAACAGAAAGAAAGAAAGAAAGGAAAAAAAAAAAAAAGAAATGACAGGAAAGAAAGAAAGAAAGGAAAGAAAGATAAGAAAAAAAAGAAAGAAGGAAAGAAGGAAGGGAGGAAGAAAGGAAGGAAGGAAGGAAAGAAAGAATAAGAAAGTGAGAGAGAGCGAGGAGGGAGAGAGCGAGGGAGAGAGAGAGAAAGAGGGAGAGAGAGAGACACACACACACAGACAGACAGACACACAGACACAGAGAGAGAGAGAGAGAGAGAGAGAGAGAGATAGAGACAGAGACAGAGACAGAGACAGACACACAGAGAGAGACAGAGAGAGAGACAGACAAACAAACAGACAAACAAACAGGCAGACAGACAGACAGATAGACAGAGACAGAGACAGCAACAGGTACCGAAAACCTGATGACAACGATGAAATAATGGTGCCATTTAATGTTGCATTTTTCCTCCGGCTCGACAACAAAACAACAATGAAGTTTTGCTAGTTTTTATTTTTCCACTAATTTTTGGATTTTATTGTTTGTTATTTATTTCCTGTCTAACATTTACCGCTTGACAAAGGCCAGTTAGCCGAACTTTTACGCCTGTCTTGTGTTGTTATGTTAATTAAATACGCCTTCTGATTCTACTTTTATGGTTTTTTTTCTTTCTGGTTCTTCTGGTCATAATATATAATTGTATATGCTATGCTCTCTATAATTTTCCATTGCTTTATTCTTGCTTTTATTGCTTTTATTCTTTCTCCCCATTTATAGCCATGTGTGTGTGTGTGTGTGTGTGTGTGTGTGTGCGTGCGTGCGTGTGTGTGCGTGCGTGCGTGCGTGCGTGCGTGCGTGTGTGTCTGCTTCAGCGCTTAGATTTGATTTTATCAAGATTTTGCGCTATATAAATATTGTAATTATTATGTAATTATTATTATTATTATGTTTGAACGCGAGTGGTTACACTTGTTTTTGGACTTAATGCTACGTCGAAAAACAGTAGTAGCTAACCAGGAACCGTTGTTTAATTAACGCCCTTTCTAATAGTGATGGTCGCCTCAACATATTTACAAAATGCAGTCAAAGTGGTGAAATAGTGCAGCAGACTACTGGTCGTGGGTTCCAAACCCTCATCAGTCCACAAATAATAAACGAATAAATAAATACATAAAATAGATGAATAAATAAATAAAATAAACGAATAGATAAATAAATATGTAAATAAATAAATAATAAACAAATAGATAGATAAATAAATAAATAGATAAATAATAAATAAATAAATAAATTAATTAATTAATTAACAAAATAAAATGAAATAAAATTATTGTTTTTTGACCGGCTTCAGCATTGAGCGTGTTATAGGTTCATTGAAAAGACTTGCGACCACACAGTCAGGGATCTCAAGCCACTTTACACGGATGTGTCATTTAGGGCATGGCACAAGTTTCCTTACAAACACCGCAGGTGTCTGTATCTCTCGGGTCTGGTTGATGCACAGGATACATTATGAAAGTAAGCATAGACTTATCCGAAGCACCATCACTGTCGTCCCCATTTGCCTTCATCATGGCACTGTGAGGACTTGTTGAATATTGTTTTTTTTTTTTCTGTGGCCCTAATGCCTTGTTCTCATGGTAACCTCACTCTTGGAGGGTTTGGATGTGTGCTGGAGAGCTGACATGCGCGGTGTGGGGGGGAAGGGTGTGTAGTGATACATGTGCGGCGCAGGAAAATGGGGCAGCAAAACAAACAAATAAATAAATAAATAAACGAATAAATAACAATAAATCAAGAAATCAAGATATATATGCATATATGTGTACATATTCATATACATACAAAGTAACAACCAAGCTAAAATACCTAGAAAAAAAAAAACAAGGAAAAATTAAAAGAAAACAAAGGCAAAAACTATAACAAACTTGAAAAGACAAGCAAAAGGAGAAAAAAAATCTATAAAACAAAACAAAAATATTATTAAAAAAAAAACAAAAACCGTAAAACCCCTAAACCACAGCCAAAACATTCTACAGGACAGATTCGTCTGTTCCAATACTCATCTCTTTTCGTCATCAGATTTTTGAGTTGCTAAGCTGTGGGAGTATTTGTGCAGAAAAAGTTGAAGGGACACTATACATAAATTGTGTTAGACGTTGAAAACTCTTTATTTCCTCTCTCTAACAGACCTCGCAGGCAGCAACACATTTTCTTTTAGCAAACTGCCAAGTTGTGACTGAAAAGCAGCATCACTTTGGATATTAATTATATCCACAAGTCTGTGAAATGCAACAATCAAAACGATACGAAAATGTTGCTTAAAAGAATTTAAATGTTGGTTAAAAGAATTTAAAAAAAAAAAACCCATTGTTTTACAAAGAAGCCAATCTAGAGCTTAAATACGTAAATTCGAAAGCAAGAAATAAGCATCCCTCCCTTTTTTTTTTTTTAATATTCTTGGTTATATCTATAACTCCATGACATGCAAATAAACAAGCCAACACGAAAATGTTTGATTAATTTAAAAAATCGAAAGAGAAAAAAATCGTAGATTTTTTTTTTTTTTTTTTTAGAGACCAACACAGAGTTCTAAATTAAATACTGTCATTCCAAGAAAAAAAAAATATTCCCCTTCCTCTCCACCCCGCCCCACCCTCATCCCCATCCCTCAGTAAATAAGTGAATAAATAAATGGATACAAATTTGATCCTGAAAAAAAACACACACACGCAAAAAAAAACACAAAAAACAACAGAACGTGTATTTTAATACAACCAGATGTCTTATTCCGGCTGTATTAAATTAAATACGCGTTCTGATTTTTTGTCTTTTTCATGTTTTTTTTTTTTTTTCCTGGTTCCTGTTTGTTTGAACGTGGGCAGTCACACTTGTTTTTGGATTTGGATACAAATGCGTTTATTTAAAACATAAAGAAAAATGAAGTCTAAGCGTTTGACGAACGCCCGTAGCGAAGCAGCGTCGGCCCGTTGGAGTCACCACGGTTTCGGCTGGGAACCAGCTTGGTACCGAAGGGAGCGAAGCGTGTCTGAATTGGAATCCTCTTCCATCCTGCTCTCTTGTAGCTACGGAAATCGTTCAGGTGTAGGAGACGCGTTCCGACAGCGTAGAGGATGTTGTCTACCTCCTCTTTCTTCATGCCTCGCTCCATCAGCTCTTGCCTCAGCGCGCTGCTGAAAGTCAGGCCTTGCGATGGGCCGGCTTCCGCCCGCACGTGGCCCGGAAGTTCCTGCGCGACCTCTTGCACTTGCGCGTGCGCGTTCAGGGCCAGGACAGCGAAGAGGAAGAGGCATGCGGACGCCGTCATGGTGCTGAGGGTTGTGGTCTTCTGCTGGTGTGGTGGTGGTGGTGGTGAGCCATGGCGGTGGAGGTGGGACGTTCTTTCTGCCAACAGAGTAAAAGAAAAAATGCAGTTTAGATTTCACTCGTGAACTAGTGTGGTCGGTTCCTTTATTAACCCTTTGATTCCCTCACCCTATTCACCAGCTTTCGGCAGGAAGCTAGTGGATAGGGTGAGGGAGTCGAGCGGTTGACCCTTTGACTCCCGCACCCTGTCCATCAGCATCCGGCATTATCAAGCATGCCAGCAAAGCAAAAACTTAACCCTTTGACTCTCTAACCCTATCCACCAGCTTACTGCAGGAAGCCGGTGAATAGGGTGAGGGAGTCAAAAGGTTTAGTTTTTGCAGTCGGTGAATAGGGTGCGGGAGTCAAAGGGTTGAATTAATAGAGCCGAGATGCGAGAGATGATACTGATAAATTCAATCCCAGCTCGCAACATTAAAAAAAAAAAAAACAAACCCAAAAACTGACCTGTTCGCTGCTCATCTTATTGCTTTCCATCATTCTGCTGGTGTCAGCTTAGTGTGTTATAGGTCCCTTCTCCCCCCCCCCAGCCCCCCAGCCCCCCCCCCCAGCCCCCCCCCCCCCCCCAGCCCCATTTCAAGACCTTACCAGCGCGTTGAGTTTTTGAACATTTCTTTCAAAGTGATCTCAGACTATTTCTCTCTCTCTCTTCTCTCTCTCTCTCTCTCTCTCTCTCTCTCTCTCTCTCTCTCTCTCTCTCTCACACACACACGCGCTTGAAGTTTAAAAAAACAAAACATTAAAAAATACGACAAAAGAAATAATCAAGCTTGAAAACAGGAAAAAGAAAAAGAAGGCAAGAAAGAAAGAAAACAAACAGAGAAAGAAATAATGAATAAATAAATAAACAAACAAATAAATGAATACATAAATGAATAAATAAATACACAACGAAACCTCGTACACTCTCTTTACGCGGACGACATTACTCATCCTAAACACAGAAAACCACGACGTATGGTCGAAGTAGTTTGCAAAATTGTAAGGTAGAAAAATGATCATAAGAAAAGACAGGAATTACTCATGATTACAATGATAATTAGGACAATTTCTATAGCATTCATTCTAATTGCTTAGGTACTGGGCGCTTTACAGATGAGCATATTAAGTTCGAGTACACACACACACACACACACACACACACACACACACACACACACACACACACACACACATACACACATACACACACACACACACACACACGCACGCGTGCATACACACGCACAAGACACATACGCATGCACACAAACTACACACATGCGGATACACACATACTGGTATATATGTATACACCACACACGCACACACACACAGCACACAGACTCATTTGTACTACTCCCCCCCCCCCCATCCACTAACCCACACATAAACCATCCACGCACGCACGCACGCACGCATATCACACACACCCATTTGTGCACACACACGCATACACCCGCCATCCAAGCGCGTGCTTATGAACGAACACACACGCGCACACACACTCATAAACAACACACACACACACACATACTTACCCGCACACACACATACAAACACACACACACAGAACCCACACAAATACAACACAACACAACACAACACACACACACACAGACACACACCACACACACACACACACACACACACACACACACACACAACACACACACACAACACAACACATACAACACACAACACAACACAACACAACACACAACACACACACACACAAACACACACACACAACACAACACACAACACAACACAACACAACACAACACAACACAACACAACACAACACACACACACGACAACACACACTACAACACACACACACACACACAACACACACACACACACACACACACACACACACACACACACACATCAAAACACAAGCAGTGACGAACGATCGCACACGAACGGAAAGTATAGGTGACAGACACCAATTAGCATTTTCAGACGACGGAGTTAAGCAACTGTTTATTGAAGCGAAATGTTTTGAGACCTGTCTTCACACGTGGAAAGGAAAAAGCATGACGCAGATACATAAGGAGTGGTTTCCGGAATGTTGCAATAGAATGAATGAATGACCTCCTGTCGTGCTTTTTATCGGTTAAAAAAACAACAAAAAAAACATTTCGAAATATCAAGTCGTTGAGAAAGAATGAAGGGATTGTGGGCAAGGAGTGTTACATTTCAAGGAAATCAGAAAGATAAACAAAACAAAAAATAGGTGCTTCTCATGATTATCATCCTCATCGACATCATCATCATCATCATCATCATCATCATCATCATCATCATCATCATCATCATTATCATCGCATTAGTAAACAAGTGTGCCAGATTCTGTGGTCATTGAGGTGGCGTAGAAAATGGGACGAAAAAAACCCCAAAAAGGTGAGCACAAAGGTAACCTCCCTGAGTGCGATGATCGTCAAAAAAACAAACAAACAAACAAACAAAAAAAAGGTGCTTCACGTGTGATGATATTTTTTTAAATAAACACATACAGACAGCTTATTCCAAATTCTGTACACGTACAGCTGTTTCAACTGATCTGTTGACGGACTTTTTTTTTTCATATTATGCCCAATTTTGAAGCAATGCAGCTATTTCAAATGATCTGATGACTGACTTTTTTTTCTTCATATTATGCCCAATTTTGAAGCAATGCAGCTATTTCAAATGATCTGATGACTGACTTTTTTCTTCTTCATATTATGCCCAATTTTGAAGCAATGCAGCTATTTCAAATGATCTGATGACTGACTTTTTTCTTCTTCATATTATGCCCAATTTTGAAGCAATGCAGCTATTTCAAATGATCTGATGACTGACTTTTTTTTTTTCATATTATGCCCAATTTTGAAGCAGTGCAACTGTTTCAACTGATCTGTTGGACTTTTTTTTTCATATTATGCCCAATTTTGAAGCAGTGCAACTGTTTCAACTGATCTGTTGGACTTTTTTTTCATATTATGCCCAATTTTGAAGCAGTGCAACTGTTTCAACTGATCTGATGACTGACTTTTTTTCATATTATGCCCAATTTTGAAGCAGTGCAACTGTTTTCAAATGATCTGATGACTGACATTTTTTTCATATTATGCCCAATTTTGAAGCAGTGCAACTGTTTTCAAATGATCTGATGACTGACTTTTTTTCATATTATGCCCAATTTTGAAGCAGTGCAACTGTTTTCAAATGATCTGATGACTGACTTTTTTTCATATTATGCCCAATTTTGAAGCAGTGCAACTGTTTTCAAATGATCTGATGACTGACTTTTTTTTCATATTATGCCCAATTTTGAAGCAGTGCAGCTGTTTTCAAATGATCTGACGACTGATAAAAGGGTTTTTAAATTTATTTTTTGAGTCGTGACATTATTAAATTAAGAAGAGTAAATGCCCTCAGATACATGCCCTCAGACTCAAAGGAAGCAAAAGTAGGGTTATCTCTCTTTCTCTCTTAACTCACTCCCTACTGGGTGACTCGGAATTAAACTATCCACTGTGTACTGGACGTTTGTATAGGTTTTTAAAAAAAAAATCATTAAAAATAATGGCTGGACACATATTCTTGAACTTTTAACACACGATTATCATTGGATCGATTAAGCGTCTCACAGAGTTTCAAAGCTGTAACCTTTATTGTACTCTTTTTGTTGTCAATTGTAATACAAGGTATATTCTTATGGTAACAAAAATGAGGGTGATCGCAATAGCATGTAAGGGAAGTTCTCACTGTTTATGAAAACAGGACTGTTTTCCACATAAGTCACATTGGAAATACCAGTAGAAAGTAAACGATAGCTACTTGACAGATTCTACTGTCTACAAAAAAACTAAAATCAGTAACATACTACTACTACAGACAGAGACACAGAGAGAGACAGAGAGAGACAGAGACAGAGAGAGACAAAGACAGACAGAGAAAAACAGACAGACAGACAGAGACAGAGACAGATAGACAAAGAGAGAGAGAGAGAGAGAGAGAGAGAGACAGACAGTAAGACAGACAGAGAGAGAGACAGACAGAGCGACAGAGAGAGAAGAGAGAGAGAGAGACAGACAGACAGACAGACAGACAGAAAGAGACAAAGAGAGAGAGAGACAGAGAGAGACAGAGAAAGACAGACAGACAGATGTAGAGACAGACAGACAGACAGAGATAGAGAGAGAAGAGAGAAAGAGGCAGAGAGAGACAAGGAGAGAAGAGAGCGAGAGGGAAGAGAGAGAGAGACAGAGAGACAGACAAAGAGAGAGAGAAAGGAGAGAGAGAGAAAGAAAGAGAGAGGGAGAGAGACAGACAGACAGACAAAGAGAGACAGAGACAGAGACAGATCAGACTTCAGATTTTAGACCAGATATTCTATTCAAAAAGAGCATCACCCTCTACCAAAGGAGTGTTTAAAACGCGCCACAAAAGGAATCTTCAATGACAAAAATAGAGAACAACACTAAGGACTAACAACAAAATAACAACAAAATAACAAACTACGTATTAAGATATTACACTTTCCCTTATTTTAAAACGCTTTAAGCAGAAACAGACCGACATCATGAATAGTATAAGGAGTCGAGTTTAATATTAAAACCGTTTAACTCCTGCACCATGTCCACCAGCCCCCTTGCATTGTCAACAATGCTAGCAAAACAAAAACTTAACTCTTTGATTCCCTCACCCTATCCACTAGCTTCCTGCAGAAGCTAGTGGACAGGGTAAAGGAATCAAACGGTTAAGTTTTTGCAGTTGTAGGATAAGGTGCGATAGTCAAAGGGTTAGGGTTAAACACAGCTTTTAAACACGTTTGGTTTGCTATGGTTTTTTTGTGGGATAAACTTTGATCGAAGATCATCAAAAGTTGGACACCATAGGGCAAAATGTATCTTCGTCTTCTTTCGCATGCATATGTAAAAGGCACATTAAGTCAAAGTCTCTAAATTGCGTATACAAGTACTTCAACTGTTGACTCTTCGAACTTGATAGTTGATATGCCAAGTCTACATTTCGCTATCATTCTTTTCATCTGAGAGAGAGGGGGAGAGGGAGAGAGAGAGGGGAGGGAGGGGAAGGAGGACAGAGAGAGCGAGGAGAGAAAGAGAGAGAGAGAGAGAGAGGGGAGAGAGAGGGAGAGAGGAGGACAGAGAGAGAGAGAAAATGAAAATGAGAATGAGTATGATAAATAAACTTATACTTTATTTCTCAAAGGTAGATGTTGTCGGCTAAAACCATTGTTTCAAACTTGCAAGTGCTTTGAGAGAGAGAGAGAGAGAGAGAGAGAGAGAGAGAGAGAGAGAGAGACAGACAGACAGACAGACAGAGAGAGACAGAGAGAGAGAGACAGGAGAGAGACAGAGAGAGAGAGAGATAGACAGAGAGGAGAGGAAGAGAGAGAGAGACAGAGAGAGAGAGAGACAGACAGACAGAAAGAAAGAAAGAGAGAAAGAGACAGACAGAAAGAAAGAGAGAAAGAGATCGAGAGGGACAGAAAGAAAGACAGAGGCAGAGACAGAAACAGAAACAAGACACAGAGACAGGACAGACAAGACAGACAAGGAACTCTTTCCGGTCGACCTGAAACAATCTCCTCATTTTTCTTTTCTTTCCTTTTTCTTTTTTTTTTATGAAGGATATTGAAAAAAAAGGGCGGAGGTAGGTGAGGAGGGGGAGGGGAAGGGGAGGGGGGAGAGAAGACAGACGAAAAGGGCGTGCCATAATGTCCCCATCCAAAAAGATACGTCCTCACACTCACAGGACTATTGTAACTCCAGGCTAAGTTCTG
>JAPXFY010000026.1:36105113-36112613 GCA_030674185.1 Monoplex corrugatus | reverse complement strand
AGCGATCCCTCGGGAGTGGTGCTGTATACCTATACCATACATCTCGCTGTGAGTGATCACCAAGTCGCCTTGGGGTACCGGCTGATTTGTTCGGAGGTCGCACGTGACGATGGTAGAAACGAGGCCATCAGCCTCGCTTTCGGTAGTGGGGGGTTCCTGCCTCGTTGTCGGTGACGCACGCGTGGGGTTGAAATGAAAGCGAACGGAGAGGTCTCGTGAGAGCCATAGTACATATTAAAGGAATGGGTTATCGCTGTCGTTCGTTGTCCGTAGCAGCGCCTTTCTCTTATTTTCTTTATTTATTCATCCTTAGGTTTTACTTTGATTTACTCATTTATTATTGTCTGTATGGATTCATCTTGTGGGTGGAGTTTGGTTTGATCTCCATATGGGGCTGAGGTCTGGTTGAGTTGGTGTAGAGGTTGATTGATTGATTTGGTTCAGATTTTACGTCGATATGGTGTAGAGGTAGAGAAGTTCTGGCTTTTTATTATCAGTAGTAGTAGGAACACCAGGTAGACACAGGGAGAAAATATTGGACGGACTCGCAGGGTGGCTGAGGACAAAGAGGGTGAAAGATGTACTCGCAGCGACAAGGGATAGATGCATATGGAGGGCCATGATCGCCAACGCCATGCGGCAGTACACACGATGATAATGATGAGTAGGAGCAGCAGTTGTAGTAGTAGTAGTAGTTGTAGTAGCAGTAATAGTATTATCAGTATCATATCATTGTTACCATTAGTACTATACATTTTTTTGGGATATCGCTATTTTCCAAACTCATCTGAAGTCACTGCATGCGTATCGCACATAATCAGACTTTTTTTTTTGGTGGAGTACAGTGGAACTCAAGCTGTTAGGCGAGCTGACCACACTCCACTATGTTGTTGCACAGTCTGCATCTTTGGCGGACGTGCATGCTGAGTGTTAACATGTTTCCCAAAGACAGCCACTGATATGATTCACAGGATCTTTAACGTGCATATTTCATATGGGTAAATAGCTCCACTGCCTTGTGGACATCTCAGGAGAGAATAAGGCTAAGGGAGTAAACCCTGAAAAAAAAATCACCCTACTGCCTTGTAGGTTGTTGTGAAAACGACAAAGGCTAACGGAGAGACCGTACACAAACCGATGGAAGGCAACGGAAAACCACCATCGCACTTTTCCAAAACGAATCATGGCCAGACAAAACAAGGAAAATAAGGATAAAGACGTAAATAGGGGCTCCTATGGACCACCTTCGTCCGGTAGGGACTGTCATGCTGCGCAGGTGATACCTTGGAACTAAACAGCAAGAAGACTGAAGTTATGGTGATCAGTAAAAAACATGAAATCCCGTCATGCAAAATAACAGCAAACGGCACAACCTTGAGACTGGTTGATAAGTTTAAACATTTGGGAACGATCATTTCACCAGACGACAGATGCACATCAGAAATAACCAGCAGAATCGGCCAAGCCCAAAACAGCATTCAAGAAGATGAAAAGCATTCTTACCAACAAATGCCTATCAATTAACATCAGGAAGAGAGTTCTTGAATGTTATGTAGAACCGATAATGTTATACGGTTGTGAGGCATGGGCAATCAACAAGCAAAGCCAGAACAGGATTGAAGAATGTTGAGAGTTCCATGGACAGCAAAGAAAACAAACGAGACAGTCTTGATGGAGGCAGACACATGGGGATCATTCATAAGGAAGTTTAGGAAAAGACTTGCAACATTTATAGGCTATTTTATGAGGAAAGGGGAACTGGAGCACCTGGTCACAACGGGAAAGCTGGAGGGAAAGAGAGCACCAGGTAGACCCAGGGAAAAATATTGGACGGACTTGCAGAGTGGCTGAAGACAGAGGGTGGAAGATGTGCTTGCGGCAACAAGAGATAGAAATAGATGGAAGGCCATGATCGCCATCGCCATGTGGCAAGGCACCTGATGAGGATGATGACCCACTTCAGGTGACCTGGTCGACAGGGAGAACTGTCCCAGGAAAGTGGGAGAAATAGGTTGATGGATGCTGATGAGATGTTGAGATGGTGATGTTTTGCTGTTTTTATTTATTTTTCTTTTTTTTTCTAGTCAAGTCAACTTCTGAATCAAAGTGACTGCCAGCGTTTAAACAGATAGGACCAGAACTACACACACACATACACAGACAGACAGACACACACAGACACACACACACGTACACACACAGACACACAGACACACAGACACACACACACACACACACATAACACACACACACACACACACACACACACACACACACACACGTACACACACAGACACACACACACACACACACATACATACACACACACACACACACACACACACACACACACGTACACACACACACACACACACACACACCAGCTATCAACACGAAACAATGTAGTTTAGATAAAAAAAGCAACAACAAATTTTGTTAGCTGACAAAATATCACAATGGACCACCAACAATCCTCTATATGTCTAATACAACTTTTAATTTTCTGTCTTCCTCTGTCCTCCTCAGCCATTTCTCTGCAAGCTCTGTCCTTTTTTGTGTCTGATCCAAACAAGTGCAACAGTGACCTTGCCATGACTCTTGAACAATCACGAACTCTTTTTTCCCCCACCTTCAAGTCTTAACTTGAAGACGTATCATTTTATCTGGCAGTAATTACCCCGATTCACCCGCCAACCCCAGCATCCCACTGCCTTCCTGTCCTTTCATCCCACGCCCTCACACACCCCCCCCCCACCACACACACACTACTCCCAGCATGCATGTGCTTTGTACCCATATGTTATATTTTTGTCATTGTGAGTGACTGTTTGAGTGAGAGATGAGACTGTGCGCTTTGATTTGACTTATAAGTGAAGATTGATTGCACTTTTATTATTTTGGAAACAAAGACCACACGTAATCTTCTCCTCCTGTAGTCTCTATAGACACACACAGACACAGACACACACACACACACACACACACACACACACACACACACACACACACACACACACACACACACACACACACACACACACACACCAGCTAACAACACGAAACAATGTAGATTAGTGTGTAAAAAGAAAAAAATGGAGAAAACCTCTCTTTCATTTTTTCTCCTCTCTTGTTAAGGGGAGAGAATGGAAAACCGCTTTTGTGAATTCATGAAGTCTTTTCTTTCCTGGTGACAGATAGACTTTTTTTTTTTCCTTTTCTTTTCTTTGTTTTTTTCCTATTTTTGTTGTTGTTGTTAATGTTGTTGTTGTTGTTGAATAGAATGCTTTCTTTAGAGATTCATTCCTGGTGACAGATACACCTAGTTTTTTTTCCTTTATTTTCTGTGTTTTTGTTTTTGTTTTTGTTTTTTGTTGTTGTTGTTGTTGTTGTTGAATGGAATACTTTCTTTGGAGCGATCTTTTCGTTCTTGTTTTTCCTCTTAGGATTTTTTCTTTTTTTTTTTTTTTATTGTGGGTAGGATTCATTTCCATTTGTAATCAATCTGCCGCCCAGTTAATAAGGAGCTATCAAAGGCCTGTCTGTCTGTCTGTCTGTCTGTCTGTCTGTCTGTCTGTCTGCCTGCCTGCCTGCCTGCTTGCCTGCCTGCCTGCCTGTGTGTCCGCCTGTTGTGTCTGCCTGTCTGCCTGCCTGCGTGGCTGCCTGCCTGTCTGCCTGCCTGTCTGCCGCGCCTGCCTGTCTGCCTATCTGTCTGTTTGTCTGCCTGTTTGTCTGACTACCTGCCAGTCTCTCTCCGAGGATAAGGTTGACTTTTCTCAACGAGAAATGAATGAGGGCTGAAACGATTGGCGATACACTTTATACATACAGATCTTTAAAAAAAACAAAAAAACAAACAAACAAAGAAAAAACAAAAACAAAAAAACCCCAAAAAAACACGATAGTTTAAAAAGATGCCTTCAAGCATTTTTGTTCGTTCTCTATGTTGAGTGCCCCTCTCTCCCTCTCCCTGTCCGTGCCCTCTTTCGCACCGTTTCTTTCTCAACTACCGCCCCCCCGCCCCTGCCCCTCCTTCATCACCTCCCACCTCCTCCTGCTCATTTTCTCTCTCCAGACCGGCCAGTGCCAAAAAAAAAGCCTCTTCGGCGCGTATACGCATGCAGACTCTCAAATATGCACGTTAAAGATCCTACGTGTACGTCAGAGACAGGATTATGGAAAACACGGAAATAACACTCAACATGCAAGCAACAAGATGTTTGGGAAAATTTTTTTACACCTAAATGACATCTACCGCTGAAAAGCAAAATATCATTACTAATTATCACCATCATCATCATCATCATCATCATCATCATCATCACCACCAACACCACCACCACCACCATCGTCGTCGTTATTATTATTATTATTAGTAATAATAATAATAATAATAATGATAATAATAGTAATAATGATAATAATAATAATAACAATAATAATAGTAGTAGTAGTAGTAGTAGTAGTAGTAGAAGTAGTGGTAATAATAGTGGTAGTAGAAGTAGTAGTAGTAGTAGCAGTAGAAGCAGCAGAAACAGTAGCAGCAGTAGTAGTAGTAGTAATAGTAAGATTATCGTTACATGATTATGATTATGATGATGATGATGATGATGATGATGATGATGATGATGGTGATGGTGATGATGACGATGACGATGATGATTATCGTTATTATTATTATTATCATTTCCAACATACCTTCAAACCCACCAAACCTGAGATCACCACCAAAAGCACAGGACACGGACAAGCACAGAATCTGCAACCTTTTTATTTATTTATTTGTTCTTATTTCTTTTTATCTTTTTTTTTTTTTTTTGTCACAGTGCGATGATGATAAGAATGAGGATGATGGCAAATGATGCTGTGGATTTCCGTTTCTGATAGAGATTGCGTGACATGGTCGAACTCACTCTTTTTTTATTTATTTATTTTTTTTTTTCGTACTACATCCTGGCATCAACGAGACCCGAGAGACGCAGACACCTGCGGCGTTGTTCAGGAAATAAGAGCAGCACCCTCAATGACGCATCCTGTAAAAGTGCATGAAACTCGACTCTGTGGTCCCAGTCTTTTATAACGAGCCCATAGCACGCTCGACTCTGGGGATGAGGGATGAGCTGGTTCGGTGCTGAAAAACACCTACAATAGGTTTATAGGTTTATTTATTTATTTTTTTTGGTTATATTATATTATGTATTTAATAATGTATTTCATATCAATTCATAACGGGACCTGTCCTAAATAAGTAAATCGCATGAATCAGAAACAGAATCGGAAATAGAATCAAAATCCCCCCCCCTCTCTCTCTCTCTCTCTCTGTCTCTCTCTCTCTCTCTCTCTCAAAATCCTCTCTCTGTGTCTCTCTCTGTCTCTGTCTGTTTCTCTCTCTCTCTCAAAATCCTCTCTCTCTCTCTCCCCTGTCTCTCCTCTTTCCCTGTTGGTTGCTGTTTGGCTTTCAAATGACGGTGTGATTAGCTGTGTAGTGGTCAGTGTGTCTATAACTGAATGCTGTTATTTTCGATGTTAGTGTTGTGTTGTGCTTTGAAATCGGCCCCAGTGTCTTGTTTAAGCGAAATGCTTTAAAAGACATTAAAATCGAGTTGTCAAACTCTCTCTCTCTCTCTCTCTCTCTCTCTCTCTCTCTCTCTCTCTCTCTCTCAATCTCTCTCTCTCTCTCTCCCGTTGAACATTTGAGATTTCACTTAAGTCAGCCATAGCCAAAGTACTACCATAATCAAAATGATTTCAGAATGAGTATACTCATGGCTTAAAAAACAACGACTAAGTATTAATAATAGTAATGCTGACGACGACGATGATGATGATGAAAATGAAGAAAATGATAATAACATTCATAACAATAATAATGATAATAATAACAATAACAATAATGATAATGATAATAACAATAATAATGATAATAAATAATACTAATGATGATGACGACGACGACGATGATGAAAATAATGATAATCATAATAATAACAATGGTAATATAATAATAATGATAATAATAATAATAATAACAACGACAACAGCAATAAAAATAATGACGACGACGACGACGACGATGACGACGACGACGATGATGAGATAATGATGGTGATGATGGTGATGATGATGATCATGATAATAATAATATTCATGATAATAATAATAACGATGATGATGACGATAATAATAATAATAATAATAATAATAACAATGATGAAAAGACCGGCAGTAAGAAACTTGGCAACGTACAGCTAGGACTGTTTTGGCCCACCAACTTGATCTTGCCCTAATGACTGGTGCATAAGCGACGTCTAAACGACCCCTACCGTTGATCCAAAGCTGGTCAAGATCCACGCAGAAACATCTTGGGGAAAAACTCTGGCAGGGGAGCCGATGGCAGTTTCCCAGTGGGGGCGGAATCTGAGAGCCGCAGGTGACCGTGATTTTTGCCTTGCATGACTAGCTAGGGCCATCGAAGCAAGATGGCGTTGCTTTGATTTCCGGAGTGTGAACCTTTTTGAAGAAACGTTTCTCGTGTAAACCAAGGCAACTAAGACGTGTTTGGGGAGAGGAAAGACGCAAGACGAAAGGAGGAAGAAGAGAAGGAGGAGGAGGGGGAGGAGGGGGAGGAGGGGAGAGAGAGAGAGAGACAAAGAGAGAGAGAGAGAGAGAGAAAGAGAGAAAGAGAGAGTGAGAGAGAGAGAGATACGAGTAGACAGATATAGATAGACAGACAGAGAGAGACAGAGAGAGAGAGAGAGAGAGACAGAGATAGATGGATAGAGATAGATAGCTAGATAGATAAATAGATAGATAAACAGATAGATAAATAGATAGATAGATAGATATATAGATAGAGACAGAGACAGACAAACAAGGAGAGCGAGCAAGAGAGAGAGACAGACAGACATACAGAGACAGAGAGAAAGGGAGAGAGACAGAGATAGAGATAGAGATAGACTGATAGATAGACAGAGAGAAAGAGAGAGACAAGAGATAGATGGAGAGATATAGATAGATAGATAAATAGACAGAGACAGAGAGACAGAGACAGAGAGAGACAAACAAGGAGAGCGAGCAAGAGAGAGAGAGAGAGACAGAGAGACAGACAGACAGAGAGAGACAGAGATAGAGAAATAGACATAGACTGATATAGATAGATAGACAGATAGATAGAGAGAGAGAGACAGACAGACAAACAGAAAAAGAAAGAAAGAGAGAGAGAGAGAGAGAGAGAGAGAGAGAAAGAAAGAAAGAAAAAGAAACAGAAACAGAGAGAGAGAGAGAGAGAGAGAGAGAGAGACAGACAGACAGACAGACAGACAGACAGACAGACTGCTACCCCCAAGAAGCTGTATGAGGTGTTCCTCATCTCCATCGTCGTGATGAGCCGACAGGGGAGCCGATGGCAGTTCCCCCCGTGGGCGGAATCTCAGAGACGCAGGTGACGTGATTTTTGCCTTGCATGACTAGGGCTATTGGAGCAAGATGGCGTTGCTTTGATTT
>JAPXFY010000026.1:36087613-36100113 GCA_030674185.1 Monoplex corrugatus | reverse complement strand
TGTGTGTGTGTTTGTGCGCATGTGTGTGTGTGTGTGCGTGCGTGTGTGTGTGTGTGTGTGTGGGGTGTGTGTTTGTGCGTATGTGTGTGTGCGTGCGTGCGTGCGTGCGTGTGTGTGAGTGTGTGTGTGTGTGTATGTTGTGTGTGTGTTATAAAGAAAAAAACACACCTAAATTTGCGAACATCGCAGCAGATTTCCGAATGCTCATCTGATTTCAAGTAACAAAATGATTTTTTTTAACGTATCATAGAAACTTTCCTTAAATTTATTCTCAGCAACACGGCAAAACGATTTTATCAAGGTGTGCAGCCAAGCAACTTGTCTGCCTCCTTATCCACGTTTTCATTTTTGCTTTGTTTTGGTTTTCTTTTCTTTTTTTTGCTTTTGTTTTTGTTTCGATGCAAACTCCGAGTCTGTGAAGAATATTATGTGTCCACTCCAACCCCTTTCCCAATTTTTTTTTAAAAACAATGTGCAAATAGTTACAGATTGCATACTGTGGCAGGTTTTGAATTAACTCGATGGAGATGAACGATATGGCTTGGTCACTTGTTCTCCTTTCGTGTTTAATTTATCCATAGTTTTTTTTGGTTTTGTTGTTGTTGTTGCTGTGTTCAGATTCCATTTAAATTCCATTCAATATTGACGTGGAGGGTAGTGATGGTGGTGGTGGTGGTGGTGGTGGTGGTATCAGGATGTGTGTGTAATGGCTTGTTCAACTGTAAGCATCCCCCCGTGGGGATGCATGAAGCTCTTTCAATAATTGTAAATAGTATCCCCCCCCCCCCACCTTCTGGAAATTCTGTGCTAGAAATGTGCTCTTTTCTGTCACTCGCTTTGTTTCTGCCTTGTTCCTTTGCCGTCTGTCATTTCCTCCTATCATTTTCTGCCTTACTGGTCCATTCACCTGTATGTGTTCGATATAAAGTCTTACGTACTTTTTCTTAGAATTGATAAATGGGTACGTGTATTAAGTGCGTTTTTTGGCTCTTGGGAGGCGAGATATGCGGAAGCAATTTTAGGTAATTTATGCCCGTTTTTATATACAGGGGGGTGCAAAAGTAGGTATACAGTTATGAAAAACGAAAACACGTACAAATACTCATTGCATTTATTATACAAACAAATGAATATTGCATATACATGTAATAACAAGCACAGTCTTAATCCCTCAGATACTTAAACTGCTTGCCGTCGGTATTCACACAACTCCTCTAATCGAGAGCGGAATTAAGCATTATAATAATGATGTGATACTTACTGTATACCTTCTTTTGCAACCCCCTGTATATATGTTTTTGGTGTCCTTCGGTATGCTTATATTTGTATTCAGGTGTTGTTTTTTTTAAATCCCCATGTGCAATAAATTGGACGGAGTGGTCAACGCCGGGGGCATGTCCTTAGATTATGTGTGTGAATGCATTGATATGTGTACTTAATTTTCTTTTTTTTTCTGTTGAAGTTTTGTATGTTTTGAAGCGGTTATAGCCCTGATGTGGCTGTACGCAGTCGGCTGGGCATTAAACAACAATAACTATCAGAATAGTTTGACCATCTTGTTATTTTCTTTTCTCACGTTATTTTCTCTTTTTCTCCCTCCCTTCCCACCTTTCCATCAACGCTTACCCCCCCACCCCACACCCCCGCCCCCACCCCAACCCACGAAAACCGAAATTGCCTTCAAAAAAGAAGGAAAATTTAAACCTGAAATAAAAGCTTTTGAGGGTATATTACGTGGGCCGCTTCCATTGCAACGATCTTTTCTTCTTGTGTTACCCTTTTTTTTTCATGATGTATCAAAGTTCGATATCTCTTACTGAAGCACTCTAAGATACGTTGAACTCGGAGAATAATTAATTAATTCCGAACGAAACACAAGTCTTCTTGCGTGTTTCAGGTTACATTGATTTCCTGCCTGACTCCATCCAAAAACACCGAGAATCTTCATTTATGAACGTTGAAAGCTAGGTAGTTAACATACAACCCGAGACTTTCATCAAAAGTCACTTTATATTCATAATGAAATTAAATTTATATATAGCTAGGTCCACTCCTCTTCCAAACAACTATGGCCTGTGGTGATGATGATGATGACGACGACGGTGATGATGATGATGATGGTGAAGAAGAAGAAGAAGAAGAAGAAGAAGAAGAGGAAGAAGAAGAAGAGAAGAAGAAGAAGAAGAAGAAGAAGAAGAAGAAGAAGAAGAAGAAGAAGAAGAAGAAGAAGAAGAAGAAGAAGAAAGAAGAAGAGGAAGAAGAAGAAGAAGAGGAAGAAGAAGAAGAAGAAGAAGAAGAAGAGGAAGAAGAAGAAGAAGAAGAAGAAGAAGAAGAAGAAGAAGAAGAAGAAGAAGAAGAAGAAGAAAAGAAGAAGCAGAGGTGGAGGATGAGGATGAGGAGGAAGCAAAAGCAGAAGAAGAAGAAGAAGAAGGAGGAGGAGGAGGAGGAAGAGAAATAGGAGGAGGAGGAGAAGGAATAAGCCGAAGAAGAAGAACAACAACAAAATGATGATGACCATGATGACGACGGCGACGACGACGATGATGACGCCATCATCATATGTTCTCCCATCGAGCCGACGGATGAGCGGAGACACAATGGCCCTCTATCGCCTGGTAAGGGTGGGATGGGTCTTCACGTGGCACACAGAAAGCAGTTCTTCTGGTGGTACATTGTTTCATCTGCTGGTGCTGCACAGCAAGGCGTCCGGCAGCTTTTGGGTTCTGGTTCCACAGGTACCTCTTCTGTCGAATGACAACGCTTCTGTGCTGCTCCCAAAGGGAGGAGAGTGGCAGAATGGTTCAAATGTTCGCCTGCCATTAACTAAACTCGAGGTTCCAGGGTTCGCTTCCCGTAGAAGCCTCGACTTTTCTCCCCAGTTTGACTGGAAAATCGAACTGAACGTCTAGTCCTTTCGGAAGGGGGCGAAAAACGAGTCTGACACGTATGACTTCTTGCTGCGCACGCTAAAGATCCCACGACAGTTAAGTGAAGAGCAGGGCATTGCCCGGCTGCCTCGGTATAAAAACATTGGAGAGATAGGTTGATTTTTCCAGGTCCCACCTCTTGAAGACCAATAAGCCATCTTGCCTTTCTGAAGTCCTAGTTAAAAAAAAAAGTGAATGCGAATATGAGTTTGAGGCGAGGGAGAGGGGATGGGCGCCGCCCTCGTGGTGCTGGTCCCGGGAAAAGCTGAGGTCTCTGCAACCTCACTCCCCCAAGACCCTAGGGTTATGGAACTGTCTAGGATAGGACCTAAGGACCTGGCCAGCTTATGTGCAGGCTTATGGCTTGTGCTGTGATCAGTGTGGATTTTCTCCATCACATGGCACCTGTGACGTTAGTGCATATGGAATTCATGCTGAGCATGGAGACGTCATCTTGAGAAATTTGAACTGAATTGAATCTGAAGGTGCTGCATAGGAAAGGCGTCCTACAATTTTTGGGTTTCTGCTTCCCCAGATCCCTACTAATCCACTGAATAACAACGGTTCTGTGCTGTTCCGGAAGTGACGATGTTTGACGCCCATAGCGTTGTACCAGTCATCGTGGTGTTGTGGTTAACGCAACGGACTACCGACTGGAAGGTTGTGGGTTCGAATCCCTATCAGTCCCTTCAAAAAATGTATCATTGTGGGATTTTTCGGCTCTAACCGGCTCCTACCCAGAGCTGGGCGTGCTGTGGGGCTCATTGGGAAGACTGGGACAACACAGTAGAGTCTCATCCACTTCACGGATGAGTCACTGAGGGTGTTGCTCAAATCTTCTGACCAGCACCGCAGGTGTCTGTATCTCTCGGGCCTGATTGACGCCAGAATATGTTATGATAGAAAGCGCAGAGTACAGCCCTGTCA
The DNA here is from genome assembly GCA_030674185.1 of Monoplex corrugatus. Lineage (NCBI taxonomy): Eukaryota > Metazoa > Mollusca > Gastropoda > Littorinimorpha > Ranellidae > Monoplex > Monoplex corrugatus. The sequence continues at coordinate 36,096,259 of JAPXFY010000026.1, read as the reverse complement.
CGCAGTCTCAATCCTAGATGGAACTCCATAGCATCATAATTATCATCCTCATCGACATCATCATCATCGCATTGTGAAAAAAAACAACCTGTGCCGGGCTCTGTGGCCATTAAAGTGGCGTAGCAAATGGGACGAAAAATAAAAAGGTGAGCACAAAGGTAACCTCCCTGAGTGCGATGATCCTTAAAAAAAAAGAAGAAAAAAGTCCTACGTTGTATGTACATGACGAGGGAGGGGGGGAGGGGGTTAAGCACACACACACGTTGACATGGGAGATGGGGAAAATCTCCACCCTTTACCTACCAAACTGGAGGTGTCCTGCCGGATCGAACCCCGGACCTTCAGACTGAAAGTCCCCCCCCCCCCATTTACCCATGTGATTGACAAGTGTCCCTAAGTCATCGAAACATGATACGGCTAACAGGAACTTTCATCAGAACCTTCACAACCCATCGAACACGGACATAACTTACATACAGGATCTTTAACGTGCGTAATCCTTTTCGACGCTCTGCGAGTGTATATATATATATATCGAGGGTTAACAACCAGAACCAAGTATCTCCATTTTCTGATAAGTTTACAGGAGCCGAATTTTAAACTGGGGGGTTTTCGGGGAGAGGCTATATCTACATTTTTGAGATACTGGTTTTTGGTTTTATCGATAACCGATCAAAAATCAATACCATGACAACAACAACACAACAACAACAACAACAACAACAAAAGTCCACCAAGTGGAAGATCACATCAAAAGCAACAGTTCAGTATAAAAAAGTGAAAGTTGACAACAACAACAACAACAAAACAACAACAACAACAACAAAAGTGAGATACTGGGTTCTGGCTGTCAAACCCTCGATATACACGAAGTGGGTTCAAGAGGTAGTAGGTCTGCACCAAAAAAAAAATAACAACGTCGACCAGGGAGCTGGGAACAATTCCCCCCTCCCCCCCCCCCCAACCATTCTTAATTAAATTAACCCACCAGGCACTGCTCACGCAGAGAATCAAACTCAGACACCTTCCCGATAGGAAGAGTCGAAGGTCTGAATCATCATCTTGGTTAATTAATACACCCGTTCCTTATTCTGATGAAAAGTGAAGGCGGCCATGAGTTATGGTCCGATAACTCTTGGACTGACAATTAATACACTCATTCCTTATTATGATGAAAAGTGAAGGCGGCCATGAGTTATGGTCCGATAACTCTTAAGACTGACAATCGAACAGAATAAGAACAAGACACACGTGACAAATCTATACTCGTCCATTATGCAAGGACAAATCACCCTGTAGGTCTTCGTGGTAACGAAATGTAGAGGGAGATGTACGATTGATCGCGCCTGAGCGCTCTTTTGTCGACTGAAGAAATGAGTTATGATGCCCTCTGTCTCTCTGTCTCTGTATCTCTGTCTCAGTCCCTCTCTCTCAGTCTCAGTCTGTCTGTCTGTCTGTGTCTGTGTCTGTCTTTGTCTCTGTCTCTCTGTGTCTGTCTCCGTCTCTCTGTCTGTTTCTGTCTGTCTGTCTTCTCTCTCTGTGAGTCTGTCTGTCTGTCCGTCTCTTTCTGTCTCTTTCTGTATCTGTCTGTCTCTTTCTCTCTCTCTCTCTTTCTGTCTCTCTCTTTTTGTCTGTCTGTCTGTCTGTCTGTCTGTCTCTCTCTCTCTCTCTCTCTCTCTTGTCCCATGTGTGATGCAGACGCAGAAGATGAAATGCATTTTTTGTTTGCAAGTCGTATGAAAGTATACGACAAAAAATGCATAATCTTTGATGAGGACATTTCGAGTCAAAGGGTCATTACCAGAATACTCATGACTGAAGATGAAACATATCAAAAATCCCTCGCGAAATTTGTCGCCCTTGCTTTGGAAAGTCGGAGAAAGAAAACAACACAGCAATAAATTAATGTAAGTTTATCTCCAGTGAAGATATCACTTTATACTGTTCTTATGTTTATTTGCCGATTTGGGTCTTCCTCTTACTTATATGACTAATTACGTCGGGTGGTCAACTGTTTCTTCAACTTTTTGTTCAACTTTTTAAATTAATGTAAGTTTATCTCCAGTGAAGATATCACTTTACACTGTTCTTATGTTTATTTGCCGGATTTGGGTCTTCATCTTACTTATATGACTAATTACGTCGGGTGGTCAACTGTTTCTTTAACTTTTTGTTCAAGTTTTTAAATTAATGTAAGTTTATCTCCAGTGAAGATATCAATTTACACTGTTCTTATGTTTATTTGCCGGATTTGGGTCTTCATCTTACTTATATGACTAATTACGTCGGGTGGTCAACTGTTTCTTTAACTTTTTGTTCAAGTTTTTGTTTAACTTTTTTCCTTCAATTTTTTCTTCACCATTAGGAAAAAATTCAAATGGATGTAATGTCAGCCATGACTATTTATAAATCTTTGTTTCGCGAAAACGTCGCCGAAAAATTTAATGACTTTGTTTTATGCTCCTTGCCACAAGGACAAAAATGTCAATGGCAAAAACCATTTTCAGTTTCAGTTTCAGTTTCAGTTTCAGTTTCAGTTTCTCTCTCTCTCTCTCTCTCTCTCTCTCCAAGGAACAACTACGTATAAACCATGTATCAGAAAGGTTTAATGCAAACCATATGCAGATCAATCCTACAAAACGAAAATTCATGGTAATGACAAAACTCGCTGGCCAAAAACATCAACTTTCAGAACTGCATCTTGAATTGACTTTTAAAGGCAAAATAGGGCATAACAATAAATCAGATAGGAAACAGTCGAATTCAAAGATCAATAAACCACCGCTGTTTTCCAAATTGAGATCAACATTCGTTTTTCGGCCAAACTGGAAGAATGGTCAGTTAATGAAACATATCCAAACGATCTATAAGAAGACATGAAGCTAATTTGGACAGAAACTTCTGAATGTTAAATTAGGCAGAGAAACAAAAAAATTCACCAAAATCATACATATTCACAAAGTAATAAGACTGGCCCAAAAGAAAAAATATCAGGACGTAAAAATAACAACCTAGAAGAATGGACAATACTGAAAACAACAACAATAATAACAAACAAAACAAAAAACCCAAAAAAACCACATACACAAAAAACAAAAACAAATACAAACCAAAGTAAGAACAGAGAAAGAAAAGAGCAAGAATGTGTTAAAATCTCTGACTACAATACAGAAAGAAAATCAAAGATGATGTTCGACCAAATTGGAAGAGTGAAAACGACCAACTTTAAACCACAAAATCAGTGTATCAACAGGAACCAGAAAAAAAAAAAAAAACACGAAAGAAGAAGACGAACGCGTATTTAATACAACAAAACAAAATAGGCGTAAATTTTCGGCCAACTAGCCTTTGTCAAGCGTAAGATTACGAACAAACAAACACCAGATACAAAAATTATTAGAAAAGATTGAAACTTCTGTGTTCTTAGTCAGTTTATTCCTTTTCTCATACTGGACACAGCAGCAGGGAAAATTCAGTCTTTTCTAATAATTTTTGTATCTATTTTGTTTGTTTGTAATCTTAAGCTCGACAAAAGCCAGTTGGCCGAAAAATTGTGCCTGTCTTTTCTTGTTGTATTAAATACGCGTTAGTTATCTTCTTTCGTGATTTTTCTGGTTCCTGTTTGCTTGAACGCGGGCAGTCACGCTTGTTTTGGATTCAGTGTATCAACAGCAAAGATGGCGCCACTCTAACCGAGACGGAAGACATTCTTGCACTATGACATGACTACTGTAAACACATTCGATGACACCACGGTAAAAAATCCACAAGACACTCTTTGCCTGCCTTGATTTTCGGTTGTGTGAACCAGAATCTCTCATCAGCAAAGTGACGGCAGCCATAAGTCACTTGAAAATTGGACAATCACCAGGACTAGACAACATTCCTAAAGAAATGATGGAAAACACTGGCAAATCATAAAGCATTGCACCACCTTGTTATTGTTATTGTTGGTTTACTATACGCCCAGCCGACTGCGTAGAGCCATATCAGGGCTAAAACTGCTTCAAAACATACAAAAACTTCAACAGCCCAAAAAACAAAAAAACAAAACAAACAAACAAACAAAAAAAGAGAGAAAAGAAGGTTAAGTACACATATCAATGCATTCGTGTATATAATCTAAGAACATGCACCCAACGCTGACTGCTCTGTCCAATTTGTCGCATAGGGGATTTAAAAAAAACACACCTGAATACAAAGTTAAGCATAGCTAAGGACACCAAAACATATATAAAAACGCGCATAAATTACTTAAAATTGCTTCCGCATATCTCACCTCCCTAGAGCCAAAAATGCACTTAATACATGTACCTAATTATCAATCCTAAGAAAAAGCACTTCAGACTTTATCGAACAATACAGGTGAATGGACCAGCAAGGCAGAAAATGATAGGAAGAAATGACAGAAAGCAAAGGAACAAGGCAGAAACAAAGAGAGTGATAGAAAAGAGGATATTTCTAGCACAGAATTTCCAGAAGATGGGGATACTTTTATACTGAAAGAACCCCCAGCATCCCCCCCCGGGGGGGGGGGGGCTGAGGGGGGTTTGCATCACCTATTATGTAAGATACGGAGAATATGTGAATGGTCAACAGACTGGAAACTACAAGAGTCTGTCATGCCACACAAGAGCAGAAACATAAAAAAAGTAACAACTAGAGAACCATTGCTCTCATCAGTCACACCAGCAAACTCCTGCCCATTATAATAACTAAACGGAATGGGATCAAAAGAGGAAGAGAAGCTATCAGACTGGCATGCAGGTTACAAGGCCAGCAGAGAAGCCACTGACATGTTGTTCGTTTTACAAATTGTGACCGAGAAAATCAGAAACAGCGAGCAAAACACCTTCATTACCTTCATCACACACCACCGTCTTTTGAATACCACGAAGAAGATGGGCTTCCCTGAACATTTAATTTCTCTTTTCGCGGTCCTATACAACGACCAGAAAGGAACAATTCGATGGAACAGCCAAAACTGCAAAAATATTTTAGGATCAAGAAAGGAGTACGTCAGGGATGCATCCCGTCACGTCACCTTTTCAACATATACGCAGAGCAGGTTGTGAGGGAAGCAGATATTGAATAGCCTACACGGGAATACAAACTGGCGATCGAAACTTAACAAACGTATAATATGCTGATGATACTGCACTAATGTCGGACAATATTACTAGTACGCACACATACACACACAGAAACAGACACTGACACAAACACACGCACACACAGACACATACACACACATATACACACAGACATACACAGACACACACAGACACACACACACAGGCACACAACAACAACAACAACAACAACAACAACAACCTGCTCAGAGTGGATGCAGGGTGTAAGAACGCAAATCTAAAAATCTAACTACCAAAAAGACTATAAAAGAAAATGCATTCAGAAGGAGAAAAAAGCCAGGTATATCGAGATATTCAAATCAACAAGACTGGATTAGAAAAACATGAGTGATTTCAAATATCTAGGCTAAGTTAAAACTCTTGATGGCACCTGCACTTAAAGACATCAAAATAAGAGTACGAATGTCAAAACAGACAACGATCCAACTTGATAACATTCGGAAAAAACCCAGAAGCATACCAACAGCCATTAAAATCAAAACATTAATTAAAATGTCTGATCTGGCCAGTAATTCTATATGGCTGTGACGTCTGGACATGTAGAAAGGCAGATGAAAATAAGATCGAACCAGCAGACAAGTGATTTCTACAGGAGGCTTCTTAGAGTCAACTGGTCCTACAAAAAAGAACAAATGTGACCTTCCACCACGAAATCAGTCTTAACTAACATTTTGGGCATTTTAAGATATACATATCACTGGAAAGTGTACATTCTGCTGATTATTTTCGTACTTGAATATAGCTTGTACTAAAAAAAATGTAAGAAAATATGTATGTTTAAAGTCATTAAGTTGCATGACGGCCATTTTGAGAAAACGGCCTCTAAAGTTTTTGTGTGCTCTACTAGACATTTTCCTTAAATTTCTTTATTTGGTGGTTTTGACCCAGTTTGTTTCGAATTTTCGCTGTCATTATCTGAAAGGTGCACCAAAAAGCTTTCCGTAAGTATATTACACGTGCGGGTACTGCACAGGTTACGGTTTATAATAAGAGACAAAAATTGGTACTTTTGGTAGGAAATTGCGTTCTTTCTGCTGCGATCAGTGCATTAAAATACCATTTTAAATTGATTAATAATATTTTTTTCAAGAAAAAAAATTGTGGGGGATAGATTATAGTCTACAGAAATCAATTTTGAGAAAAAGTCAAAACACCCCAGATAGACCCTCAGTCACCCTTTCAGCTCCTAGTGCTGTTCGACTGACTGCGAGTCAAGACTGATTTCGTGGTGGGAGGTCACAAATGAAAGCATCTTGAACAAACTCCTTTCAGATCAAAATATTAAAAATGTCTGATCTGGCCAGTAATGCCATATGGCTATGAAACCTGGATATGCATAAAAAGCAAATGAAATAAGATCGAACCGGCAGAGACGTGGTTCTACAGGCAGCTTCTTAAAGTCAACTGGACCAACAAAAGAGAACAAATGACAGCACCTTGAAACGAAATCATAGTGCAATGCCAACTGCTGGCAGGAATCGACAAAAGAAAAAAAAAGAGATACATGCAACCCACAACACCAACACAACCACGATGACAACAGTTTTGCTATGAAAAGTTGAAGCCAAACGAAATCCCGGCAGACCACCCACACCTCCTGTATGAACAACAACACCACCAACATCAGCGCTTTAACCCTTTGCTTCCTGCACCCTATCCAACAACTGCAAAAAACTTAACCATTCGACTCCCTAACCCTATAGAGTGAAGGAGTCAAAGGGTTACGTTTTTGCTTTGCTACAATAGTGCTAGGACAATGCAAGGTGCTGGTGGTGGCAGGGTGCAGGAGTCAAAGGATTAATTAATATTGGGAACAGGAAGAACGCTGGATGTACCGGACTCAGCGGGCAAGACAATCCTCTCTTTTATAATGAGCATACGTAATAATCCTACTAAATAACACTGACCCTGCCTATACCCGCGTGCCGAACAGCTACCTAATGTACATGTACCATCGTTTCCAGGCCTTTGTCCATTGATTAATCAGATCTCCATTGTCCATCTCGGTGTTTACAAATCCATGGTCATCTGCAACACCTGCGCGCACCAGCGCAGGTCATGGCTGTTCATAATGGCATGTACTGTTAATGTTAATGAATGCTTTTCATATCGGCAAGGAACTTATACGGACGGTCAAGTCTCTTTGAGAGAGGTTCGTGATAGAAGACACTGATAAGAGATAAGTATCTCATGAGAGGTGGGTGTGTGTGTGTGTGTGTGTGTGTGTGTGTGTGTGTGTGTGTGTGTGTGTGTGTGTGTGTGTGTGTGTGTGTGTGTGTGTGTTGTGTGTGTTGGTGGTGTTTGTGTGTATTGGGGTGTGTGTGTGTGTGGTGTGTGTGTTGCGCGCGTGTATATATATATATATCTGAGTGCGTTGTGTGTGTGTGGTGTGTGTGTGTGCATATATATATATATATATATATTATATATATATATTATACATATACATGTTTCTTTGTGTGTGTGTGTGTGGTGTGTGTGTGTGCATATATATATATATATACATATACAGTTTCTTGTGTGTGTGTGTGTGTGTGTGTGTGTGTGTATGTGTGTGTGTGTGTGTGTGTGTGTGTGTGTGTGTGTTGTGTGTGTGTGTGTGTGTGTGTGTGTGTGTGTGTGTGTGTGTGTGTGTGTGTGTGTGTGTGTGTGTGTGTGTGTGTGTGTGTGTGTGGTTGTGTGTGTGTGTGTGGTGTGTGTACTAAAGCAGTTCTACAAACAAATTACAAGTAGATACTCAACTGTGACTGCCTCCAAAGAAAAAGAAGAAGAAAAGAAAAGGAAAAGAAGAAGGAAAGACAAGAGAGAAGGAAGAGAAGAAAGAAGAGAAAGAAAAGAAGAAAGAAGAAGAAGAGAAGAAGAAGAAGAAGAGAAGAAGAAGAAGAAGAAGAAGAAAGAAAGAAGAAGAAGAAAAAAGAAGAAGAAGAAGAAGAAGAAGAAGAAAGAAGAAGAAGAGAAGAAGAAGAAGAAGAAGAAGAGAAGAGAAAAAAGAAAAAAAGAAGGAAGAAGAAGAAGAAGAAGAAGAAGAGAAGAAGAAAAAGAAGAAGAAGAAGAAGAAGAAGAGAAGAAAAGAAGAAAAAAAGAAGAAAAGAAAAAAAAGAAAAAAAGAAAAGAAAAGAAAACAAGAAGAAGAAGAAGAAGAAGAAAGAAGAAGAAGAAGAAGAAGAAGAAGAAGAAGAAGAAGAAGAAGAAGAAGAAGAAGAAGAAGAGAAGAAGAAGAAGAAGAAGAAGAAGAAGAAGAAGAAAGAAGAAGAAGAAACGAAGACAAAAAAGAAGAAAAGGAAAAAGAAGAAGGAAAAGAAAAGGAAAAGACAAACAAGAAAAGAAGAAGAAGAAGAAGAAGAAGAAAAGAAAAGAAAAGAAGAAGAAGAAGAACAACAACAACAAGAAAAACAAAACAAGGAGGAACAGTAGAAGAAGAAGACGAAGACGAAAAAGGAGAAGAAAAAGAAGAGAAAAACACAAAAATACAAACAAACAAACGAAAAAAACA
>JAPXFY010000026.1:36075113-36085113 GCA_030674185.1 Monoplex corrugatus | reverse complement strand
GTTTTGAAGCAATGTGGCGGCATTTATAAGGTATTGATATTTGTGGCATTATTAATGAAACAGAAGAATAGAAAATAAATAAACAAATAATTACATACAGAAATGAGTGAATGAATGAATGTATAGGAGAAGTGGATTTTGTTTTCATATTCCTAGCTGTCAACATTCATCAAAATAAATAAGTAAGAAATTCCTTGCTGTAAACGATAACGTTTATTGATTATTGTTTTTGTTGTTTAAAACCCAGCCGTCTGTGCAGAGCCATATCAGGGATATGACCGTTTCAAAGTACATACAAAACTTCAACAGGAAAAAAAAAAGGAAAGAAAATTAAGAACACATATGAATGCATTTGCGCACATAATCTAAGGAGATACCCCTGGCGTTGACCATTCCGTCCAATTTATCGCACTGGGGATTTAAAAAAAACAAACCTGAATACGAATTTAAACATAACTAAGCCAATGAAACATATAAAAACGGGCTTAAATTACCTAAAATTGCACCGCATATCTCATTTCCCCAAACCAAAACTGCACCCAATACATGTACCCAATTATCAAACCTAAGAAAAAGTAGTAAGACTTTATCCGAACACATACAAGTGAATGGACCAGCAAGGCAGAAAATCATAGGAAGAAATGACAGAAAGCAAAGGAATAACTAAGAAACAAAGAGAGTGACAGAAAGGAGGAAATTTCTAGCACAGAATTTCCAGAAGTTGGGAATACTAGTTATGCTGAAAGAGCCTCGGCGTCCCCACGGGCGTGCATAGATAAACGCATGAGTGAATGAAATGAATAAGTTACATATAAGAAAAAATGTTGGCAATTTTTGGTTTTTCAAAATATCACTAAAATGCTATTAACCTGATTCATCTATATAAATATAACTAAAGAAAATTTATACCTAGTAATTAATTCAACAAATAATTAACTAAGAAATTTACCTGTAAATAATCACTTAAATATGTAAAAAAACTAAGTAACATAGGACACGTCCAGATTTTGTTGTCATGTTTCTAGCTACAAATAATCACTGAGAATAAATAAATAAATAAGAAATTTAGGAAGCGTGGACTTTGTTCATAGCTACGCTAACTTGTGTACAGGTTTGTTGATAACAATAACGTGGTTCGGCAGAACTGATGCCCCAAAACCATTTACTGCCCCTGCCGGAAAAAACAAACAAACAAACAAAACAAACAAAACAAACAAACAAACAAAACAAACAAACAAGCAGAAACACAAGCGGTATAACAACACGAAGGCCCCCCAGAAACACAAGCGGTATAACAACACGAAGGCCCCCCAGAAACGCAAGCGGTATAACAACACGAAGGCCCCCCAGAAACACAAGCGGTATAACAACACGAAGGCCCCCCAGAAACACAAGCGGTATAACAACACGAAGGCCCCCCAGAAACACAAGCGGTATAACAACACGAAGGCCCCCCAGAAACACAAGCGGTATAACAACACGAAGGCCCCCCAGAAACACAAGCGGTATAACAACACGAAGGCCCCCCAGAAACACAAGCGGTATAACAACACGAAGGCCCCCCAGAAACACAAGCGGTATAACAACACGAAGGCCCCCCAGAAACGCAAGCGGTATAACAACACGAAGGCCCCCCAGAAACACAAGCGGTATAACAACACGAAGGCCCCCCAGAAACACAAGCGGTATAACAACACGAAGGCCCCCCAGAAACACAAGCGGTATAACAACACGAAGGCCCCCCAAAACAACGTAACAAACGAGGCCCCCCAGAAACACAACGGAAACAAACGAAGGCCCCCCAAAACACAAGCGGATAACAACCGAAGGCCCCCCAGAAACGCAAGCGGTATACAACACGAAGGCCCCCCAGAAACACAAGGTCCGTAGCTCGACGACATCAACACGAAGGCCCCCAGAAACGCAAGCGGTATAACAACACGAAGGCCCCCCAGAAACGCAAGCGGTATAACAACACGAAGGCCCCCCAGAAACACAAGCGGTATAACAACACGAAGGCCCCCCAGAAACACAAGCGGTATAACAACACGAAGGCCCCCCAGAAACACAAGCGGTATAACAACACGAAGGCCCCCCAGAAACACAAGCGGTATAACAACACGAAGGCCCCCCAGAAACACAAGCGGTATAACAACACGAAGGCCCCCCCAAAGTAACTGACAAGGGCCATTACTCTGGAGACCATGACGTCTAACATCACACGGAACACGGCAAAGGTAAAACCGGACACGCACGTCAAAAGAATCGACCGAGGCGGGACTTCCTTCCGCCACGCGCGCAGCGCCACCAGAGATGAAGACGGTAATTTTTGTTTTTTAGTCTCCCCGTCCTTGTTTGGCTTGCTCCAGAAGCTTTTGCAAGCTCTAGTGGGATTTATGAATGGGAGGGGTCCGTATGTGTCTGACGACAATGTCGTGTCATAGGCAACTTCCGCGTTCTATGGGTTACATTGTAAATACCATGTAATATAATACGCACTACTGGTACTAAGCATAGCGTGCACTATATCAGAAATGCTGCGTGGTACACGTAAACACGACAAATCCCATGCGATAGGAAAATGTCATGTGATGTGCCCCTACACTACAAAAGACATCGTGATATATATATTATATTGTATACTACTAAATGTCATATTCTGCAACTACACTACAGTCTTCGCTAAGAAACTATTGTTCACGCAAAACAACAATAGTTTCATTATAAGAATGTTATCAAGATGATAAAATTATGCGTTATTTTCCTTCATGGATTTTGTCGGGAATTGTTGTGCAAGGGAGCCGGGTAGCTCAATTCAAAATCAAGCATTGGGAAACAAAAGCACCAGACTTTGAAAAACAACAACAACAAGCAAAGAAAGAAAGAAAGAAACAAACAAACAAAAAACAACAACAAACGATTGTTGATTTTGGTTGGTTGAATAGACTTTTCTGAAGTGTCGAAAGAGCTTTCTTTAGGCTTTACTTTATTGGGGTTTTTTTCCTAAGCAGTCTTTGATAGTTTGTTATGTTTGAGTATGCATTTACAGAAAGGGACAGAGAACAAGAACAAGAGAGAGAGATAGAGAGAGAGACAGACAGACAGACGAGAGAGTAGAGAAATGAGAGAGAAAAATGAGGAGGAGAAGAGAGAGAGAGAGAGAGAGAGAGAGGGGAATTACAGAGAGAAAGCGAGACAAAGACAGGGGCAGAATCACACAGAGAGAGAGAGAGGGAGGGAGAGAGGGAGAGAGGGAGAGAGGGAGAAGGAAGAGAGCGAGGAGGGAGAAAAACAGACAAACAGACACACAGCACAAATAGCAAAGCAGAAACAGAGAAAATGAGAGAGAAAGAAGGACGAACTGAAAAAAAAAAAAAAAAAAAAAAGACGACGACGAGACAGACACAAACATCTTTTTCGTAATTAAGAAAGGCCAATGATCCTTTTTCAATGGGGGCAGAGTGTGTATAAGGGGTGTATTTCACCCTGGTTAACGACACGCTAATCTCACACAACAGACGAAAGTTGTCTGCGATACCCGACTAAACCTGTTCTGCAATGAAATCCAAAACAAGTGTTACTGCCCGTGTTCAAGCAAACAGGAACCAGAAAGAAAACAAACAAACAAACAAAAAAAAACGAAAATAAGAATAACTTTTTCTTTCTTTCTTTCTTTCTTTTTCTTTCTTTTTCTCTTACTTTCTGTATTTTTCTTTCTTTCTGTATTTTCTTTCTTTCTTTTTCTTTCTTTCTTCTTTCTTTTTTCTTTCTTTCTGTATTTTTCTTTCTTTCTTTCTGTATTTTTCTTCCTTTCTTTTTCTTTCTGTCTTTTTCTTTCTGTATTTTTCTTTCTTTCTTTCTGTATTTTTCTTTCTGTCTTCTTTCTTTCTGTCTTTTTTCTTTCTTCTTCTTTCTTCTTTCTGTCTTTTTCTTTCTTTCTTTCTGTTTTTTCTTTCTTCTTCTTTTCTTTCTTTCTTTTTTCTTTCTTTTTTTTCTTTCTTTATTTTCTTTTCTTTTTTCTTTTTTCTTTTCTTTCTTTTTTTATGCTTTCTTTTTCTCTTTCTTACTTTAAGACAGAAAGAAAGAAAGAAAAAGAAAAAAGACAGAAAGACAGAAAGAAAAGAAAGAAAGAAAGAAAGAAAGAAAAAGAAAGAAAAGACAGAAAGACAGAAAGAAAGAAAGAAAAAGAAAGAACTTCTTAAAAACGCGTACTTAATACAACAAGACAGACAGCCGCAGATTTTCGGCCAACTGGCCTTTGTCAAACGTAAGTTCACCAAAAACACCGGATACAAACATTTGGAAAAAAAAAAAAAGACCGAAATTCCCTGCTGCTTCGTCCAGTGTGAGAAAAGGACTAAACTGAATGACAATCCAGTTTGAGAAAAGGACTGAAATCACACTGGACGAAGCAGCAGGGAAGTTTCAGTCCGTTTCTCCTAAGTTTTTTATTTGGTGTGTGTTTGTGATCTTACGTTTTGGCCGAACATTTGCGCCTGTCTTGTCTGGTTGTATAATTTAAGTAGGCATTCTGATTCTTTTTTCCGTGGTGTTTTTTTTTTTCTTTCTGGTTCCTGTTCTGCAACTGTTAAACTATTTTGCAGGGATGTCGCTTCTGCCAAGGGGAGCAACTGGAGACATGATCAACTACAAACTCCTCTGACCACGGTGTTCCGTCACAATCGGCAAGAACTGGAGAAATAACGGTCACATTCATCGCCATATGCGGCTTGATCATGTAGACAGCTAAAGACAGACAGATAAAAAAAAGAGATAAAGAAAGAAAAAAGAAAGAAAGAAAAAAAAGAAAGAAAAAAAAAGAAAAAGAAAGAGAGAAAGAAAAATACAGAAAGAAAGAAAGAGAAAGAAAAAAGAACAAAGAAAGAAAAAGAAAGAGAAAGAAAGAAAGAAAGAAAGAAAGAAAAGAAAGACAGAAAAATGAGAAAGAAAAACAAAGAATGAAAGAAAAAGAAACAAAAGAAAGAAAGAAAAAGAAAGCAAAAAAAAAAAAAAATACAGACAGACAGAAGAAGAAATAAGGAAGAGAAAGAGAGAAAAAGAAAAATGAATGAATGAAAGACAGACAGACAGAGACAGAAAAAGAAAGACAGAAAGAAAGAAAAAAGAAACAAAGAAAGAAAAAAGAAAAAATAAAGAAAGAAAGAGAGAAAGGAAGAAAGAAGCAGAATCAGAAGAAACAGAAGGCAAAGCAGAAGCAGAAGAAGAAGAACTGAAACTGAGACTTGCCAGTTTTTCTCTGAAAGGTTAAAATACATCCAAGTTGTTTCTCTGAAAGGTTAAAATACATCCAGATTGTTTCTTTAATTCAATTTAAAGTGTTCAATTTCTTTCTTTCGATTTTTTTTCTGTTTTTCTTTTCTTTTTTTTTTTTTTGCGATGTAACCTCCCACTTAGTCCACCCCGATTCCTGTGTGCATTTTCTAAAGGGAAATTATTTCATATCAATCGAACAGAGGTATATATTTGTGTGTATCTGTGACGAAAAACGTGTCAGCAGCAGGATTTTCTCAGCTGTTTCTGGGTGGATCTTTAGCAAATCTGCGTCAGTGGTATGGACCTTTGAGCAATGGCGAGTTCATAAGATTCCACTGACAAGCTCAGTCGATAGAGTATCAGATTTTTCTTTGTCTGAAAGTAAAGGTTCGGGTCCTTTTTCTTCTATTGATTAGAAGCGCTTTCTGTGATGACTGTACAAAACGTTGGTGAGACAAGTTTATACTGAGTAGCTAGCAGATGACACCGTGCTAATTGCAGAAAATGAAAGGGACCTACAAAACCTTGTGAATATACTAGGAATAGAAAGCAAAGGTAAGGGCTGGAACTAAACAGCAGGAAGACTGAAGTCATAGTGATCAGTAAAAAACATGAAATCCCCTCCTGCAAAATAACAGCAAATGGCACAACCTTGACACAGGTTGATAAATTTAAATACCTGGGAACGATCATTTCATCAGACGGCAGATGCACATCAGAAATAGCCGGCAGAATCGGCCAAGCCAAAACAGCATTCAAGAAGATGACAAGCATTCTTACCAACAAATGCCTATCAATTAACACCAGGAAGAGAGTTCTTGAATGTTATATAGAACCAATACTGTTGCACGGATGTGAGGCGTGGACAGTCAACAAGCAAAGCCAGAACAAGATTGAGGCAGCAGAGATGTGGTTTCTGAGAAGAATGTTGAGAGTTCCATGGACAGCAAAGAAAACAAACGAGATAGTCTTGATGGAGGCAGACACAAGTAGATCACTCATAAGGAAGATTAGGAAAAGACAGGCAACATTTATAGGCCATTTTATGAGGAAGGGGGATTTGGAGCACCTAGTGACAACGGGAAAGCTGGAGGGAAAGAGAGCACCAGGAAGACCCAGGGAGAAAATGCTAGACGGACTTGCGGAGTGCTGAAGACGAGGAGGGTGGGGAAGATGCTTGGGACAACAAGACATAGAGACAGATGGAAGTCCATGAATCGCCAACGCCATGCGGCAAGGCACCGATGATGATGATGATGATGATTTTTTAGTACAGATGAGATACATAAATACACGCATCATTACAATGTAGCCAAGCATGTTCCAATGACAAGACTGACATAACACATAACGCTAGGTAAGATTTCAGGATCTTGCCAAGCTCATGGTCATGGGGCTTGTGTGCGGACTTAATTAAATTAAGGCTTATGCCATGATTGTTTGGACCTTCTCCGTCATAATGGCGTCAGTGGCATCACTGCATATGGAATCCATTCCGAGCAAGGAAATGTTATCTTGAGAAACTGAAACTGAAAGCAAGCATACTTTTGGAAATTAGGGTTAGAAGATTAAGTCCCACCGACACCCCCCCCCCCACCACCACCACACACCAACAGCGACAACGAACCGAAATGAATAATATTTTTTTTTTAAACATTTCAAGATTTATTTCACAACACTCTATACAGAGACGATCACATTCATATTCATATATACAATGAAATAGACTAAAACATCTTGTTACAATGAACATCCACAAAACTGATGTTGAATATTTACAGTAAAATCGACTAAAATTCTGGGTACAATGAATGTAACAGCCTGCATTATAAATTTAAATTATGCAATTAAAAAAAAGAGACATACACATACATAATATCACAAAAAAGTGCTAATCTGGCAGTTATGTCTGTGCACAAATAGCAATGCATTCGCACACAGACCACTGCTTAAACAGTTTCATCCAAAATAAATTAAATATAAAAAGGCCACAATCAGTACCTTTTCGGGAAGATGCACGAAAAGCACTTTCTCAGAGGCTTCTAACAATGTTTACATCGAGTGTCCAGTTGTTACGGTAATCTAGTATTGTCCTCGCTTCATTTAAAATTCTATTCTATCTGATGCTCGTTTAAGATCACAGTGACCTTGAGAAGTCCAAAATCTGGATCTTCGGTGATAATTTTGGGAATAAAAAAAAAAGGAAGATTGTTAGGATGGCTTAACCATCTTGTTGTTGTTGTTGTGTTGTTGTTGTTGTTGTTGTTTTGTGCCATCTGATGCTTCTTCAAGATCATGCCTACCCTAACAAACACAAAATCTGAATTTTCGGTTGTTTTCGTGTGTGTGTGTGTGTGTGTGTGTGTGTGTGTGTGTGTGTGTGTGTGTGTGTGTGTGTGTGTGTGTGTGTGTGTATTGTATGTTGTGTATGTGTGTGTGTTGTGTGTGTGTGTGTGTGTGTTTGAGGGTATGGGATGTGGAGGGAGGGGAGTGGGCGGGGTTGGAACGTAAAAGCAGATTTTTAAAATGGCTTGGCCATCTTGGATTTTTTCTTCTACCTTTTTTCCCCTGTTTATTTTGCGTTTTCTGTGTGACGCGAGAACAGGGGAAGCTTACATTATTCTTTCTCTCTCTCTCTCTCTCTCTCTCTCTCTCTCTCTCTCTCTCTCTCCTCTCTCTCTTCCTCTCGCTCTCTTTTTTTTTTGTCTTGGTCTCAACTTGCTTCAATTGTAGTCCCACTGACCTATTGGGGCCATTTTGGGGTGTAAAAAATATTATTTTGGTCCATTCCTCTACGCCACCTTAAAATGGCCACAAAAGCTTGGAACAATTTTTACAATGCGATTATGACGATGTCCATGAGGATGATAATCATGATGGCTATGGAGTTCCATCTAGGATTGAGACTGCGTGACAGGGCTGTACTCTACGCTTACTATCATAATAATTATATCCTGGGTGTCAACCAGGCCCCAGAGACACAGACATCCTGCGGTGCATGCTGGTCAGAAGATTTTTAAGCAAGAGCCTCAATGACATCTGTGAAATGGTTGAGACTCGACTGTGTGTGGTCCCCAGTCTTCTGGTGTGTAAAACAAAGATTAATCACAACACCAAATATATTTTGTGTCGGACACATATCGCCTGTAATAGCCTATCTTTTCTGCTCTATTGTTTCATAATCACTTCCACTCCCACTTTTTTTTTTAATAAAGAAAATTGTTTCACGATAACCAGACAGATAAGCGTGTCAGTGTGTCCATCTACAAAATCTGCCAACAGTGTGTCTGTAATAGAAATGCAAGAGAGAGAGAGAGAGAGAGAGAGAGAGAGAGAGAGAGAGAGAGAGAGAGAGAGGAGAGGATGAGAAGTGAGTGACAGACAGAGACAGAGACAGAGAGACAGAGAGACAGAGACAGAGGCTGACAAGAGACAGAGAGACAGCAGCAGAGACAAGAGACAGACTTACAGACAGAGACAGACAGACCAACCAAGAGACAGACAGACAGACAGACAGACCAACAGATAGACAGACAAACAGACGGACAGACAGTGTGTGTGTGTATACATGTGCGCATGCGTGCTGGCAATGTGATAGGAACAATTTCAGCGGCTGCTGACATTATTCCGCTGATGTTCCGCAAAGAGCAGACAACCGACATTTCATTTATCTATTTTTATTTATCTATTAGTCTCTTTGTTTCATTATTCATCCCACTTTGATGACACCCCCGCTGGAACACGCAGGGGTCACTGCAAGGGGGGGGGGGGAGTCGGAAAGGGACACAACTCAACACGTTTTGTTCTGGACACCTGTGACTCACATTTGTCTGCTTTTTGATCATCGTTATCTTCTCCTGTTGCTTCTTCTTCAATGACAGTTCTTCCTCTTCTACTTCGTTCTTCATATATTTCATCATCTTCAATCTTGTTTTCACTTCTTCTTCTTCTTCAGTTTCTTTTCTTCTTCTTCTATTTCGTCTTCTTCTTCTTTTTCTTCTTCTTCTTCTTCTTCTTTTTTCTTCTTCTTCTTCTTCTGCTCCTTCTTCTATTCCTTTTTCTACTTCTTCTAAAGGGGAGAGAGAGAGACGAAGACAGACAGACAGACAGAGATGACAGAGAGAGACAGACAGTGCAGAGACAATGACAGAGAGACAAACAGAGACAGACAGACCGACCAACCAGACAGAGAGAGAGAGACAGAGACAGACAGACAACAGAGACAGACAGACGACAACAGACAAGAGACAGAGACAGAAGACAAGACAGAGACAGACAGACAGACAGACAGACAGAGACAGACAAACAGACAGACAACAGACAGACAGAACAGGCAGACAGACAGACAGGCGACAGACGAGCACGAAGAGTGTGTGTATACGTGTGCGCGTGCGTGCTGGCAATGTGATAGGAGTATTTGCAGCGGCTGCTGACATTATTCTGCTCATGTTCCACAAAGAGAAGACAACCGACATTTCCTTTATCTGTTTTTTATTTATCTATTAGTCTCTTTGTTTCATTATTCATCCCACTTTGATGACAACCCTACGTGATCACGCAGCGATCCATTACAAGGGGGGAGGTCAGAAAGGGACACAACTCAACACGTTTAATTCTGGACACCTGTGACTCACCTTTTTTCTCGGTTTTGGGTTGCCCAGGGTTGCCTAACTTGCAAAGGCACGAATAAACAAAAAACCAGCAAAAAAACAACAACAACAAAACA
>JAPXFY010000026.1:36052613-36065113 GCA_030674185.1 Monoplex corrugatus | reverse complement strand
CATTTATACTGAAAGAGCCCCCGGAATCCCCACATGGAGTAGCCAGTACACTAAGTAGTCTGTTATTCGTTGTTGCTGTTAACAAGAAACATCCCGAAGGTGCTGGATGGAAACCAGAGCACCAATGCCCCACCACTCTCCGGACAACCACCTCCCAATCTCCTAAAGCTACGTGATAGCCATTTCATCGAGCAAAGGGATGCTGTCCATGCGCTGCAGGGCCCATTCGGACCCAGTAATACTTTACCCTGTTTATAAACCGAATGGCGAGGTAGGGAGATGACGACAAACTACCGGGGACATCACCACACAACAATGCACCAACCAGACAAACAGAAAAAAAGCACAAAAGACAGACGGACAGAAAGAAAGAAAGAATGAATGAAAGGAAGGAAGGAAGGAAAAGAGAAAGAAAGACAGGGAAAAGAAACAAAAAAGAAAGGAAGGAAGAAAGAAAGAAGAAGAAAGAAAGAGAGAAACAAACAAACAAAGGTAGAGAAAGAGAAAGAAACAAACAGAAAAGGAAGAAAAAAAACAGAGAGAGAGAGGGGAAGGAAAGAGATAGAGAGAGAGAGAGAGAGAGAGAGAGGGAGCAGACAGACAGACAGAGACAGAGAAGACAGACAGACACAGACAGAGAAAGTAAGTAAAACAAAAAGAAAGAAAGAATGAATATATGAAAGAAAGAAAGAAAGAATGAATATATGAAAGAAAGAAAGAAAGAATGAATATATGAAAGAAAGAAAGAAAGAATGAATATATGAAAGAAAGAAAGAAAGAAAGAATGAATATATGAAAGAAAGAAAGAAAGAAAGAATGAATATATGAAAGAAAGAAAGAAAGAAAGAATGAATATATGAAATAAAGAAAGAGAATGAATATATGAAAAAAAGAAAGAATAATGAATGAATATATGAAAGAAAGAAAGAAAGAAAGAATGAATATATGAAAGAAAGAAAGAAAGAATGAATATATGAAAGAAAGAAAGAAAAGAATGAATATATGAAAGAAAGAAAGAATGAATGAAATAAAGAAAGAAAAGAAAGAGAGGCAGCCAGAGAAACAAAAACAAAATATAAAAAACAACAACAGACAACCAGAAAGACACACAAACAAAATGAAAAAAAAAAAAAAAAGACAACACAAGCAAAACCAAAGGGACTTAAAGCACCCACGACATATAACCTTAAGTTCGCTTCCCAATGACTGACACGAGAATAATGGGGGTGTGAATCGAGTTTCGCGGTACAGCTCACAAAACCAAAAAACCAACCAAACAAAAAAAATAAATAAAATAAAATAAAATAAAATAAAATAAAATAAAATAAAATAAAATAAAATAAAACAAAACAAAAAAAAAACACCTACACGAACACGACTTCGACATTATCACAATATCAACACTCTCTCACCCCTCATTCCAACACCCAAACCTTTCTATCTTTCACATCTGTGTTCCAAGTGGGAAGGGGGGAGGGGGAGGAAGGAGAAGGGAGGAGGGGTGGTGTTGAAGACACAAGTGAAATCATCTTGCCTTTTTATCTTCCTTTTAAGGACAGGTTCGAAAAACAGGAGGAAAAAAATTAATCAAAAGGAAAATAAAACAAAAATGAAATAAGAGGAAACTCGTACAGGGTGGGTGAATAGGTGGGGGTTCTGCGTGCGGCTACAGAAACCCAATACCACACACACACACGAACACACACGCACACACACACACGCGCACACACACACACACACACACACACCACACACACACAACCACACACACACACACACACACACACACACACACACACACCCTCTCCCTCTCTCTCTCACGTATGTGTGTATGCACGTATGTGTGCGTACAAGTGCACAGGTGCGTGTATGTGAGCGTTTGTGTGTGTGTGTTGTGTTCGTGTGTGTTCGTGTGTGTATGTATGTGTGTATGTGTGTGTGTGTGCGTGCATGCGTGTGTATGTGTGTGTGTGTTCGTGTGTGTGTGTGTGTTTGTTGTGTGTGTGTGTGTGTGTGTGTGTGTGTTAGTGTTTGGATGAATGGCTATTCAAGAGGCCAAAGTGGTGGTGGTGGTGGTGGAGATGGATGTGGTGGGGTGATGTGGTGGTGGTGGTGGTGGTACACCAGAACAGAATGGAAAAGAAATGTTGCTTGATGAGAACACCCAAAAAACTAAGTTATCGAATTTGCACCAATGGCTCTGTGCTTTCCTAAAAAAAAAAAACAATCAAAAAAATAAAAATCACACAGCACAGAGAGAAGAGAAGAGAGAGAAGAGAGAGACAGGCAGACAGACAGACATACAGACAGACACACAGACACACAGACAGACACACAGAGAGACAGAGACACAGAGACACAGAGAGAAAGAGAGAAACAGAGACAGAGACTGAGAGACAGAGACAGACAGAGATAGACAGAGACAGAGACAGAGACAGGCAGAGAGGGGGAGGGAGAGTCAGAGAGAGAGAGAGAGAGAAGAAGAAGCAGAAGAAGAAGAAGAGAAGAAGAAGAAGAAGAAGAAGAGAAAGAAGAGAAAGAAGAAGAAGACAAAGAAGAAGAAGAAAAAGAGAAGAAAAGAAGAAGAAGACAAAGAAGAAGAAACAAAGAAGAAGAAGAAGCAGAAGAGGACGGTGATGATAAAGAAGAAGGAGGAGGAGGACACTAAGAAGAGGAGAAAGAAGAAAAGAAGAAGAAGAAGAAGAAAAGAAGAAAGAAGAAGAAGAAGAAGAAAAGAAGAAGTAGAATGACAAAAAGTCTAAACAAAAGAAAACGAAGAAGACGAAAGAAGAAGAGAAAGAAGTAGCAGTGGAGGAAACAGAAGACAAATATTCCTTAACGATGATGACGACGACGACGACGACGACGACTATGATGATTTTGATGATGACAATGAAACAGAGAAGAATACATCAACAAAAAACGAGAAGAAGAAGAAGATCAAACCTCCCAGAGAGAGTGAAAAGAACGCTGTTACATTTGAGCCTACTTTGATTTCGCTGAAAGGATGAACAAAGCTGGTAACATCATCATCATCATCATCATCATCATTTTTCCTCTTCCTTCTCATCTTCTTCATCATGATCATCACCACCACCTACCCCCAACCGCCACACCCAGCTGAAGAAGTTGCACCATCATCGTCATCACCATTATCATCATTATCACCACCACTTCCACAACTATGATCATCGTCACCACCATCACCACCACAATTAAGGAAAGGAAGTCCCGTCACTATTCTCATCGCCATTATCACCAACACCACCGCTTCCACGACTGTCATCATCATCTTCATCGTCACCTCAACCACCACGAAAAGGAAGTTCCATCACTACCATCATCATCATCATTATCATCATCATCAACATCAACATCATTGTTTCCATAACTATCACCATCATCAATACCATCATCAAAACTCATCATCATCACACCAATCCATCATCACCAACCACCACCACCATCACCACCACCACCACCACCACCACCAAGAAGATAATGTTCCACCATCAGCACTATCATCATCATCGTTACCATCACCAAAAAGCTCATCATCATCACCATCATCATCACCAACCACCACCACCACCACAAGTACCACCACCAAGAAGATAATGTTCCACTACTAGCATTATCATCATCATCATCATCATTATCATCATCATTGTTTCCACAACTATCGCCATCATCATTACCATCACCAAAAATCTTATAATCATCACCACCAACACCACCACCATCACAAGTACTACCACCACCAAGAAGGTAATGCTCCACCACTAACGCCGCCATCATCATCATCATCATCATCGTCGTCGTCGTCGTCATTGTTTCCACAACTATCATCATCATCATCACCATCACCAAAAATCTCATCATCACTATCATCATCACCAGCCACCATAACCACCACAAGTACCACCACCAAGAAGATAACGTTCCACCACTAGTGCCATCATCATCATCATCATCATCATCATCATCATCATCATCATCACCACCATCACCACCACCACCACCTACCACCATCATCATCATCATCATCATCATCACCACCACCACCAAGGATTACCACTCTGGATAACTGATCAAACAAGTACAGGTGAAAAGCATGGCGCTGTATCTGATACTGGCGTGTGCGTGCATGCGTGCGTGCGTGTGTGGTGTGTGTGTGTGCGAGCGCGTGGTGAGTGTGTGTGTGGCGTGTGACTGTGTGTGTGTGTGAGCGCTGTGGTGTGAGTGTGTGTGTGTGCATGTGTGATGTGTGTGTGTGTGTGTGTTATTTCTGTGAGAGAGAGAGCGCGACAAGGAAGAGAGAACACTAAGAAAGAGAAGAGAGAGAGTGTGTGTGTGTTATGTATGTATGGTATTTCTGAGAGAAAGAGGAGAGAGAGAGAGAACAGAGAGAGAGAAAAGATGAGAGAGAGATGTTTCATTCATAGAGGTCATTGGTCCCTCAGAACGGAAATGTACATGGCAACAGAAACATGCATTAGCACAAACATGAATTATGTTAAACACAAATTTTCGTTATGATTGCTTTGTACAAATAAATAACAAAAAAACTGTTTTATGGTTATTTCGTTTACTGATAAATTAATAAAATACAATTGTAGCGCGATAGAAATAGTATCTTATACAATGTTGTTGTGTGTGTGCGCGCACGTGTGCATGTAGTGGAGGAAAGAGGAGAGAGAACGAGAGCGACGAGAAGAGACAAAAGAGAGAGAGACAGACGACAGACAGAGGACAAGAGCAGAGAGAGAGAGAGAGAAAGAGAGAGAGAAAAGAGACAGACAGAAAGAAAGAGAGAGAGAGAGAGACAGAAGAAAGAGAGAGAGAGGGAGAGAGAGAAAGACAGAGAGAGAGAGAAAGAAAGAGAGAGAGAGAGAAAGAGAGAGACAAAGAGAGAGGACAAAACAGAGAGAGAAAAGAAAGAGACAGAGAGAAAAAAGAGAGAGAAAGAGACGAGAAAAAGAGAGAGTGAACAGAGAGAAGAGAGAGAGAAAAGAAGAGAGAGAGAGAAAGAAAGAGAGAGTGAGAGAGAGAAAGAGAGAGTGAGAGAGAAAGAGAGAGAGAGAGAGAAAGAGAGAGAGGGCCAGACAGAGAGAGAAAGAGAGAGTGAGAGAGAAAGAGAGAGAGACAGAGAGAGAGGGCCAGACAGAGAGAGAAGGAATACTTTGATTTCACTGATTGCAAGCATGGACTCATCGCCATGATCATCAAAGACATCTTGATCATCAGCACGGTGTCATCTATTTCACATCTTTCAAGCTGATGGACAAACACGGACATGCCACCAGTGTGACCAATTTACTCGATTGCTTTCTTACCCTGGAGACACGGTTGGTGTAGAGATACAGCTCCTGTCTGCAAACTATGATGGCACCAGTTGGATTTACTTGCACATGCTAATGGTTGTGGATTCGAACCACAGGGTGTGCTACAATAAAACTGGCCTTCTTACTGCTCCAAGAACTCTCCCCCCCCCCCCCCACAAAAACACAAAAAATCAAAACAAAAACAAAAACAAAAAAATCAGAACGCGTATTTAATACAACCAGACAAGACAAGCGCCATTTTCCGGCAAACTGGCCTTTGTCAAGCGTATACTTAAGATCATAAATGAACAAACAAAGAATGTACGCCTGTCTTGTCTGGTTGTATTAAGTACATGTTCTGTAGTTTTTGTTGTTGTTTTTTTTGCGTGTTTTTTCTGGTTCCTGTTCGCTTGAACGCGGGCAGTCATACATGCTTTGAACTTCTACTGCTCATCTTCATAATTATCGTTCTTCAGACGTCTACACAACAACCAATTAGCGTCGTTCTTCAGCGGTACAAACAACCAATCAACGTCATACTTTTAAAAGTATAAACAACCAATCAACGTCTCCTTCAAAAAGTGTACAACCAACCAATCCACGTCGGTATTTTAGATTCAACGAATCAACGGTCGTCTTTTAGGAGTTAAACAAACCAGTCATCGGCGTGCTTCGACAGTACAATCAACCAATCAACGTCGTCCTTGAGAAGCCCAATACAACCAATGTCTTGTCGGATCCAGTGTAAAAATTAACATACAGCAGGATGTGAGAACACAGAATAAAGGTCAGAGAGTTTCGGTTTCCTTTTTTCTTTTCTTTTTTGTTTTGTTTTGTTTTATATCCACTTGTACCAGGAGGTGTTGTGTGGAAGGAGAGAGGGAGGGAGGGAAAGGGGGAAAGCAAGAAAGAAACGCACAAGGTGATCATGACAATTTGACAATATCCTTTTTCCACACAAACAACGACAAATGCAATAGTCAAAGAGGTTCATCATCATCATCATCTATCTCCATCGCCGTGGACGACGGTGGGAGCTCCACTCTTTGTCACGAAGGATCACCAGGCGACACGGTCTCTGTATGTCGCGAAGGCCACGCTCTGCCCCTGTGTGTGATGTCATGGAGCCCAGTTTGCAATGCGTCAGTGATGTTGTCCATGAAGGATTTTGCTGGCCGGCCTTCCTTGTTTTCTCTTTGCCTCGACTCTCCCCTGCAGGACTGATGTCATCAACTTGGTTCTTATGTTTCTGTTCATGTGCCCAATATACTTCAATTTTCTTTTGTTGATCTCTGGAAGCATTTTACGTTGGACAGCTAATTCCTTTAGCACGCTTTCATTGGTTCTTTTGTCTGTCCATTCTACTCTGACAAGGCGTCTGTAGAACCACATTTCTGCGCGCGCACACACACACACATACGCACACATACACGCGCGCGCGTGCGCCACACACACACACACACACGCGCGCACACGCACACATACACAAACACACACACATGCACATCTCTCTCTCTCTCTCGCTCTGGTCTGCCTGAGATTCGAACTCACGACACCACCTCTGCCGACGGGCTTGGGATATTGCGGGTTGGCAAACTGCCGAATCGGTTCAAGGGAAAAAAAACGACTCTTAAAACCAGTCGCCGTGGGGTAGTGGTTATAGCTACAGACTACAGACTGGAAGGTTGTGGGTTCGAATTCCGTCAATCCTGTCAAAAGCTTTTTTGTTTGTTTGTTTGTTTGTTTGTTTGTTGTTGTCGTTGTTGATGCTGTTTTGGTCCCCAGACCGGTTCCTATCCAGAGATTCGTGTGCGATGAGCTCTCTGAGAAGACTGAAATCACGGAATCTTATTAACGGTGTCATTCAAATCTCCTGACGACTACCGGGATGTCTGTATCTCTCGGGCCTGGTTGACACCAGGATACAATTATTACGATAGTGAGCGCTGGGTGAAGCCGTGTCATGCAGTATCAATCCTAGACGGAACGTCACAGCATGCCGTGACTATCATCCCCATCATCATCACCGTCGTCATAACCCCCGTGTGGATGTCGGGGGCTCTTGCAGTATATATAGTATCCTCACTTTCTGGACATTCTGTGCCAGAAATTTCCTATTTTCTGTCACTATCTTTGTTTCTTTCTTCCTCCTTTGCTTTCTGTCATTTCTTTCTATCAATGTCTGCCTTGCTGGTCCATTCACCTGTATGTGTTCGATCAAATCTCACGTACATTCTCTTAGGATTGATAATTGGGTACATACATTAAGTGCTCTTTTTGGCTCTGGGGAAATGATATATGCGAAAGCAATTTTAGGTAATTCAGGCCCGTTTATATATGTTTTAATGTCCTTGCTTATGTTTAAGTTTGTGTTCACATATGATTTTTTTTTCTTTAAATTTCCATGTGCGATGAATTGGACGGAGTGGTCAACGCCAGGGGCATCTCCTTGGACTATGTGCGCGAAAGTATCGATATGTGTACTTCAATTCTTGTCCTTTTTTTTTTTTTTTTTTACAGTTGAAATCTTGTGTATGTTTTGAAACGGTTATAACCCTGATATGGCTCTACGCAGTCGGTTTGACTTTAAACAAAAGTAACAATAATAATAACCATAACAATAACAATAACCGTAAAATAACAATAACCATAACAATAACGTACATAACAATAACATAACATCATAACATAACCATAACAATATAACAATAACCATAACAATAACATAACAATATAACAATAACCAACAATAACAATAACCATAACAATAACCATAACCAAACAATAACCAATAACCATAACAATAACATAACAATAACCATAACAAACAATAACCATAACCATAACCATAACCATAACCATACAATACAATAAACCATAACAATAAACTAACCATCATCACAGAATCGTGAAAAATTGTCCCACAGATTCTGTGGCCAGTTACATGGTGTAGGAAACATGATAAAGAAAATCCATACGCGCTGCCTCCATTCTACCCAGACATGATTCGGCACCTGTGCGGTCAGATCAGAGGGGACGGGCACGACAGCCAAGTGGGTTATCGTTATTACCGTTATCATTATTGTTGTGTGTTTAAAGCCCAGCCGACTGCGCACAGCCACATCAGGGCTATAACAGCTTCAAAACATACAAAACTTCAACAGGGGTAAAAAAAAAGGACAAGAAAATTAAGTACACATATCGATGCATTTGCGCACATAATCTACGCTTGTTTAAAGCCCAGCCGACTGTGTAGAGCCATATCAGGGCTATAACCGTTTCAAAACATACGAGTACAAAACTTCAACAGGAAAAAAAAAGAAGAAAATTAAGTACACGTACCAATGCATTCGCGCACATAATCTAAGGACATGCCCCCGGCGTTGACCATTCCGTCCAATTCATCGCATAGGGGATTTAAAAAACACACCTGAATACAAACTTAAACACAGGCAAGGACACTAAAACATATATAAACGGGCCTGAATTACCTATACTTAAGGACATCAAAACATATATAAAAACAGGCCTAAATTACCTAAAATTGCTTCCGTGTATCTCACCTCCCTAGAGCCAAAAATGCACTTAATACATGTACCCAATTACAATCCTCAGAAAAGGTACGCAAGACTTCATCGAACACATACAGGTGAATGGACCAGCATG
Organism: Monoplex corrugatus; assembly: GCA_030674185.1. Lineage (NCBI taxonomy): Eukaryota > Metazoa > Mollusca > Gastropoda > Littorinimorpha > Ranellidae > Monoplex > Monoplex corrugatus. The sequence continues at coordinate 36,056,123 of JAPXFY010000026.1, read as the reverse complement.
GCAGAACATGATTAGGAACAAATGACAGAAAGCAAAAGGAACAAGGCAAAACAGAGAGACAGAGAGAGTGAGTGAGAGAGAGAGACAGAAAAGAGGAAAGTTCTAGCACCGAATTTCCAGGTGGGGGTGGGGATACTATTTATACTGAAACAGCCCCCGCCATCCCCCACGGTGGGGGGGGGGGGGGGCAGGGTAAATGGGTAAGACGTTGGACTTCCATTTGTTGGAAGGTCGGCCTTCCAACCTGCTTGCGTACCTTCCCCCCCCCCCTCCTCTGGTGGATAAAGAAGGTGGAGATTTTCCCGGATCTCCCAGGTCCACAAGTGTGCAGACCTGTTAATACCTACCCCCTCCGCCCCCCACCCTGCCTTTCATGTATACACTCACACACACACAACACAGGACATCTATAGTATGCATACGTTAAGGACCCTGTGAAGTCACGTTAACGTCCGATGCTTATGGTCACAGGAAGAAAACACCCAGCTAGCACGCACGCCCGTCGAAACGAGGCATAATGCGAGACTGTGCAGCCACACATTGTGTGGACAGATAACATGCATGATTTATATACGCATCGTAGAAAGGTCGGACACCTCCCCCCCAAAAAAAAAACAACAAAAAAAAAAGAAAAAAAAAAGGAAAAAAGAAAAAAAAAAACAGCACACACACACACACACACACACACACAAAACCACCGAAAGCAGTAAATATAGAAAGAATGGAAGGCAAGTGCTTCTACCTCCCCGCCACCCGAGCCATCAAGTTCAGTCATGTTTAACGGATTACCGATTGGAAGGTTGCGAGTTCGAATCCCCATCAGTCCCTTCAAAACTATATCATTGTGGGTTTTTTCGGCTCTAACCGGCTCCTACCCAGAGTTGGGCGTGCTATGGGCTCATTGGGAAGACTGGGACCACACAGTCGAGTCTCATCCACTTCATGGATACGTCATTGAAGGTTTTGTTCAAATCTTCTGACCAGCACCGCAGGTGTCTGTATCTCTCGGGCCTGGTTGACGCCAGGATATATTATGATAGTAAGCGTAGAGTACAGCCCTGTCACGCAGTCTCAATCCTAGATGGACCTCCATAGCATCATGATTATCATCCTCATCGACATCATCATCATCATCGCGTTGTTAAAAAAAGAGAACTGCCCTGGCTTCCGTAGCCATTAAGGTGGCGTAGAAAATGGGGCGGAAAAGACGAAAGAAAAAGTGAGCACAAAGGTAAACTCCCTGAGTGCGATGATTTAAAATAAACACAAAAAAGGAAGAAAGTTCAGTCATGTTACTTATAGACCAGCCGACGACTAGAGCCATACCAGGACTAACACCACGCACTCCTAAGTTCAACTAAATAAGCAACAGTCAAAAACCAAGCTCACGAATATTCCTTTAAGTCTATAATGCATTTTCAAATATTTCCTATGAAGTATGACCATGTAAGATGTAATCTATCGATCTTTGTTGAGAATGCGAAAATTGTATTTGGAAAAAAAGAAATCTATCGATCTCTCCTAAGAACTCGAAAACTGTATTTTGGAAAAAACATCTCATATTCATATTTGCATTCATATTCATATTTGCATTCATATTCATATTTGCATTCATATTCATATTAATTTCTTTTGTCACAGTGGATATACCATGTAAAACTCGGGTTGGTCATCCAAATTGCACCTTTGAAAACATTCCTCATGGAACAAGCGAGTTAGCGTGCACTGAACGAAGAACGATCACACCAGCAATCCCATCTAAATTAGCTGTATTAAACCAATCAAATAACCAACCAAACAACCAACCAAACAAAACAAAGCAAACAAACGCCATGATTTTTAGAGCACATTGAACTCTGGTCGGCCGGAGGAACATGTCCAACTTTTCCCCTTCGCTTGATTGAAAACCAAATGAGAAGTGGAAAAAAAAACTAACAGAGTGTGCATGCTGTGATTTCAAATGGAATCTAACACAAGATTCAAGCTACACCATTCTCCCTCTCTCCCTCTCTCTCTCTCTCTCTCTCTCTCTTCTCTCTCTCTCTCTCCGTTTCACACACACACACACACACACACACACACACACAACAAACACACACACAACACACACACACATCTCTCTCTCTTTCTATTTCACTTCCTCTGTGTTTCACACACACACACATACACACACACGCACCACACACACACACACACACACACACACACATGCTCGCGCGCGCGCGCGCCACCACACACACACTCTTGTCTCTCTCTCTCGCTCTCTGTCTCTGTGTCGCTGTGTCTGTCTGTCTGTCTGTCTGTCTGTCTCTCTCTCTCTCTCTCTCTCTCTCTCTCTCTCCGTTCCTCCACCCACTCTCTCTCTTGCTTCAGAGGTTGAACTGCAACAGACAGGAAAATATGTCACGAAGATTAGCTGCTTGCTCTGTTCGAGGTATCTAATACAGTTACCTACACGCATGTTTGATACTAAACTTGCAGAAATTCTGAGGATCACATAGGTACAAGGTTAGGTGATTCTTATTGTGTCTTTTGAACGTAAACATCTCTTTCCCTCTCTCCTCTCCCTCTCTCCCCTCTCTCCCCTTCTCTCCCCTCTCTCTCCCTCTCCTTTTCTCTCTCCCCCTCTCCCTCTCTCTACCCTCTCCTCTCTCTCTCCCTCCCCTCTCTCTCCCTTTCTCTCTCTCCCCCCTCTCTCTCTCTCCTCTCTCTCCCTCTCCCCTCTCCTCTTCCCTCTCCCTCACCCTCCCTCTCCTCCTCTCTCCCTCTCCCTCCCTCTCCCCTCTCCCTCCCCTCCCTCTCCCTCTCTTTCCCTCTCCCTCTCCCCCTCTCTCTCCCTTCCTCTCTCTCCCTATCCCCTCTCTCTCCCTCTGCGTCTCTCTCTCTCTCTCTCCCCTTTCCCCCTTCTCTTCTCTGACAATTCATTTCTAATAACTTTTTTCACACTGTATGTGTAATGATTTTTGTCTTTATATGCTTGTATTACATGAGCAGACATCAGTCTCCTCTTACAGCGGAGAGTCGAGGCAAAGAGAAAACAAGAAGGCCAGCAAAATCCTTCATGGACAACATCGCTGACGCCTGCAAAACTGGGGGCTCCATGACATTCCTACACAGGGGCAAGAGACCGTGCCCCACGCCTGGCGATCCTTCGTGACAAAGAGTGGAGCTCCCGCCGTCGTCCACGGCGATGGAGATAGATGAGATGAGATGAGACAGGAGCGGAATAGCTAGTATCAACTGTGAAACTGGTTCAACGGGACCTAATGCTACTATCCTTGAGTAACAAAGGCTTTTGAAGTTTAAACTCTCTGTCTGTCTGTCTGTCTGTCTCTGTCTCTCTGTCTCCCTCTCTCTGTCTCTGTCTCTCCCTCTCTCTGTCTCTCTGTCTCTGTCTGGTCTGTCTGTCTGTATCTCTCTCTGTCTCTGTCTCTCTCTGTGTGTCTCTCTTCTCTCTCGGTCTCTGTCTCTCTGTCTCTGTCTCTCTCTCTCTCTCTCTCTCTCTCTCTC
>JAPXFY010000026.1:36037613-36047613 GCA_030674185.1 Monoplex corrugatus | reverse complement strand
GAAACATTGGCGAAAAGATTACCATCGTGCTGGTCCAAAACAGCTGTTTAAAGACTTTTTTTATATTCACTTTTATTTCTTTGTACTGATTATCAAGCATCGCCGTGGAAATATGATAACACACAGGGAACAATTATATTATCACAAAAATCAAACAAATAAACAAACAAAAATCAGTACAGAACATGCATAACATAAACAGTCATGATCTAATCCCAAACATTCATAAAGCAACAGCAGAAAAGAAAAGTTATGACCAAAATTTCAAATGAAAACTGAATACGTATCATCATCATCAACATCATCATCATCATCATCATCATCATCATGTGCCCTGCTGCATGGCGTTGGCGATCACGGCCATCCATACGAATCTATCCCTTGTCTCCGCATGTACATCTTCTACTCTCGACCTCTCTGTCCTCAGCAAGTCCATCTAATATTTTCTCCCTGAGTCTACCTGGTGTTCTCTTTCCCTCCAGCTTTCCTGTTGTGACCAGGTGCTCTAATTCTCTTTCCTCCCTGGGTCTACCCGGTGTACTCTTTCCCTCCAGCTTTTCCTGTTGTGACCAGGTGCTCTAATTCCCCTTTCCTCATAAAATGGCCTATAAATACGTATATCGGTGAGAATAACAATGCACTCGTTCTCTTGTTTAAGAAACACTGGCCATGTACTTGTGCCATTCGAAAGATTCGTTCGTTCAGCGGTCAAACGACCCCTTGGGGGAGTTTAGTTAGAAGGTTCGTGAGATACACAGTCACTGTCCAAGCTGGATTTGAACACTAGTTCCTTGGCAATTGCGGTTTCCTAGTTGGGGAGCTCTATCCGCTAGGCCACCACTGCACGTCGATAATTTTTCTCCTCTCTCTCTCTCTCTCTCTCTCTCTCTCTCTCTCTCTCTCTCTCTCTGTGTCTTTCTTACTCTTTCTCTCTAAAAATGTCGCCTATTAACTCGGTTGGCTTCAAAGCCATGCTGAGACAGTGCTGTTGTGTGTGTGTGTGTGTGTGTGTGTGTGTGTGTGTGTGTGTGTGTGTGTGTGTGTGTGTGTGTGCGCGCGCGCGCGCGCGCGCGTGTGTGTGTGTGTGTTTGAGTGTATGTGTTTGTGTTTGTGAGTGTGTGTTTGTGTGTGTGTGTGTGTATGGATGTGCGAGTGTGTTTAAGTTTCAGTTTCTCATGATGACGTTTCCCCGCTCGGAATGAATGAAAGTACGTAAGACTTTTATCGAACACACACAGGTGAATAGACCAGCAAGACAGAAATCGGTAGAAATGACAAAAGCAAAGGAACAAGGCAGAAACAATGAGAGTGACAGAAAAGAGGAAATTTTCAGCACAGAATTTCCAGAAGGTGGCGATACTATTTATAATGAAAGAGCTCCAGGCACCCCCACGGAGGGTGGGGGAGGGGGGGGGGGACTAGAACGTTAGTGTCGGCTTTCTCCGGGTGGCGTTACATACCGCACTAACATGAGGTCTAGAAGGGTCTTAAATTATATATATATATATATATATATATATATATATATATATATATATATATATATAATCGCAGTAAACGTCATAGTCATACACATAATTGCAGGGATAAAAAAGAAAATGAATAAAAATAAAAAGAGGAGATGATGGTAGAAGAAGCAGAAAACACAAAAGACTTCAAAGAAAAAGACGAAGAAATAGATCTAATTCAAAAAAAAAAAAAAAAAAAAAAAAAAGAAGAAGAAAGAAGAAAAAATAAAAATAAAAGGGAACAAAACAAAACACACACACACAACAAAACAAAAAAAACAAACAAACAAAAAAACAGACAAAAAACAAAAACGAAAGAAAAATTCTTAAAGAAGCAAAATGCAAGTAATTTTGTGTTAAAAAAAAGAGAGGAAAAAAAAAAAGAATTCACACTCAAAGAAGAAAAAGTAAAGGAAGGAAAATAATTCACGGTTAAGGAAGAATAAGGAAAAGATCGAAGAAAAAATATTCGCGTACGAAGACGGAAAATGATTCAATTTGTATTAGAGAAAAAAAAAAAAAAAAAAATAAAAGAAGGGGGGGGGGGGGGCAGGAGAGGAATAAGATGACTTCCTATACAATGAGAAGAAGAACAGAAGACAGAAGAGAAGAGGAAGCGCCGGGGAAGAAAAAGAAGGAACTCAAAACTCAGACCTCAGAACTTTCAATGTAATATAATACCACCGCCCCATACACAAAAGCTTCCACGTGATACTTGCACACATACATTATTTGTAGCACACAAACAAAGGACAGAAAAAAACAAAACAGAAAAAAACACACATCTACTTATCATAATAATCTTAAGACACTTAAAATCATTTTTGTTTCAGAGAATATTCCGTTTTTTTAACTCGTAAAAACGCGATAAACGAACAAAGTAACATCCGTAGTGACAAGTCCTCTTTAACATTCTGTACTCCATTTCAGTTTCAGTTTCTCAAGACGACGTCTCAGCGCTCGGAACCAATTCCATATGCACTAACTAACATCACAGGTGTCATGTGTATGGTGATCATGGCACAAGCCTTCAAGCCTGCACACAATAAACCCAAGAAGCTGGCCAGGTCCTGACGCTCTACCTAGACGTGACTATCATTCTGTAGCTAAACAGGAAGACTGCGGCCATTTGAGAAAAGACGGAAAAGAACAAAAGAAGAAGAAGAAGAAGACGAATTCAAAGTAGGCTTTCAAAGCGAAAGAGGAAGTAAATTTATGCTTAAAGACGACGAAGAAGAAGAAGAAAAAAAAAAAGAGCAGAAAGAAAAAAGGAGAAGATGACTTAATTCGTGTGCACGGAAGAAGAGGAAACCCTCAATCAACGCAGGAGGGGAGCGGCTCAAGTCTCCAATGAAACTCTTTTTTTGTGAGACAACACGAAGAGAAACAAACAATTAGACGGGCGCGATAGCGATAGTCAAGTGATTAAGACGTCAGGGTTAAAAAAAAAATAATAATAAAAAAAATAAAAAAGGGAGGGGGGGGGGGGGACGGTTGAGTTTGACCCTCCGCGGTCACGGCTACTAGGAGATTTTTTTTTCCAATTTCCCAAGTCAAAATACGTGATGGAGACCTGATGATTTTTCCCATTTCCTAAGTCAAAATACGTGATGAAGACTTGATGATTTTTTTCCCATTTCCCAAGTCAAAATACGTGACGAAGACCTGATGATTTTTCCCATTTCCCAAGTCAAAATACGTGATGGAGACCTGATGATTTTTCCCATTTCCCAAGTCAAAATACGTAATGAAGACCTGAAGATTTTTCCCCGCCTCTCAAGCCAAAATATGTAAAGACCTGCAGAAAGTTGGTGGATAGGGTGAGGGAATCAAATGTTTTAAGTTTCTGCAGTCGGTAGATAAAAACCCAAAACACACACACACACACACACAAATCATCAGATTCTCGACTCTAATTAAAAACTCTAATGTCTTCAAGCATCACCCGTAACTGCCATTTTCGCGTCTCGTCTTCAACGCCCCAATCATTCAAATTGTGTTCGTATTTCATTGGCCTCGTTCATCACCCCATTCCCCACTCCCAACCCCCTCCCCCCCCCCCCCACCCCCCCTTTTTAAAAAAAATTTCTTCCTCATGTTCACCTGTTCACATGTCGGCGACATCATTCTCGATGGTAGCCGCTGATGCATGCCCCGTCAGCTGTCTCCATCCCCTTCTGTCTACACCGATTTCAAAACCTTTCTGATGCACAAGATTTTGCGCAGGCCCGAGGAGTCTGCCTCATAATTACTGGCCAGTACGTGTGTAGGTAGGCTTACATGTAATGAAGTAATCAGTGTGGGTTGCTTGTTTGTTTGTTTGTTTGTTCGTTTGTTTGTTTGTTTTTGACAGAGCCGTGAACTCGAGATCAGATCATTAATCTCGAGTCCAACCCCAGCCCGCAACATTAAAACCTGGCCTGTTCACTGACCGTCTTTAATTAATGTTCCATTCATTTTTAGTCCCTTTTTTTACCCACTGGACGAGGCGGCAGGGAAGTTTTAGTCTTTTTCTTATGATCTGTTGTTTGGTGGGGCTGTTTGTGATCGTGCGTTCGCGCTTGACAAAGGCCTGTTGGCCGAAAATTTGCGCCTGTCTTGTCTTGTTGTGTTGAATACGCGTTCTGGTTCGATTTTCTTGTTTTTCTGGTTCCTGTTTGCTTGGACGCGGGCAGTCACACTTGTTTTGAGTTCCATTCATTGTTCTGGTGTCAGCTTAACCCTTTTGACTCCTGCATCATATCCACGAACTGCAACAACAACAAAAAAACTTAACTCTCTGACTCTCTCACCCTATCCATCAGCTTCCTGCAGGAAGCTGGTGGACAGGGTAAGCGAGTCAAAGAGTTGAGTTTTTGCTTTGCTAGCAATGGCTGACAATGCAGGATGCTGGTGGACAGGGTGTGGGAGTCAAAGGGTTAAGTTTTGGCTATGCTAGCAATGGCTGACAATGCAGGATGCTGGTGGACAGGGTGTGGGAGTCAAAGGGTTAAGTTTTTGCTTTGCTAGCATGGTTGACAATGCAGGATGCTGGTGGACAGGGTGAGCGAGTCAAAGAGTTGATTTTTTGCTTTGCTAGAAATGGCTGACAATGCAGGATGCTGATGGACAGGGTGCGGGAATCAAAGAGTTAAGTTTTTGCTTTGCTAGCAATGGCTGATAATGCAGGATGCTGGTGGACAGGGTGTGGGAGTCAAAGGGTTAAGTTTTTGCTTTGCTAGCATGGTTGAATATGGAGGATGCTGGTGGACAGGGTGAACGAGTCAAAGACTTAAAAGTCTTTGCTGTACTAGCAATGGTTGAAAATGTAGGATGCTGGTGGACAGGGTGTGGGACTCAAAAGGGTTTTAAGCGTTCTGATTTTTTGTTAAAGATGCACGTTGTTTTGCAAACGCTGTGCAGGCGCTTTGTTGCTGCACATTCTGCGTACTCCTGTTTTCGTTGGCATGGCGTGTATCATCATTATCACGTGCCCTGCCGCATGGCGTTGGCGATCATGGACTTCTATCTGCCTCTATCTCTCGTTGCCCCTAGCATCTCCCCCACCCTCATTGGCCCCAGCCACTCTGCAAGTCCATCCAGCATTTTCTCTCTGGGTCTACCCGCTGCTGTCTTTCCCTCCAGCTTTCCTGTTGTGACCAGGTGCTCCAAATCCCCCTTCCTCATAAAATGGCCTATAAATGTTGCCTGTCTTTTCCTAATCTTCCTTATGAGTGATCTACTTATGTCTGCCTCCATCAAGACTGTCTCGTTTGTTTTCTTTGCTGTCAATGGAACTCTCAACATTCTTCTTAGAAACCACATCTCGGCTGCCTCAATCTTGTTCTGGCTTTGTTTGTTGACTGTCCACGCCTCGCATCCGTACAACAGTATTGGTTCTATATAACATTCAAGAACTCGCTTCCTGATGTTAATTGATAGGCCTTTGTTGGTAAGAATGCTTGTCATCTTCTTGAATGCTGTTTTGGCTTGGCCGAGTCTGCCGGCTATTTCATGGTGTGTATACTGGGTGTTTTCTTGTTTCCATAACTCTAGCCACTGACCGACATGATTTACAGAAGCTTTGAATACGGAAACACTGTAAACGTATTTCTGACGCAAATTTTCTCTAATTTCATGTAGTGTTTTCTTCGTACGTCGTAACTCCTAGCACGCAATACAATAAATAAATAAATAAATAAATCAATAAATCAATCAATCAACCAATAAACAAATCAATAACTAACTAACTAAATAAAAATCTTAGGAATTACGGATAAACCGTACAACTTGACTTGTACAGTGAGGGAGGAGCGAGAAAAAATCGCTGTCTAATCCCCGTGAAATTGAACCCATTTTTATTTATTCGTTTATCTATTTATTTATTTATTTATCATTTATTTATTTATTACTGGAAAACTGGAGGGAAAGGGAACACCAGGTAAACCTATGGAGAAAATAGTGGATAGACTTTCAGAGTGGCTGAGGACATAGAGGGTGCGAGATGAACTTGCAGCGACAAGGGATAGATTTGTATGGAGGACCATGATCGCCAACGCCACGCGGCAGGGCACATGACTTATTATTAGTATCATTATTGATACCGTTATTACTATTATTGTATTAATATTGTTATTATTATTTTCATTATTACCAGTCTCATTGTAATTCTGCGTCCTGGGCAGGTGCACTCTCTTTAATTCATGTTATATTGATCAGAACCTATCGACCATCAGGATGACGGAGAGGTAGACCTCACATCGACCTGTTTGACTGCACGGTATCATCTCGATTCGCCTATTTCTGATTCGCCTATTTCAGATTGGTCTATTCCCGATTCGCCTATTTCTGATTCGCCTATTCCCGATTCGCCTGTCTCCGATTCGTCTATTTCCTAATCATCTATCTCTTGATTCGCCCATTTCCGAATCGTTTATCTCTGATTCGTCTATTTCAATTGAGAGGGAGGGGAGGGAGAGAGAGAGAGAGAGAGAGAGAGAGAGGGGAGGAGAGAGAGAGAGAGAAGACAGACAGACAGAGACAGAGACAGACAGAGAGAGCCTGAATAAGCAAAACGGGAGTTGCTGGTAGGCGAAACGGGACAATGTACCAAGCTCTCAAGAGACCACTGCACTATCAAAAAGAACGCGAAATGGAACTAGGCAAATGGGACAGCAAGGCAGTGCAAACCTGAACCGATTAAAGTTCTTCTTCTTCTTCTTCTTCTTCTTCTCTGTCTTCTTCTTCTTCTTCTGTCTTCTTCTTCTTCTTCTCTCTCTCTTTATTTATTTTCATTATTTTCGTTTAAAGCCCAGCTGACTGCGTTGAGCCATATCACGGCTATAACCATTTCAAAACATGCATAATACTTTAACAGGAAAAAAAAGAAAAGAAAAGAAAATTAAGTACACATATCAATGCATTCGCGCACATAATCTAAGGACATGCCCCTGGCGTTGACCACTCCGTCCAAGTTATCGCACAGGAGATTTAAAAAAAAAAACAGACCTGAATGCAAATTTGAACATAACTAAGGACACTAATGCATACATAAAATCAGGCCTAAATTACCAGAAACTGTTTTTGCATATCTCGTTTCCCTAGAGCCAAAATTGCACTTAATACATGTATCCAATTATCAATCCTTAGAGAAAGTACGTAAGACTTTATGGAACACATACAGGTGAATGGACCAGCAAGGTAGAAAAACAATAGGAAGAAATGACATAAAACAAAGAAACAAGGAAGGAACAAAGAGAGTGACAGAAAAGAGGAAATTTCTAGCACAGAATTTCCAGAAGGTGGAGGAGATACTATTTATACTGAAATAGTTCCTGGCATCCCACGGGGGGGGGGGGGGGGGGACTCTGTCTGTCTGTCTGTCTCTCTCTTATTATACACTAAGATTAGACAACTCTATATTCTTTTTACTTCTAAAGATGATGATTTAAAGGAATTGATCATTGGTACGCTTACCAACGACCTAACAGGAAATATAATTAATTTCCCCGATTTCCCAGGTCAGATATGTGCTGACCTGACAGTGCCTTGACCTTCCATTCGTGTGTGTGGTGTGTGTGTGTGTGTGTGTGTGTGTGTGTGTGTGTGTGTGTGTGTGTGTGTGTGTGTGTGCATGTGCGTGTGTGTGTGCGTATGTGTTGGTATGGGTGTGTTTGTGTGTGGGTGTGCTTTTGGTGTGTATGTGTACAGACGCTGAACATGATGTACATGCAGTTAAGATACCGTAAAACATGTCAATTGTTCGATGGCAAAGCATGGGAAATCTGAAAACACCCTTCGAACACTCTCCTACCGAAGACGGAGCGTGCAGAATACGCATCAACATACCGCCAGCACAGTGTGCGGAAAAAAAAAAGTGCAAACACACATCCAAGAAAAATCAAAATACTAAAAACAGCAACAACAAGAACAACAAAACAATAATAATATTAGTAAACTTCTCATATGTACCATCTCCTGTGCCAATCTAACCGCGTAGCTTCGATCTCACGCCGCTCATTCTGGTTCATGAACACACCATCCAGTTCATCAAACTCGAAATCCCAGTTCCGGCGGGAGGTCTATGGGAGTCAACGACAATCAAGCCGCCGTAAGGCCACCTACCAGAGAAGGACCGATTAGAACTTTGTGCGTACAACTAGCCTCCAGTCTATTCAGCCTGTGAACGGGGTACCTGACCTTGTTCGGGGGGTCGAGAATGTAAAGTAACGAGGAAGAGGAAGAAATAGATGGGCAGCGACCCTCGTCATGCCTGCCCCTCTTTCTCCCCCTCCCCCCCCCTCCATCCCGCCCCCCCCTCCGCGAAACAATCTCTTACCACCCCACACACTCCCCCACTTGGGGTTAAGGGGTCAACTTTTCACACAGCCCCCTCCAATCACGAAGGCCATCTCAACACTCATCATCATCATCAGGTGCCCTGCCGCATGGCGTTGGCGATCATGGACTTCCATCTGCCTCTATCTCTCATTGCCCCTAGCATCTCCCCCACCCTCCTCGTCCCCAGCCACTCTGCAAGTCCGTCCAGCATTTTCTCCCTGGGTCTACCCGGTGCTCTCTTTCCCTCCAGCTTTCCCGTTGTGACCAGGTGCTCCAAATCCCCCTTCCTCATAAAATGGCCTATGAATGTTGCCTGTCTTTTCCTAATCTTCCTTATGAGTGATGTACTTGTGTCTGCCTCCATCAAGACTGTCTCGTTTATTTTCTTTGCTGTCAATGGAACTCTCAACATTCTTCTTAGAAACTACATCTCGACTGCCTCAATCTTGTTCTGGCTTTGTTTGTTGACTGTCCACGCCTCTCATCCGTACAACAGTATTGGTTCTATATAACATTCAAAAGAACTCTCTTCCTGATGTTAATTGGTAGGCATTTGTTGGTAAGAATGCTTGTCATCTTCTTGAATGCTGTTTTGGCTTGGCCGATTCTGCCGGCTATCTCTGATGTGCATCTGCCGTCTGATGAAATAATCGTTCTCAGGTATTTGAATTTATCAACCTGATCTCAGCACTGACCTCAGAAATATCAAAAAGTAAGGAGCAGTAACAAGAGAGTGATAAAGATGAGGAGGAGGAGGAGAAGGAGGAGGAGGAAGAAGACGACGACGGTGAACAAGAAAAAGAAGATGACGAAGAATAAGACGATGATATATAGATGAAGACAATCGTGGTGACGACGACGGCAGAAAAAAAAAAGGTTGATTTTTGTTGATGATGATGACGACGATGAGGACAGCAAAGAAGAAGAAAATGACGAAGAACAAGACAATGATGTAGAAGAAGACGATGGTGATGACAACCACAAGAAATGAAAAGGTTAAAAGGTTGGGGTGGGGGCGGGAGGTGGATTAGGAAGAGTGTACAGAGGAGAAGGAGACGAAGAAGAAGATGGAAAAGATGAAGACAAGAAGAAGAAGATAATGAAGGAAGCAGAAGGAGGAGAAGAAGAAAAAGAAGAAGAAGTAGGAGGAGAAGGAGGAAGAGGAGAAGAAGAAGAAGAAGAAGAAGAAGAAGAAGAAGAAGAAGAAACAGAAGAAGAAGAAGAAGAAGACAATGAACAGAGGAGAAGAAGAAGAGGAAGAAGAAGAAGAAGAAGATAATGAACGGAGAAGAAGAAGAAGAAGACAATGAACAGAGAAGAAGAAGAAGAGGAAGAAGAAGAGGAAGAAGAAGACAAAGAACAGAGAAGAAGAAGAGGAAGAAGAGGAAGAAGAAGAAGAAGAAGAAGATAATGAACGGAGAAGAAGAAGGAAGAAGAAGAAGAAGAAGATGATGATGATGAAGAGGAAGAAGAAGAGGAAGAAGAACGGTAAAATAAATTTTATCAAATTGTTGTAAAACTACAACATAATCGGAAAAGCCCATTTTTTAAAAATCAGCGTTTGTCCAAGACGCATCCATGGCATTCGGGCAATTTCATATGCGCTCTACCCAAACCTGCCAATAATTATCTGGCAGACTCCTTAAGCATGCGCAAAGCCCTACGCGCCGGCA
>JAPXFY010000026.1:36005113-36022613 GCA_030674185.1 Monoplex corrugatus | reverse complement strand
CAATGTCTATATTATCTGTGTTATATCAATATCTATATCGATATATCGATATAAGGAAAAAAGAGCACCAGGTAGACCCAGGGAGAAAGTATCGGAGGGACCTGCGCAGTAGATGAAGACAGACAGGGTGGGAGATGTACTTGCAGCGAAAGGGTAGATTCATATGGAGGGCCATAATCGCCAACGCCTTGCGGCAGGGCACACGATGATGATTCGATGACAACAATGATATATCTATATATGTGTCAGGTGGGGGGCGCTTTGGTACCAGGTGATCCTTGTTAGAGGGGGCATCATGCTGGGCATGCAACTGCATGCCTGGCTGGCTCGTCCTGGGACTCCCTGGGACCTGGCGCCTACCTCTACTGGTAAAATGTAGCCCAGTACTACCTGTCGCATAGACTGGCTCCGGCAGACTGGGCGGATGAGACCAACTAGGTCCAACGGCTAGGAAGGCGGTTTCAGCCCCCAGCTATGGGTAAATAGCCCCACTGCCTTGTGGGCATCCAAGCGCCACCCCCCGGGACCTCGCCTCAGCTGGCGTGCCAAACCATGTGAGGGGGTGATGTTGACATGGCATCACTGGGCGAACGACTTCCCTGATGAAGCCACCGGCCTGGGCGGATGTGCACCATGATGTGTTCAACGGCCTCATGTCCGAGACCAAGGCGAGCCGCCGTGTGGGTGGAGATTGGCTGTGGTCTAAACTTGGAGAGGGATGGGCTCCGCCAAGTTTTAATAGCCCTAGACACACCACATGAATGACGACAACTGTCCATACCATACCGCATCGGTCGTCACGCGGGTTACCAAGGACCGCGCCTACTGTTGTACATCAGGGCAGAGGTGAAAAGTACACTACTGATAAACCGAAGGGGAGAGACAACATCAGAGGAAGAGACAACCTAACAGTGGGGACGTGGAATGTAAGAACACTAAACACTGAATGAAAAGTAGAAGAGTTAACCCATGAAATGGCGAGATACACCTGGCACGTCATAGGCCTCTGTGAGGTCAGATGGAAGAACTTTGGGGAAACCACTACAGAAGAAGGCCACAAGATATACTACAGTGGTAGAGAAGATAAACATCTGCATGGAGTCGGATTTCTTGTGCACAAGAACATCGTGAACGCAGTGATGGGATGTCGCCCGATATCCAGCCGAATCATCATCATACGGCTCAGAGCATCACCATTCAACATCACCATTGTACAGGCATATGCTCCAACTTTAGACTATGAAGACAACGCAATTGAAGACTTCTACGAGCAATTGCAAGATGGCATTGACAAAACACCAAAAAAGGACATCTTGATAGTGCAAGGCGACTGGAACGCCAAAGTAGGCAAAGACTCGGTGAAGGACTGGCATGGCACATCCGGAGAATACTGCAATACAGAGACCAACGACAGAGGCCTTCGACTCTTGGAATTTGCCAGCTACAACAACTTATTGCTGGTTAAAACCTTCGGTCCTCACAAGACATCAAGAAGATGGACCTGGCACAGCCCAAATGGAGAATGTCACAACCAGATTGACTACATCATGGTGAGAAAACGCTTCCGGTCCTGCATTAACATCGCCAGAACCAGAAGCTTTCCAGGGGCTGACGTTGGAAGCGATCACGAGCTTGTAATGATGACATTCCGAGTACACCTTAAAAAGGTTGCCAAACAAGCAGGAACAAGATTGCGATTCGACCTGGAGAAATTGAAGGATGCGAACATTCAAGAAGCTTTTGAGGCAATGATAGGCGGAAAATTCGCTCCACTGACCATCTTGGGAGACGAAGAAAATGTTGAGCAACTCACTGACACCTTCTCCATGGCCCTCACAGAAACAGCCACAGAAATTATAGGCAAACATCGCCCGAAGAAGAAACCGTGGGTCACAAATGACATCCTGGACTTGTGCGATGAAAGGAGGAGCTTGAAGCCAGAAAGAAACAACTCACAGGAAGGAAAAGAAAAATATAGAGAAGTAAACAAGAAGATAAGGGGTGCCATGAGGAAAGCCAAGGAAAAATGGATAGAAGATCAGTGCGGAAACATCGATGCACACTTGGAAAGAAACAACACAAAACAGGCTTACCAGCTGGTGAAAGACCTCACAACCACAAAACAAGGGAGAGTAAGCACAATCCAAGATAAGTCAGGAGAATGCCTCACAGAAGAACAAGAAATCCTCACACGTTGGACAGAGTATTGCTCTGACCTGTATAATTACAACACACAGGGTGATACTGCAGTGCTAAACGGACCGCAGTCGACCAATCATGACGACCCACCAATCCTCCGAGCAGAAGTAGAAGCAGCTGTGAAATCCCTTAAGAAAGGAAAATCTCCAGGCATGGACAACATACCATCCGAGCTTGTTCAGGCTGGAGGAGAGGCCATGATTGATGCTCTTCTCATCATTTGCAACAAAATCTGGCGCAGTGGAGAATGGCCAACCCAGTGGACAAAATCCCTTATAATTACACTGCCAAAGAAGGGTAACCTGCAAATGTGCAAAAATTACCGCACAATCAGCCTAATCTGCCATCCCAGCAAAGTCATGCTTAAAATCTTGCTGAACAGGCTGAAACCTCAAGCAGAAAAGATCATCGCAGAGGAACAAGCAGGTTTTAGAGCAGGAAGAAGCACCACTGAACAGATATTCAATCTGAGAATTCTTATGGAGAAATACCTGCAACACCAACAAGACCTATACCACGTCTTCATTGACTTCAAGAAGGCTTTCGACCGAGTGTGGCATGAAGCACTTTGGACCACCATGCACAAATACAACATCAGTGCCAACCTTGTAAATGTCATCAAGAGTCTGTACGACAAAGCCAACAGCGCAGTATTCTTCAACGGAAACACGGGAAACTGGTTCCGGACATCAGTCGGAGTGAGACAGGGATGTCTCCTCTCTCCAGTACTTTTCAACATATTTCTGGAGAGGATAATGAGCGACGCATTAGAAAAACACAAGGGAACAGTCAGCATTGCCGGCAGAACAATTACCAACCTACGATTTGCCGACGACATTGACGGACTAGCAGGCACAGAAGAAGAACTTGTGAACCTGATAAATCTGCTGAATATATCATCTTCAGCATACGGCATGGAAATTAGTGCAGAAAAAACAAAGATAATGACAAACAATGCAGATGGCTTCAATGCGGAAATCAAAATCAACAACAAAATAATTGAACCAGTCACCAACTTCAAATATCTGGGGTCCATAGTTACAGATGAAGGTTCAAGAAAAGAAGTCCTTGCAAGAATAGCGCAAGCAACATCAGCACTGACGAAGCTGAAGAACATATGGAGGCAAAAAGACATCACCAGCAAACACAAAATCAGATTGATGCAGACACTCGTGATCTCCACATTCATGTATGCCTGCGAGTCATGGACTCTCACAGCTGACCTCCAGAGGAAAATCCAAGCCTTCGAGATGAGATGCTGCCGAAAGATCTTCGGCATCTCCTACAAAGACCACATAACAAATGAGGAAGTCCGGAACCGTGTCCACGTAGCCATAGGACGTCACGACGACCTCCTTACCATCGTTAAGAAACGGAAGCTGAAGTGGTACGGCCACATAACAAGAACCCATGGCCTGGCAAAGACCATCATGCAGGGCACCGTACCAGGACAGCGGAGACGAGGCAGACAGAAGAAAAGATGGGAAGATAACATCAAAGAATGGACCAGCCTCCCCCTCACTACCACCCTGAGGAAAGCGGAAGACCGAAAGGCATGGAGGGAGGTTGTCAAGTCGTCTGTGGTGCCCCTACAGCCACCCACCGGCTACGGGACCTGACCTGACCTGACCTATATATATATATATGAATGTAATAAATAGACAGATAGACAGGATAGATAGATAGCCAGATAGATACATAGATAGATAGACAGACAGACAGACAGTATAGATAGATAAGATAGATAGATAGATAGACAGACAGACAGATAGATAGATAGACAGACAGATAGATAGATAAATAGATAGATAGATAATAATTGGATAGTTAGATAGATAGATAGAGATCGATCGATAGATAGATAGACAGGTAAATAGATAGATAGATAGATAGATAGATAAATAGACAGAAAGACAGATAGACAGATAGATAAATAGATAGATAGATAGAGAGATAGATAGAGATAGATAGAGAGAGAGAGATAGGTAGATAGATAGATAGATACATATATACATACATACATACATACATGCATACATACATACATACATACATACATGAACATAGATAGATAGATAGATAGATAGATAGATAGATAGATAGATGGATAGATAGATAGACAGACAGACAGATGGACAGATATAGATATACATATGCTGCGCGCGCGCCTCTGTGTGTGTGTGTGAGTGTGTGTGTGTGTGTGTGCGTGCGTGTGCGCGCGCGCGCGTGTGTGTGTGTGTGTGTGCGTGCGTGTGTTTGTGTGTGTGAGTGTGTGTGTGTGTGTGCGTGCATGCGTGTGTGTGTGTGTGTGTGTGTGTGTGTGTGTGTGTGTGTGTGTGTGTGTGTGTGTGTGTGTGTGTGTGTGCTGCAAAATGTAACGTGTCTGTGTGTGGGGGTGCTGCAAAGTGCCACGAGTTTCGTCTAACATGTTCGCATTTTATAAACAGAATTATTATTATTATCATCACCATAAGATCAACCAGAAAAAGAAAACTGGGGCGATGGCTCTGACATCCAACCTCCCCCCCCCCCACCACCACCACCACCACAACCACCACCAATCCAAAAGATGGAACAGACCTACGCATAATTGAAAAGGTCGCCTGCCTAAGTGAAGTTTTAAAATGGGATTGTGATAAATCACAAAGCTCACAAAATATCTCACGGGGAAAAAAAAATCTATTCACGTACCTCGAAGAAAGGCGGTTCTCCAGTCTCATACATTGAGAACATAACCGACCTCAGTGGCCTAAATATTCAAGAAATTGTCCACAAAAGTCAAGACAGAGCGGCCTGGAGGGAGATGGTGGTGTCCAGGTGTGCACCGGCCAACATCGAATCCGGTGACGCCGACAGGTGAGACAGGTGGAAGTCGCTTAGGGCTTTTTGTGAACGCTGACAGTAGGCAAGCAGTCTGGTTATAAAATGAAAGGGTTTCAAATATTAAATGCATACAGCATCTGAAGGGAGATGGTGGCATCCAGATGTACAGCGGCCAAGCAATATTTATCGGCCATTTTATGAGGAAAGGCAACGGGAAAGCTGGAGGCGAGGAGAGTACCAGGTAGACCCAGGGAGAAAATATTGGACGGACTCGCGAGGTGGCTGAGGACAGAGATGGTGGAAGATGTGCTTGCAGCGACAAGGGATAGATGCATATGGAAGGCCATGATCACCAACACCATGCGGCAGGGCACATGATGATGATGATGATCTGAAGGGAGAAGAGTGGCAGAATGGTTCAGACGTTCGCCAGTCAATAACTAAACTCGAGGTTCCAGGGTTCGCTCACCGTAGAGGCCTTGACTTTTCTCCTCAGTTTGATCGAACAATCGAACTGAACGTCTAGTCCTTCGGAAGGGGATGAAAAACGAGTTGGATCCGAGTGCCTTCTGGCTGCGCACGCTAAAGATCCCACGGCAGTTGAAAATCGTGGAGAGCAGGGCATTGCCCGGCTGCCTTGGTATAAAACATTGGAGAGATAGGTTGATTCCCAGTTCCCACCAATGAGCCTTCTTGCCTTTCTGAAGTCTAGGTTTTAAAAAAGTGAATATGAACTTAAAGCGAGGGAGAGGGGATGGGTGCCGCCCTCGTGTTGCTGGCCCGGGAAAAGTTGAGGTCTCTGCCACCTCACTCCCCTATGACCCCAGGGTTATGGAACTATCTAGGTATGACCTTAGGACCTGGCCAGCTAATGGGTTTATATGCAGGCTTAAGGTTTGTGCCGTGATCATTTTGGATCTTCTCCATCACATGGCACCTGTGACGTTAGTGCATATGGAATTCATTCTGAGCGCAGAGGCGTCATCTTGAGAAATTGAAACTGAAACTGAAGCATCTGAAGGTTTTTGGAAACCCAAAGAATCCCAAAAGATTAAAAATCTTAGGCGTGTAGTTTTTACAAGCGACCTAAAAGAAGTGAAGAAACTGATTATTTAGATTTTTTTCT
Organism: Monoplex corrugatus; assembly: GCA_030674185.1. Taxonomy (NCBI): domain Eukaryota; kingdom Metazoa; phylum Mollusca; class Gastropoda; order Littorinimorpha; family Ranellidae; genus Monoplex; species Monoplex corrugatus. The sequence continues at coordinate 36,016,465 of JAPXFY010000026.1, read as the reverse complement.
AGTCAGAAGCAAGAGCTTCGTTTAACATCTGGGTGAAAAGAAGTATAACAGCTCTTTGAAGAGTCGCAGTATTACAATGTTTCATTTTCTCCAAACTTAATCATCTATGGATTTTGCTTTAAGATACCCCTTCCCCCCCTTAACAAATGTGTAAGTCATCTTTGTTGTGTCTTTCGCTTGTCTGGAACAAAGGACGACTCAATAAAAGCACACAACACGGACGTTTAAACATACCGGCCGTTAATAAATTCATTACAACTTTAAAACTGTCCTAGCTGAGAAAGTTTAAAAATAAAAAACACAAATAGAAATATGTTTTAAGTGGAGTCTGTCCTTTTCCATTTGAAATAGAAATACATGGCTCCAGCTATGAGTTACGTAAAGTTAATAATGATAATCTGGAAACACATATTGACAGCATACGATAATTTCTAAAAAAAACCCAAAGAAATTAACCAAAGGACATAACTCTTGAGAATTATCTCCCATGTTGTATAGAACTTCACAAATCTAACACAGTTTGCGCTACCCATTCAGCTAGCAGAGAAGCAGATACAAAGTACAAAAACAGTAAGCTCAGAACACAAAATATGAAATTAATGTCACAGACATTTTTGATTTCATGACTGATCCTACATAACAAACAAACAAAACAAACAAACAAACAAACAAACAAACAAAAGAAAGAAAAAAAAAGAGAGAAAACTCGAAATGATATGTTAAAATGTACTTGTTGGATTGAAAAGGGAGTGTACTCTATTGCACATGTTTAGAATGATAATGGATCATTTATGACACACGAGTACTTTAATGGAACTTACTTACTTTTACTTTTTCCTTCCGCTTGTACCGGTGGGCGTCGCGGGGAGATACAGTCGTCTGTCAGCAGCAAGGCGGGTGGCCTGGAGAAGGGACACCTCGTGAGCTCTGAGGGTGTCTGCCACGGAGTCGCTCCATCGTCGTCTTGGTCTTCCTCTGGCTCTCCAGCCAGAGTATCTGGTGTTGTATGCCCGAAGAACTGGATGGTTTAGGGGCATACGTGTGAGGTGTCCGAACCACTTGATCCTCATATGTTCGATGTGTTGTAGGATTGGTGTTGCTCCTACCATGTCTCGTATCACCTCATTTCTGATCTTGTCCCGCCTTGTCTTGTTTACTGCTTTCCTCAGGCATTTCATTTCACAGGTGACCAGTTTTCTCTCGAGGACTTTAGTTAGGGACCATGTCTGGCACTGGTATGTCAGCGTTGGTAGAAAAATGGCGTTGATGAGTTTCGCCTTAGTGCTGGTGGGAATGCTGGGGTGTTTCAGGGGTAATCGGAAAAAAAGTCACAGGAAAAAAAGTCACAGAAAAAAAGTCACAGGAAAAAAAAAAAAGTCACAGCTATACCTGTAAAGCTATAGCTATACCGCGTGTAAGACTATCACGAGTGTAACACTACCGCGAGTAACACTACTGCGTGTAACACTACTGCGTGTAACACTTCCGCGTGTGTAACACTATCGCGTGTGTAAGACTACCGCGAGTAACACTACTGCGTGTAACACTACTGCGTGTAACACTTCCGCGTGTGTAACACTATCGCGTGTGTAAGACTACCGCGAGTAGCACTTCCGCGTGTAACACTTCCGCGTGATGATGAGAGATGAGAGAGAGAGAGAGAGAGAGAGAGAGAGAGAGAGAGAGAGAGAGAGAGAGAGAGAGAGAGAGACCTAATCTTAATTGATGCATATGAGTGGGGTCTGCATATAGCTAGAGGAGCTAGACTGGTATTGTTGCAGTTTTAAAAATCGTTTACTGACTATCTTGAATCTATGACATTTTATCCTGCTCAGATGAAATAAACTTGACTTGAAGGCTTTGTTTGATTGTGACTTTTTTTCCTGTGACTTTTTTTCCTACTCAATTTTGTGACTTTTTTTCTGTGACTTTTTTTCCTGTGACTTTTTTTCCTACATTCGTTTCAGGAGAGGGGCAAGTTGGTAGCTGACTGCGTTGGCTTTCTGGCATCTGGTCTCGATTTCTCTGTCTAGTTTGCCATTTTCAGTGAAGATGCTGCCCAGGTATTTAAATTCACTGGCTTGCTTCAACTGGGTTCCGTTAATGTTGATATCCAGTTTGTTTGGTCTCTTACTGACAGTCATGACCTCGGTCTTGCTGACGCTGATCTTCATGCCGTATGTCTCGCAGCTTTCATTGAGCTGGTCTGTGTGCTCCTGTAGCTGTATCTTGTCATTGTTCACCATTGCCTGGTCGTCCGCAAACATGAGTTCATTGAGTGCCTCAGGGTCTGGGTTTGCCTCCTTCGTAATCTGATCCATATAGATCACGAAGAGAAGAGGGAGAGATTACAGCCCTGCCTTACTCCCGATGTCACTGGGAACCAGTCAGATGTTCCACTGGCGGTGCGGACTGCACTCCTGCTGTTGGCGTACATGACCCGAATGTTGTCTAGCAGCTGGCCCTTGACGTCGTACTGCTCGAGGACCTTCCATAGCTTGTCTCTGTTGACTCGATCAAAGGCCTTTTCTTGATCGACGAATACAAGATGGAGATCTCGGTCATATTCAATCGCCCTCTCGCACAGTTGTCGGAGTGCGAAGATTGCATCGGTGCACCCTCTTCCTTTTCTGAAGCCAAATTGGGCGTCACTGAGGAGATGTTCTGTTTTCGCTCGAGTGCGCTGCTCCAGGATCTTTGCGTACATTTTCCCTACATGGCTGAGTAGTGATATGCCTCTGTAGGTACTGCAGTCTTTCTTGCTGCCCTTCTTCTTCCATATTGGCACCACTATTGCATTTTGCCAGTCTTCTGGTACTTTTCTCTCCTCCCAAGCTTTCTGAAAGATGGTGGTGAGCCACTGAATTCCGGTTTCACCGCACACATGGATGGCTTCAGTTGTTATGCCGTCGACTCCAGCTGCCTTGCCTTTAGGACGGTCTTCACTGCTTTTTTTACTTCACTCTCTAGGATGGTAGGTTCTGAGTGGTCTGGGTGGCTGGGGGTGAACCGGGACTGTGTGTCTTGTGCCCGTACTCCTGATGGATTGAGTAGGTCTTTGAAATAGTTTTCCCATCTCTTCGTTATTTTCTCCTCTTCATGCAATGCTTCTCCTTTTGCATCGTTGATGATAGTGGTTGGATCGAAAGGTTCATCTCGCACTCTCATCACTTTCACACTCTTGTAAAACTCTCTTGGGGAAGCCTTGCATGTTTCACAGAGTTTTTCACCATACTGGGTCCATGACTTTTCCTTTGCTGTTCTCACAACTTTCTTGCTGTGTCTTCTTGCAAGTCTGTACTTGATGTAGTCCTCTTCATCCTTTGACTTGACCCAGATCTTGTATAGTTTCTTCTTTTCCCTGATAGCCTCCTTCACTTCTTTGTTCCATCAAGCTGTTGCCTTTTTGTTTCTTCCTCCTGTCTTCTTGGTGCCACAGGCTTCTTTTATAGTGTCCAGGAGGACTGTCTTGAAGATGCCCCAAGCTTCCTCTACGTTTAGTAATGAAGGGTCACTACAGTCCAATTTTTCACAGATGGTGCACCTGATCTGAGTCTGCACCTCTTCGTCTTGAAGCTTGTGCATGTTGAGTCTTTCCGGCTGTTTCTTCTTTTTGGTGAACTTCCTCTTCTTCTGAGTGACCAACGTCGTGATGATTGGCCTGTGGTCTGTGTCCAGGCCTGCGTTGGGGATAGCTCTTGAGTCTCTGATGTTGTTCCGCATTCTAGATCTTTCTAGTGTGAAGTCGATTTGAGATGAGACGTCGATATCGTTCCATTTGTACCAGGTGTAGATCTGAGTGGCTCTGTGCTGGAAGAAGGTGTTGGTGATAATAAGATCCTGCTCTGCAGACAGTTCCAAATCATGGTTGCCGTTGTAGTTGCATGGTGTTCTGTGGTCACTGTGTGGACCAAGGTGTTTTGTCCATGGTGTTCTTCTCTCTCCGACTCTGCCATTGAAATCTCCCATAACGTACAGGTCTTCTTGGTCTGGGATGCTGTTGATGGTGTCCGAGAGTTTTTCGAAGAAGGAGTCCTTATCCTCATCTGAGTAGGAGTCATTACATGGTGCATACACTTGAATGTAGTTGTTGATCTTGTTGTCCTCTCTAATGCCGATCTTCAAGAGTCTCTCTGAAATGGGAGAAAAGGACTAAAATGACATCATAATAGTCTCCCTCTGGACGAAGCAGCAGGGAAGTTTCAGTCTTTTTCCCCTAATTGTTGTATTTGGTGTTTTTTCGTTTGTGATCTTACGTCTACACTTGGCAAAGGCCATCTGGCCGAAAATTTGCGCCTGTCTTGTCTGGTTGTATTAAATACGTGTTCTGATTCTGTTTCGAGTTTTTTTTTCGTGTTTTTCTGGTTCCTGTTTGCTTGAACGCGGGCAGTCACACTTGTTTTGGATTAATTTAATAACCACAAAAATTGAGGCCGTGCAACGAAGATCAGCACGTTTCGTTTTAAATCGCTACAAAAGAACCGCCAGCGTCAGCAACAACATGTTACACCACCTCGGATGGACATCCCTACAAAGCCGATGTAAGATTTGCAAGGCTCACCATGATGTACAAAATCATTAACAACATGGTCCAGGTGGATTTTGGCAAACTACACAAATCCCAGGAACCAAAGTTGAGAGCACCAAAGGAGAGGGACAGAAGAGCACACATAAATTAAGGCAGCTTGCTGGACTTCAGTGTTCACGGGACTACAGAATTTATTCGTTCCTCCCGCGAACCATCCCTGAGTGGAACGATTCATTGACTGAAGCAGTGGTTGGAGCCGCGTCTCCTGGCGTTTTCACGTCGGGAGCTCGTATTCTCCACCAGTAGGATTTTTTTGGGTTTTTTGGGTTGTTTTTTTTGCGTACCCCCCTTGTAAAAGTGTCAGAATAATCAACGTGCTGATTGTGGACACTCAACGGATGAAGATGAAGATGAAGACGTATCTACAAAGCGTCCCACCACCTTCCCCACCGTCACCCCCTTTTGCACAAAAGTTATAAAGAAGGAAGATGCTTGCAAGAGGGGGTGGGTGGGTGGGGATGTGGGGGTGGGTAGAAAAAAAATAGCTCCTTCTCTTTTTCTTTGATATTTTTTTAAAAACGTATCTATCATGTAATGATAATGCATGGCTAGAAAAGTAAATCTTAACTGAAACTTTTCCTTTTTTTCTCCCATCTTTTTTTTTTTAAAAAAGGTCTTTTTACCGTTGATTGACTTATTGCCGGCGATTCGAAAAGCCCATTCGCTTAAATAAATTCGCAGCACATTTCTTAACAACGTCAATCTTTTAGCGATTCCCCAATCTCCTCCCCTCCTCCCCTCTTCCCCTCCTCCCCTCCTCACCTCCTCCTCCCCCCTCCCCTCTCCTTCTTCGTGCTACGTAAAGCAAGTGTCATGTAAGTGACGTCTCAGCAACAAAAAGAAAGACACAAAACAAAACAAAACAAAACAAAACAAAACAAAACAAAACAAAACAAAACAAACAGAAAAACCCACACTGACACATTCGTTCTGTCCTTCTCATGCTTCTTCTAAACAGAAGAAACCGACCACAGTCCCCGCCATATTGGTAACAATTGTCGCTTCTTCGTGTGCTCGTTCTGCGGCTTTTTAGAAACCAACGTGTCTCACTTGAAGGGAAAATGGCTTCCTATGGCACTTAAAGAACAGATGGCTTCTTGTGGCATTTTAAGAACAAACAGTTTCCTGTGGTATTTGAAAGACAAACAACTTCTTGTGTTATTTTAAAGACAAATGACTTCCTGTGGCATTTGAAGACCAAATGACTTTCTGTGGTATTTGAAGAACAAACAGCTTCCTGTGGTATTTGAAGAACAAATGACTTTCTGTGGTATTTGAAGAACAAATAGGTTCTCGTGGTGTTTGAAGAACAAACAGCTTCCTGTAATATTTGAAGAACAATTGACTTCCTGTGGTATTTGAAAACAAATGACTTCCTGTGGTGTTTGAAGAGCAAATGACTTCTTGTGGTATTTGAAGAACAAACAACTTGCCGTGGTATTTGAAGAACACACGACTTCTTATGGCATTTGAAGAACAAACGACTTCTTATGGTATTTGAAGAACAAACGACTTCTTGTCGTATTTGCACACTAAATGGCTGCCTGTGGCATTTAAAGACCAAGCGAATTTGTTTGGAATCTCTCTCTCTCTCTCTCTCTCTCTCTCTCTCTCTCTCTTTCTCTCTGTCTCTCTCTCTCTGTCTCTGTCTCTCTCTCTTTTTCTTTTTTTTTTTTGCGTGTTGTCTTTTTTCTTTTAAGGATTCTGATTTTTTGGGCATGTCGTATACACATTTTTTTTGCGCACAATGTGTACGTGATATGTTGCTGCACAGTCTGCACACTCCACCTTCAGTAGGCGTGCATTTTGGGTGTTTTCATGTTCCCATAAGCTACAGGACGCTAACATAACACTGGCAGGATCTTTATGAGCATATTGGACAGCTCTGCATGATTATACTGAGCTTAACCACTAATAGTTCTACACCTATATTGACCTGGAAGATCGAGTAAAAATTTCCACCTTCACACCCGTCAGGTGGGGGTGGGGGGTGGGGGGGTGGGGGGGAGGTACCCACGCACGATCGAACCCAAAACCTTCTGATTGGAAGGTGGATGTCTTACCCACTGAACAGTCGTGCCAATCAAGTCTGGCATTTGAAGAACAAGCGGCTGCTGATGATGATCACACGTGTCCTGAAAACATTGCAGATATGAAAAGCGCAGTAGGACTAAAAAAAAAAAAAGACAATTTCTATTTCATTTTTTTCTCTCTCAAGACCACGTTTCTGTCCACGACATATACCCCATACGTTCCAATAACACAGATGCCACGTGATGAAAAGAAAAGAAAAGAAAAGGCAGGAAAAGAAAGAAGAAAAGAAAAAGAATAGAAAAGAGAAGAAAAGAAAAGAATAGAAAAGAGAAGAAAAGAAAAGAAAAGAAAAGACTAAACAAGAAAAGAAATGAATAGAAAAGAAAAGAAAAAAAAGAGAAAAAGAAAAGGCAGTACAAGAAAAGAAAGAAAAAGAGATGAAAAGAAAAAAGAAGAAAAGAGAATAAAAAAAGGGAAAAGAAAAGAGAAGAAAAACAGAAATGAAAATAGAAGAAAAGAGAAGAAAAGAAAAGAGAAGAGAAGAAAAGAAAAGAAAAGAAAACGATGAAAGGAAAAGAAAAAAAGAAAAGAGATGAAAAGAAAAGAGATGAAAAGAGAAGAAAAGAAAAGAGATGAAAAGAAAAGAGATGAAAAGAGAAGAAAAGAAAAGAGATGAAAAGAAAAGAGATGAAAAGAGAAGAAAAGAAAAGAGATGAAAAGAAAGAAAAGAGATGAAAAGAAAGAAAAGAGAAAGAGATGAAAAGAAAGAAAAGAGATGAAAAGAGATGAAAGAAAAGAGATGAAAAGAAAGAAAGAGAGAAAAGAGATGAAAAGAGATGAAAAGAAAAGAGATGAAAGAAAAGAAAAGAAAAGAAAGAAAAGAAAAAGAGATGAAAAGAAAAGAGATGAAAAGAAAAGAAAAGAAAAGAAAGAAAAGAAAAGAGATGAAAAGAAAAGAAAAGAAAGAAAAAGAGAAAAGAAAGGAAGAAGAAAGAAAAGAGATGAAAAGAAAAGAAAAAAAGAGAAAAAGAAGAAAAAAGAAAGAAAAAGAAAAGAAAGAAGAAAAGAGAAAGAAGAAAAGAGATGAAAAGAGAAAAAGAAAAAAGAAAAGAAAGAAAAGAAGAAAGAAAAGAAAGAAAAAGAAAGAAGAAAAGAAAAAAAAAAAAAAAAGAGAAGAAAGAAAAGAAAAAGAAAAGAAAAGAAAAGAAAGAGATGAAAAGAAAAGAATGAAAAGAAAAAATGAAAAAAGAAAAGAAAGAGATGAAAAAGAAAAGAAAAGAGAATGAAAAGAAAGAAAGATAAAAGAAAAAAGAAAAGAAGAAAAGAAAAGAGATGAAGAAAGAAAAGAGATGAAAAGAAAAGAAAAGAGAAAGAAAAAAAGAAGAAAAGAAAAAGAGAATGAAAAGAAAAGAGAAAAAAGAAAAGAAAAAAAAAATGAAGAAAGAAAAGAAAAAGATAAAGAAAAAAGAAAAGAGAGAAAGAAAAAAAAGAAAAGAGAAAAAAGAAAAGAAAGAAAAGAAAAGAGATAAGAAAGAAAAGATGAAAGAAAAGAGATGAAAAAGATGAAAAGAGATGAAAAGAAAGAAAAGAAAAGAGAAGAAAAGAAAGAGATGAAAAGAAAGAAAAAAAAGAGATGAAAAGAAAAGAAGAAAGAAAAGAATAAAAGAAAAAAAGAAAGAAGAAGAAAAGATGAAAAAAAAGAGAAAAAAAAAGAAGAAGAAAAAGATGAAAAGAAGAGAAAAGAGAAAAGAAAAGAAGAAAAGAAAGAAAAGAAGATAAAAAAGAAAAAGGATGAAAAAAAAAGAAAAGAAAAGAAAGAAAAGAAAAAAGAAAAAAAAAAGAAAAGAATGAAGAAAAGAAAAGAAAAAAAAAGAAAGAAAGAAAAGAAAAGAAAGAGATGAAAAGAAAAAAAGAAAAGAAAAGAGAAGAAAAGAAAAGAGAGAAGAAAAAGAAAGAAAAGAAAAGAGATGAAAAGAAAAAAGAAAGAAAAGAGATAAAGAAAAAAGAAAAGAAAAGAGAAAAGAAAAGAAAGAAGAAAAGAAAGAAGAAAGAAAAGAAAGAAAGAAAAGAAAAGAAAAGAAAAGAAAAGAAAAGAAAAGAGAGAAAAGAAAAAAAAGAAAAGAAAAGAAAAGAAAAAATAGAAAAGAAAAGAAAAAAGAAAAAAGAAAAGAAAAAAAAAGAAGAAAGAAAGAAAAGAAAAGAAGATGAAAAGAAAAGAAAGAAAAGAGATGAAAAGAAAAGAAAGAAAAGAAAAGAGATAGAAAAGAAAAGAAAAGAGATGAAAAGAAAAGAAAAAAGAGATGAAAGAAAAGAGATGAAAGAAAGAGATGAAAAGAGAAGAAAAGAAAAGAGATGAAAAGAGAAGAAAAGAAAAGAGATGAAAAGAAAAGAGAGAAGAAAGAAAGAGATGAAAAGAAAAGAGAAGAAAAGAAAAGAGAAGAAAGAAAAGAGATGAAAAGAGATGAAAAGAGAAGAAAAGAAAAGAGATGAAAAGAAAAGAAAAGAAAAGAGATGAAAAGAAAAAGAAAGAAAAGAAAAGAAAAAAGAAAGAAAAAAAAGAAAGAAAAGAAAAGAAAAGAAAAGAAAAGAAGAAAAGAAAAGAGATGAAAAGAAAAAAAAGAAAAGAAAAGAGATGAAAAGAAAAGAAAAGAAAAGAAAAGAAAAGAAAAGAGATGAAAAGAAAAAAAAGAAAAGAAAAAGAGAGAAAAGAAAGAAAGAAAAGAAAAAAGAAAAGAAAGAAAAGAAAAAAGAAAAAAAGAAAAGAAAAGAAAAGAAAAAGAAAAGAAAGAAGAAAGAGATGAAAGAAAAGAAAAAAAGAAAAGAAAAGAAAAGGATGAAAAGAAAAAAAGAAAAGAAAAGAAAAGAAAGAAAAGAGATGAAAAGAGAAGAAAAGGAAAAGAGAAGAAAAGAGAGAAAAGAAGAAGAAAAGAAAAGAGATGAAAGGAAAGAAAAGAAAAGAGATGAAAAGAAAAGAAAAGAGATGAAAAAAAAGAGAAGAAAAGAAAAGAGTGAAAAGAAAAGAAAAGAAAAGAAAAGAAAAGAAAAGAAAAAAAGAAAGAGAAGAAAAGAAAAGAGATGAAAGAAAAGAAAAGAAAAGAAAAGAAAAGAGATGAAAAGAGAAGAAAAGAAAGAGATGAAAAGAAAAGAAAAGAAAAGAAAAGAAAAGAAAAGAAAGAGATGAAAAGAAAAGAAGAAGAAAAGAAAGAAAGAAAAGAAAAGAGAAAAGATGAAAAGAAAAGAAAAGAAGAAAAGAAAGAAAAGAAAAGAAGAAGAAAAGAGAAGAAAAGAAAGAAGAAAAAGAGATGAAAAGAAAAGGATGAAAGAAAAGAAAAGAGATGAAAAGAAAGAAAAGAAAAGAAGAAAAGAAAGATGAAAGAGAAGAAAAGAAAAAGAGATGAAAAGGAAAAGAAAAGAGATGAAAAGAAAAGAAAAGAGAGAAAAGAAAAGAAAAGAGAGAAAAGAGATGAAAAGAGAAAAGAAAAAGAGATGAAAAGAGAGAAAAAAGAAGAAAAGAAAGAAAAAGAAAAAGAGAGAAAAGAAAAAGAGAAAAGATGAAAAGAAAAAGAAAAGAGATGAAAAGAGATGAAAAGAGAGAAAGAGAGAAAAGAAAAGAAAGAAGAAAAGAAAGAAAGGATGAAAAGAAAAGAAAAGAGATGAAAAGAAAGAAAAGAAAGAAAAGAGAAGAAAAAGAAAAGAAAAAGAAAAGAGAAAGATGAAAGAGAGAAGAAAAGAAAGAGAGAAAAGAAGAAAAGATGAAAGAAGAAAGAGATGAAAAGAAAAGAAAGAAAAGAAAAGAAAAGAAAGAGAAAGAAAAGAAAAGAAGAATGAAAAGAAAAGAAAGAGATGAAAGAAAAGAAAAGAAAAGAGAAGAAGAAGAGAAGAAAAGGAGATGAAAGAAAAGAAAGAAGAAAAGAAGAAAAGAAAAGAAGAAGAAAGAAAGAAAAGAAAAGAGATGAAAAGAAAAGAAAGAGATGAAAAGAAAAAGAAAAGAGATGAAAAGAATGAAAAGAATAAAGAAAAGGAAAGAAAAGAAAAGAATAAGAAAAGAAAGAGAAAAAAGAAAAGAAAGAGAAAGAAAGGAAAAGAAAAGAAAAGAATAGAGAAAAAAGAAAAGAGAAGGAAAGAAAAGAAAAGAGATGAAAAGAAAAGAAAAGACAAAAAAGAAAGAAGAGAAAACAAGTCTAAGCAAAATCACCAATAGCATAAGCCGAAAAGTCTGCGCATAAATCCTAATATATACACTGGCTGATAACATGTTGATATTCTGCTTAATTACGGGTTCTAAGGTATTATTTTCTATATTTGTATCAATATGTTATCAAAACAAACTTAGTTCCCTATGAAGCCCACCAGAACTAACTTGAAATTTCCAAAACTTAATAGTCTTCCAAAATCATCATCATCATCAACATCAACATCATCATCATCATTATGTGCCATGCCGCACGGCGTTGGAGATCACGGCCCTCCATATGCATTTATCCCTTGTCGCTGCAGGTAAATCTTCCACCCACTCTGTCCTCAGCCACCTTGCACGTCCGTCCGATATTTTCGAGTTGACTGACTTGCAGGGTGGCTAAGGACAGACAGGGTGGAAGATGTGCTTGCGGCGACAAGGGATAGATACATATGGAGGGCTATGATCGCCAAGGCCATGCAGCAGGGCACATGATGATGATGATGATGGTGATCTGTCTTGTATCTGTGTCTCCTTTTCTTCCTTTCTGCTT
>JAPXFY010000026.1:35985113-36000113 GCA_030674185.1 Monoplex corrugatus | reverse complement strand
TTGATCAAAACTATTCTATTTTTTTCATTTTACACATTGTAAATCTATGATATGAACCAATAATTCTGATACTGTTATAAATATATTGGTTACACGGTATTGATTACACGATTAATGTGAGATTATAAGGTCGAGATGACAATTATAAACACTTTTCTTGAAACTGATTGTATAGAAATCATCTTGATTGTTGTTCTTAGTATGTTCACACCCCTTCAAAAAGGGGCTATGGCCTTATATTGAATAAAAATTCGTGATTCGTGATTCTGTCTCTCTGTCTCTCTCTACACACACACACACACACACACACACACACAACACACACACACACACACACACATATATATATATATATATATATATATATATATATATAATATCATATCATATACATATCCATATACATATACATATCATATAATATAATATGTATATATACATATACATATATATATATGTATATATATATATATGTATTATGTATATATACATTTATATATATATATATATATGTATATGGATATGTATATGGATATGTATATATAATATATATATATATATATATATATATAATATATATATATATAACCAATTCTGTTGTACGGATGCGAGGCGTGGACAGTCAGCAAGCAAAGCCAGAGCAAGATTGAGGCAGCCGAGATGTGGTTTCTCAGAAGAATGTTGAGAGTTCCATGGACAGCAAAGAAAACAAACGAGACAGTCTTGATGGAGGCAGACACAAGTAGATCACTCATAAGGAAGAGTAGGAAAAGACAGGCAACATTTATAGGCCATTTTATGAGGAAGGGGGATTTGGAGCACCTGGTCACAACGGGAAAGCTGGAGGGAAAGAGAGCACCAGGTAGACCCAGGGAGAGAATGCTGGACGGACTTGCAGAGTGGCTGGGGATGAGGAGGGTGGTGGAGATGCTAGGGGCAACGAGAGATAGAGATGGTTGGAAGTCCATGGTCACCAACGCCATGCGGCAGGGCACCTGATGATGATGATATATATATATATATATATATACATATATATATATATACATATATATATATATATATATATATACATGTATATATATATACGTATAACTAAGGACATTAAAACATATATAAAAACAGACCAAACTGGCCTCAAATTGCTTCCACATATCTCATTTCCCTAGAGCCAAAAATGCATCTAATATATGTATCCAACCATCAGTCCCAAGAGAAAAGTATGTAAGACTTTATCGAACACATACAGGTGAATGGACCAGCAAAACAGAAAATGATAGGAAGAAATGACAGAAAGTATAGGGGGAAAAGGTAGAAACAAAGAGAGTGACAGAAAAAGAGGAAATTTCTAGTACAGAATTTCCAGGTGGGGGGGGGGGGGGGGTACTATTTATACTGAAAGAGTCCCCAGCATCTCCACGGGGGTAGTTAAGTGAGTAAAACGTCAGACCTCCAATCGGAAGGCCTGGGGTTCGATCCTGCCCGGGTAACTTTTATCTGGCGATCTCGCAGGTCTAGCTATTCAAGTACCAAAATAATCAGCAGAATGTACATTTTCCAGAGATATGTATCTCTCAAAATGCCCAAAATGCTAGTTAAGACTGATTTCGTGGTGGGAGGTCACATATAATAATACGATGATGATGATGATGATGATGATGATGGTGATGAAGAAGAAGAAGAAGAAGAAGACGAAGAAGAAGAAGAAGAAGAAGAAGAAGAAGAAGAAGAAGAAGAAGAGAAGAAGAAGAGAAGAAGAAGAGAAGAAGAAGAAGAAGAAGAAGAAGAAGAAGAAGAAGAAGAAGAAGAAGAAGAAGAAGAAGAAGAAGAAGAAGAAGAAGAAGAAGAAGAGAAGAAGATGACGATGACGATGACGATGACGATGACGATGACGATGATGATGATGATGATGATGATGATGATGATGATGATGATGTGTTGCCTAATTCTGATTTAAATTACTTTTAGGTATAGTCTAAAAGATGCTCCTGAACATGGAAGTGAATAATGTAAGGACACCATGATAAAAAAAAGACCACTAAAGCTGTACAAGGACATTCTCAAGATCAACGCAATCAGCTTTTGGCATCAGTACTACCAACTGGGAAAAGGCAACTGCCCACAATAGGATAAGCAGTGCATATGTAGGGCACAATCTCATTTTAACAACCCAGAACAGCTATCATTCAGCAGAATAGAAGGAACCGACAGAAGCGGAACCCAAAGGGCCACAGGGTTCCTTCTTATGCAGTAGCTGGGGAAGAACACGCCCCTTCATGATTGCTCCTCCATCCCCACATGAATACCACATCAAGCATTAATAAGGTCCAGTAGGCTTACCCGTCCCTCGGACGATGGGATTGTCCATCATGATCACTCCAAGTCTCGTCTCATAAAATCCATTAGCTTGCCAATCCTTTCACTGAAACACCTAGCTGGGGTTTTTGGTTTGGTTTGGTTTGTTTTGTTTTCGTGGTTTTATTTTTTAATTTTATCTTTTTTTTGTTATTAGGAGATTGAGCCAGAATACCTGGATGAAAATCGTGCAGCCGGTAAATCTGAATCTATCAGCAGCCGTACAACAGGAACAAGCATAGATGATTTTTTTCCCTTGCCTAAGCTAAATGAAACGCTTTTCAGTTTTGATTTGTATCGGATTGCAACTCAGTCACTCAGAAAATGAAACCAATCACAATTATGATCATAAACAAACGTTTGCAGGAAGAACTTGAGAACCAAGCGAGAGAATAAGAAATCGAAACCTGCTCGTCGTCATTGTTTGGTTATGATGGAGGGAGGTGTAGATATGATGTTTTATAAAACAATTTGTCCTTTGATTTCACCTCACGAATTCCTGACTGCTCGTAACGAGAAACTTCCAGTGTGGCTTCCGATGGACAGACAACTAATTGATTTTTTTAAGAGACAGTGATTTTTTGGTTCTTAGATCTGAAGCTTGCTCGAAATTTGGAGGAGTTTGGACACAAAGTGGGACTCACCGCACAATCATGGTGATATCGATTTCTTTCATTTTTTTGTTTTTTGTTTCTCGCTCGTCAAGTTGTGCACTGTGTTGGGCTGAAAGCTAGTCTTCTTTTTAAATGTGCTGTTTCTTCAGCAAAAGAGGGTAACTAATCAGGCGTGGTCTAATTGGCTTAAAAGCTTGTGTGTTTGTGTTGGCTTATCCCTGGGTGTTTGTGTTGGCTTATGTCTGGGTGTTTGTGTTGGCTTATCCCTGGGTGTTTGTGTTGGCTTATCCCTGGGTGTTTGTGTTGGCTTACGTCTGGGTGTTTGTGTTGGCTTACGTCTGGGTGTTTGTGTTGGCTTACGTCTGGGTGTTTGTGTTGGCTTATCCCTGGGTGTTTGTGTTGGCTTATCCCTGGGTGTTTGTGTTGGCTTATCCCTGGGTGTTTGTGTTGGCTTATGTCTGGGTGTTTGTGTTGGCTTACGTCTGGGTGTTTGTGTTGGCTTATCCCTGGGTGTGTTGTGTTGGCTTATGTCTGGGTGTTTGTGTTGGCTTATCGTCCTGGGTGTTTGTGTTGGCTTATCCCTGGGTTGCGTTTGTGTTGGCTTAGTCTGGGTGTTTGTGTTGGCTTACGTCTGGGTGTTTGTGTTGGCTTATCCCTGGGTGTTTGTGTTGGCTTACGTCTGGGTGTTTTGTGTTGGGTTATGTCTGGGTGTTTGTGTTGGCTTATGTCTGGGTTGTTTGTGTTGGTTTATGTCTGGGTGTTTGTGTTGGCTTATGTCTGGTGTTTGTGTTGGCTTATGTCTGGGTGTTTGTGTTGGCTTATCTGGGTGTTTGTGTTGGCTTGTGTATGGGTGTTTGTGTTGGCTTATGTTGGGTGTTTGTGTTGGCTTATGTCTGGGTGTTTGTGTTGGCTTATGTCTGGGTGTTTGTGTTGGCTTATGTCTGGGTGTTTGTGTTGGCTTATTTCTGTGTGTTTGTGTTGGCTTATGTCTGGTGTTTGTGTTGGCTTATGTCTGGGTGTTTGTGTTGGCTTATGTCTGGGTGTTTGTGTTGGCTTAGTCTGGGTGTTTGTGTTGGTTTATGTCTAGTGTTTGTGTTTTGGGTTATGTCTGGGTGTTTGTGTTGGCTTACGTCTGGTGTTTGTGTTGGCTTATGTTGTGCTGGTGGTGTTTGTGTTGGCTTATGTCTGGGTGTTTGTGTTGGCTTATGTCTGGGTGTTTGTGTTGGCTTATGTCTGGGTGTTTGTGTTGGCTTATGTCTGGTGTTTGTTGTTGGCTTATCCCTGGGTGTTTGTGTTGGCTTATGTCTGGGTGTTTGTGTTGGCTTTATGTCTGGGTGTTTGTGTTGGCTTATGTCTGGGTGTTTGTGTTGGCTTATGTCTTTGGTGTTTGTGTTGGCTTATGTCTGGGTGTTTGTGTTGGCTTATTCCTGGGTGTTTGTGTTGGTTTATGTCTGGGTGTTTGTGTTGGCTTATTTGTTGGGTGTGTTTTGGTGTTGGTTTATGTCTGGGTGTTTGTGTTGGCTTATGTCTGGGTGTTTGTGTTGGCTTATGTCTGGGTGTTTGTGTTGGCTTATGTCTGGGTGTTTGTGTTGGTTTATGTCTGGGTGTTTGTGTTGGCTTATTCTGGGTGTTTGTGATGGCTTATGTCTGGGTGTTTGTGTTGGCTTATGTCTGGAGTGTTTGTGATGGCTTATGTCTGGGTGTTTGTGTTGGTTTATGTCTGGGTGTTTGTGTTGGCTTATGTCTGGATGTTTGTGTTGGCTTATGTCTGGGTGTTTGTGTTGGCTTATGTCTGGGTGTGTTTGTGTTGGTTTATGTCTGGGTGTTTGTGATGGCTTATGTCTGGGTGTTTGTGTTGGCTTATGTCTGGTGTTTGTGTTGGCTTATGTCTGGGTGTTTGTGTTGGCTTATGTCTGGATGTTTGTGTTGGTTTATGTCTGGGTGTTTGTGATGGCTTATGTCTGGATGTTTGTGTTGGTTTATGTTTGGGTGTTTGTGTGGCTTATGTCTGGGTGTTTGTGTTGGTTTATGTCTGGGTGTTTGTGTATGGCTTATGTCTGGTGTTTGTGTTGGCTTATGTCTGGTGTTTGTGTGTGGTTTTGTCTGGTGTTTGTGTTGGCTTATGTCTGGATGTTTGTGTTGACTTCGTATGGATGTTTGTGTTGGTTTATGTCTGGGTGTTTGTGTTGGTTTATGTCTGGGTGTTTGTGATGGCTTATGTCTGGGTGTTTGTGTTGGTTTATGTCTGGGTGTTTGTGTTGGTTTATCCCTGGGTGTTTGTGTTGGCTTATTTCTGGATGTTTGTGTTGTCTTTCGTCTGGGTGTTTGTGTTGGCTTATGTCTGTGTGTTTGTGTTGGCTTATGTCTGGGTGTTTGTGTTGGCTTATGTCTGGGTGTTTGTGTTGGCTTATGTCTGGGTCTCTGTCTGTCTGTCTGTCTGTCTGTCTCTCTCTCTGAATGTGTGTGTGCGTGTGTATATGTAATTTGTGTGTGTATACATTTGTGTGCATGTGTGCATGTGAGTGTCTATGTGTGTGTTTGTGAGTGTGCGTGTATGAGTGCATGCGTGTGTGTGTGTGTGTGTGTGTGTGTGTGTGTGTGTGTGTGTGTCTGTGTCTGTGTGTCTGTGCGTGTGTGTGCCTCTGTGTGTGTATGTGTGCGTGTGTCGCTGTGTGTGTATGTGTGCGTGTGTGTATATGTGTGTGTTTGTGAGTGTGTCTGTATGTGTATGTGTGATAGTGTGTGTGTCTGTGTGTCTGTCTGTCTGTGTGTCTAATTGTTAACAGGTACGAAACACTAATCTCATTTGGACAGTGACTGAGTGCATTAGGGTTGTGAGTTTTGAGCTTGCTCGTGAGCGTACATCCCTGTAAGATTGTGAATGTGTTTCTGTGTTTGATACGGATATGAACCAGAAAAAAACACGAAAGAAGAATACGAACGCGTATTTCATACAACAAGACAAGACAGGCGCAAAAGTTCGGCCAACTGGCCTTTGTCAAGCGTAAGATTACAAACAAACAAACACCAGATACAAAAATTATTAGAAAAAGACTGAAACTCCCCTGCTGCTGTGTCCATTATTCCTTTTCTCACATTGGACACAGCAGCAAGGAAGTTTCAGTCTTTTTCTAATAATTGTTGTATCTGGTGTTTGTTTGTTTGTAATCTTACGCTTGACAAATTCCAGTTGGCCGAAAAATTGCGCCTGTCTTGTCTTGTTGTATTAAATACGCGTTCGTATTCTTCTTTCGTGTATTTTTCTGGTTCCTGTTTGCTTGAACGCGGGCAGTCACACTTGTTTTGGGTTTCTTGATACAGATAGTTAAGATTTATCGAATAAGATATATGCCGTGTTTTCGTGCAGAATGTTGCGTTTCGTATGAATGTTACTAAACAGGGGAAGGTGGGGGGGAACTTAGTGTGGGTGCTATTTTTAACTGACACGCACCCAAGTAAGTCCATACGTGCTTCAACCAAATCCGCCAAGAATTAATTATCTGTGCATTGATCGATTGATGCAAACAGCAATTTCGTGTGGTGACATTTACTTTGTATTTTTGAACGCTTTAAACAGGTAATAAACAAGACGTTTTAAGAATTTTTACGTTCACCGGTGATGTTGATAAAATAAGCTTGAACGGACAAGGATCTATCCGATATTTGTGTGATATAAATTCTGATCCTACATCTTTTTAACCCTTTGACTCCCGCACCCTGTCCACGAGCATCCTGCAATGCCAACCATGCTAGGAAAGCAAAAACTTAACCCTTTGATTCCCTCATTATATCCACCAGCTTCCTACAGGAAGCTGGTGGATAGGGTGAGGGAGTCAAAGAGTTAAGTTTTTGCTGTTGATGGATAGGGTGCGGAAGTCAAAGGGTTAACTGCGGACACGAAAGTACACGGTGAATATTATCTTCGTGTGATCATTTATGCAATGGACATAGAAGACTATGAACCGAAAATTGTCTTTAAACGGTAGTAGTGAACAGATAGGTCTGAAATGCTTAATGTATAATTCATACAATAATTATTATGTTACATATACCTCGAAGATGTACAATATTTCAAATACCTTGGGTCATACAAGTCAGCTGATACCACATGTAACAAAGACATCAAAGCAAGAATTGCCCAAGCCAAACAAAGAATGGGTCCATCTTACTAACATTTGGAAAGACAGATATTTAGGAAATGAGCTCAAACTTAAAATACTACGAACACTAATTTGGCCCGTTGTGTTATAGGGAAGTGAAGGATGGACTCTTAAAGCTGCAATTGAAAACAGAATCAAAAGTGCAGAGAAGCGATTCTACAGAAGACTCCTAAGAATAAGCTGGACTGAAAGACAAACAAACCAAAGCATTCTGGAAGAACTGAACGAACAACCTGAACTTTTAGGCCTGGTTAGGAAAAGGAAAAGGAAATACTTTCGACACGCTATAAGACATTAAAGTGGCCATGTAATGAAGACTGTGGCCCATAGCAAAATGGAGGGCAAGAGACAACAAGGAAGACCGCCGACTTTGTATGTAGAGAACACAGCCAAGTGGACCAAGTTGCCGAAAGATGAAATCTGCAGGAGGACTGTAGAGAGAAGGGGATGAAGGCAGCTGGCGGGGCATGCATCGGCGGCTACCATCAAGAATGATTTGGGTTCTCCCCCGTGGGGATGCCGGGGGCTCTTTCTGTATAAATAGTATTCCCACCTTCTGGAAATTCTGTGCTAGAAAATTAGTCTTTTCTCTCATGTTCCTTTGCTTTCTGTCATTTCTTTCTATAATTTTCTGCCTTGCTTGTCCATTCACCTGTATGTGTTCGATAAAGTCTTACGTCATTTTTCTAAGGATTGATAATTGGGTACGTGTCTTAATTAACGCATTTTTGGCTCTAGTGAGGTGAGATATGCGGAAGCAGTTTTTGGTCATTTATGCCCGTTTTTATGTATGTTTTGGTGTCCTTAGGTATGCTTCAGTTGCATTCAGGTGTGTTTTTAAATTTCTTGTGCGATAATTTGGACGGAATGGTCAACGCCGGGGGCATGTCATTAGATTATGTGCGCAAAAATGCATTGATATGTGTACTTAATTTTCTTTTCCTTTTTTTTTTCCTGTTGAAGTTTTGTATGTTTTGAAGCGGTTATAGCCCTGATATGGCTTTATGCAGTCTGCTGGGTTTTAAACAACAATAGCAATAACAATTTTACTCTGTCTTCAAGTCTAACCCCAAAACTTTTGTCTTCCAACAATACAATCAGCAGTAAAATGTTTTTTACAGATTTCTTTTAAATGAATGATGCATGTTGTGTTGATTTGTGTGTGTATGTGTATCTGTGTCTGTGTCTATGTGTTTGTGCTTGTGTTTGTCTATCTATCTATCTATCTATCTATCTATCTATCTATCTATCTATCTATCTATCTATCTATCTATCTATCTATCATCGTCTATCTATCTATCTATCTATCTATCTATCTAACTATCTATCTATCTATCTATCTATTTATGTATGTATGTATGTATGTATCTATCTGTCTGTCTGTCCGTCTATCTATCTACCTGTCTTTTTTTCTATCTATCTGTCTATCTGTCTATCTATCTATCTACCTATCTGTCTATCTATCTATCTATCTGTCTATCAGTCTGTCTATCCATCTATCTATTTATCTATCTGTCTGTCTGTCTATCTATCTATCTATCTATTATCTATCTATCTATCTATCTATCTATCTATCTATCTATCTATATGTATACATATAAACATATGTATTTGTATTCATGTATGTGTATACGTCTATATCTGTATCTATATATACATATACATATATATAAACTTATATATCTACATATATATATCACATATATACATGTATATATGTATATATATATATATATATGTATGTATATATATATATATGCGTGTGTGTGTGTGTGTGTGTTCTGTGTGTGTGTGTGTGTGTGCGTGCGTGCGGTGCGCGCGCGGGTGTGTGTGTGTAAAGCAACTCACGAAAAACAGACAAAAAAATGCACAATGTTCATTTCTCAGTTTTTCACTCATTTAAAAAATTTTCAAACTTCAATAATTAACATGGAAAAAAAAGTCTTAGATAAATTATCCGTTACAGCTTTCATTTTAGACACGTTTATGTTTCGTTCGTGCATTTTGACAAGAGAAATAAGAAGCTTATAATATTTCTTTTCAAATTCATAACTTTTGTATTGCCGTTTGGGATGTTTTGCTGCCGTAAAACCTTTGGGAACGTACAGTTTAAATGTTAACGGCTTGAACTATTGAAAAATCTGTCATAATTTTGACTGTATTCAGCTATTATCAGCTATAGCCAAGACTCATTAGAGAGAGAATGTGTATAATAGAGAGACAGAGAGAGAAAGAGAGAGAGAGAGAGAGACAGACAGACAGACAGGCAGAGACAAAGAGAGACAGACAGAGAAACAGACAGAGAGATAGACACAGAGAGAGAGAGACAGACAGAGAAATAAAGAGAGAGAGAGAGAGACAGACAGAAAAGAGAGAGAGACAGAGGGAGATGAGGGAGAGAGAGATAGACAGTAAGAGAGAGACAGACAGTGAGACAGTGAGAGAGAGAGAGAGAGACAGAGACAGAGAAAGAGCGAGATGAGAGAGAGAGAGTCAGAGACAGAGAGACAGTAAGACAGAGACAGCAGACAGACAGACAGACAGTCAGAGAGAAAAGGAGAGAGAGAGAGAGAGAGAGAGAGACCGACATACAGAGACAGAGAGACAAAGAGATACAGAGAGAGAGACAGACAGACAGATAGACAGACAGAGAGACAGAGACAGAGAGAGACAGAAAGACACAGGGATAAAGAAAGAGACAGAGAGAGATAGAGACAGAGAGAGAGACAGAGAGAGAGATAGAGACAGAGCAAGGAGAAACAGAGAGAGAGGGACAGGAGAGAGAGAGAGAGAGAGAGAGAGGAGAGAGAGAGAGAGAGAGAGAGAGAGAGAGAGAGAGAGAGAGAGGAGAGAGAGAGAGAGAGAACGAACGGTATGCGCAGAGCAGAAAACAAATTGACTTAAATTTTACCCAAAGGTTTGGCGGTACACCGCCATCCTTACAGGAACTGTATTGACTATGTAAGATATGCTAAGACATATGAGCAGTATAAATTTACAAAGTGTTATGAATCAGTTATAAAAAGTGCTAGACGCTATATAAACCAAAACGTTCTGTATTGTTCTTTTTTTTTATCCCCTGGCTTCCCTACACGCACACACACACACACACACACACAACACACACACACACACACACACACACACACACACACACACACACACACACACACACACATACACACACACACACACACACACACACACACACACACACACACACACACACACACACACACAGAGCGCGCGTGTGCGAGCATAGACAGACATACACACTCACTCGTACACATACACATTTAAACACACACCTTCACATACGGAAATAAAAATTCATCGAACAGGTTTGAGTGTACCCTAGCTCAGCATCTGGTGTGCGTGTGAGAATGTGTGAGAGAAAGGGAGGATGACGGCTCGAGTTACGGGTCACACACCCTTCTCTCTCCCCCCCCCCTACCCCCCGCTCCCATCCCGTCTTCTCCCCTTGTCTTTCACCCCGCTGTTTGCGTGCACGTTGTGCCCTGGAGGTTTCGTCGTTGTTGGTGATGAGTGCGTGGTTTGATTGGATTCTTGAAATTATGATTTGGCGCCTTATGAATATCATCATCTTTATTATTCTTATACTTCTTTTTATTATTATTATAACCATTATTATTATTATTATCATTATTATTATTATTATCATTATTATTATTATTATTATCATTATTATTATTATTATTATTCATCCTTTGTCTTTGTCTTTGTTTTCTTCTTCTTCTTCTTCTTTTTCTTCTTCTTCTTCTCCTTCTTCGAATTCTTCTTCTTCTTCTTCTTTTTCTTCTTCTTATTCTTCTTCTTCTTCTTCTTCGCAATTCTTCTTCGCAATTCTTCTTCTTCGCAATTCTTCTTCGCAATTCTTCTTCGCAATTCTTCGCATTCTTCTTCTTCGCATTCTTCTTCGCATTCTTCGCATTCTTCTTCGCATTCTTCTTCTTCTTCGCAATTCTTCTTCGCAATTCTTTTTCGCAATTCTTCTTCTTCGCAATTCTTCTTCGCAATTCTTCTTCTTCGCAATTCTTCTTCGCAATTCTTCTTCAATTCTTCTTAGCAATTCTTCTTCGCAATTCTTCTTCGCAATTCTTCTTCTTCGCAATTCTTCTTCGCAATTCGTCTTCGCAATTCTTCTTCGCAATTCTTCTTCTACTTCTCATTATTATTACTGTTATCATCATCTCTCATGTGCGATAAATTGGACGGAGTGGAGTGGTCAAAGCCAGCTATTGCCTTAGATTATGTGCGCGAAGACATTGATATGTGTAATTCATTTTCGTGTCCTTTTTGTTTTGTTGTATTGAAGTTTTGTGTATGTTTTGAAACAGTTATAGCTCTGATATGGCTCTGTTTGGTCGGCTGGGCTTTCAACAACAATACCATTAACGTCACGCTGAATAGTCAAAAATGGTAGATGTGTCAAAAGTTTCTATAATGCATGGCTAGCCTTGCGATGAGGCAAGGATTTTTTTTAAACCATCCGATCTTTTCTTTTCCCCCAAATAATATATAGAAACATACAGGCATAAAACCTGGAAGATGAACCGAAATTAACAAGAAACTATCTCACTACTTCATGAACACTTTATGTGTAGAACTATCTCACGACTTTATGAACACTTTATGTGTATATAACTATCTCACGACTTTATGAACACTTTATGTGTATATAACTATCTCACGACTTAATGAACACTTTATGTGTAGAACTATCTCACGACTTAATGAACACTTTATGTGTAGAACTATCTCACGACTTAATGAACACTTTATGTGTAGAACTATCTCACGACTTCATGAACACTTTATGTGTATAACTATCTCACGACTTTATGAACACTTCATGTGTATAACTATCTCACGACTTCATGAACACTTTATGTGTAGAACTATCTCACGACTTTATGAACACTTTATGTGTATAACTATCTCACGACTTTATGAACACTTTATGTGTATAACTATCTCACGACTTTATGATGGCTTTATGTGTATAACTATCTCACGACTTTATGATGGCTTTATGTGTATAACTATCTCACGACTTTATGAACACTTTATGTGTATAACTATCTCACGACTTTATGAACACTTTATGTGTATAACTATCTCACGACTTTATGAACACTTTATGTGTATAACTATCTCACGACTTTATGAACACTTTATGTGTATAACTATCTCACGACTTTATGAACACTTTATGTGTATAACTATCTCACGACTTTATGATGGCTTTATGTGTATAACTATCTCACGACTTCATGAACACTTTATATGTATAACTATCTCACGACTTTATGATGGCTTTATGTGTATAACTATCTCACGACTTTATGATGGCTTTATGTGTAGAACTATCTCACGACTTTATGAACATTTTATGTGTATAACTATCTCACGACTTTATGAACACTTTATGTGTATAACTATCTCACTACTTCATGAACACTTTATGTGTATAACTATCTCACGACTTAATGAACACTTTATGTGTAGAACTATGTCACGACTTTATGAACACTTTATGTGTATAACTATCTCACGACTTAATGAACACTTTATGTGTATAACTATCTCACGACTTTATGATGGCTTTATGTGTATAACTATCTCACGACTTTATGATGGCTTTATGTGTAGAACTATCTCACGACTTTATGAACATTTTATGTGTATAACTATCTCACGACTTTATGAACACTTTATGTGTATAACTATCTCACTACTTTATGATGGCTTTATGTGTATAATTATCTCACTACTTTATGAACACTTTATGTGTATAACTATCTCACGACTTTATGATGGCTTTATGTGTATAACTAATCTCACGACTTTATGATGGCTTTATGTGTATAACTATCTCACGACTTAATGAACACTTTATGTTATAACTATCTGAAGACTTTATGAACACTTTATGTGTATAACTATCTCACGACTTAATGAACACTTTATGTGTATAACTATCTCAAGACTTCATGAACACTTTATGTGTATATAACTATCTCACGACTTTATGAACACTTTATGTGTATATAACTATCTCACGACTTTATGAACACTTTATGTGTATATAACTATCTCACGACTTCATGAACACTTTATGTGTAGAACTATCTCACGACTTAATGAACACTTTATGTGTAGAACTATCTCACGACTTCATGAACACTTTATGTGTAGAACTATCTCACGACTTCATGACACTTTATGTGTATAACTATCTCACGACTTTATGAACACTTCATGTGTATAACTATCTCACGACTTCATGAACACTTTATGTGTAGAACTATCTCACGACTTTATGAACACTTTATGTGTATAACTATCTCACGACTTTATGAACACTTTATGTGTATAACTATCTCACAACTTTATGATGGCTTTATGTGTATAACTATCTCACGACTTTATGATGGCTTTATGTGTATAACTATCTCACGACTTTATGAACACTTTATGTGTATAACCATCTCACGACTTTATGATGGCTTTATGTGTATAACTATCTCACGACTTTATGAACACTTTATGTGTATAACTATCTCACGACTTTATGAACACTTTATGTGTATAACTATCTCACGACTTTATGATGGCTTTATGTGTATAACTATCTCACGACTTCATGAACACTTTATATGTATAACTATCTCACGACTTTATGATGGCTTTATGTGTATAACTATCTCACGACTTTATGATGGCTTTATGTGTAGAACTATCTCACGACTTTATGAACATTTTATGTGTATAACTATCTCACGACTTTATGAACACTTTATGTGTATAACTATCTCACTACTTCATGAACACTTTATGTGTATAACTATCTCACGACTTAATGAACACTTTATGTGTAGAACTATGTCACGACTTTATTAACACTTTATGTGTATAACTATCTCACGACTTAATGAACACTTTATGTGTAGAACTATCTCACGACTTTATGAACACTTTATGTGTATAACTATCTCACGACTTTATGAACACTTTATGTGTATAACTATCTCACAACTTTATGATGGCTTTATGTGTATAACTATCTCACGACTTTATGATGGCTTTATGTGTATAACTATCTCACGACTTTATGAACACTTTATGTGTATAACCATCTCACGACTTTATGATGGCTTTATGTGTATAACTATCTCACGACTTTATGAACACTTTATGTGTATAACTATCTCACGACTTTATGAACACTTTATGTGTATAACTATCTCACGACTTTATGATGGCTTTATGTGTATAACTATCTCACGACTTCATGAACACTTTATATGTATAACTATCTCACGACTTTATGATGGCTTTATGTGTATAACTATCTCACGACTTATGATGGCTTTATGTGTAGAACTATCTCACGACTTTATGAACATTTTATGTGTATAACTATCTCACGACTTTATGAACACTTTATGTGTATAACTATCTCACTACTTCATGAACACTTTATGTGTATAACTATCTCACGACTTAATGAACACTTTATGTGTAGAACTATTTCACGACTTTATTAACACTTTATGTGTATAACTATCTCACGACTTAATGAACACTTTATGTGTATAACTATCTCACGACTTTATGATGGCTTTATGTGTATAACTATCTCACGACTTAATGAACACTTTATGTGTATAACTATCTCACGACTTAATGAACACTTTATGTGTATAACTATCTCAAGACTTTATGAACACTTTATGTGTATAACTATCTCACGACTTAATGAACACTTTATGTGTATAACTATCTCAAGACTTTATGAACACTTTATGTGTATAACTATCTCACGACTTTATGAACACTTTATGTGT
>JAPXFY010000026.1:35957613-35977613 GCA_030674185.1 Monoplex corrugatus | reverse complement strand
TGTTTCGACAGAGAGATACTTCCTGATCAGCCTTATACGATGGAGATGATAGTTTGAGAAACAAAGTTGTTCATGGAGAGGGTAGAGTCAATGCAGACACCAAGGTTTTTAGCTGAATCAGAAATTGGGACTGATGTGTTACATAATGGGAGAGAAAGAGGAGGCAGCTGAGAAAGTTTCTGACGGGTGCCAATGAGGATAGCTTCTGTCTTGTCGTCATTAAGCTGAAGTTTATTGTGTGTCATCCAGTTCTTAATGTCCGAGTAACACTCAGTGGTGCGAGTCAACAGGCGCTGTATATTATCAGGTGAGTCACTGTCTTGAAGTTGGGTGTCATCAGCATAGAAGTGGTGTTTTATAGAGTGGGAGTTGATGATGGTGGACAGGGGGGAGGTGTAAAGAGTGAAAAGAACAGGGCCAAGGACAGATCCTTGTGGAACACCACAGGTCAGGTATGCAGGTTGAGAGTAAGTGCCATTGATGAGAACAGTTTGTTTTCTGTGTGATAGATATGAAGTGAACCAGGAGAGAGCAATGTCAGAGATGCCAAAAGTATGATGAAGTCTAGAAAGGAGAATACCATGGTCAATGGTATCAAAGGCTGCAGACAGATCAAGGAGTGTGAGGAGCGAGACTTTGCCAGTATCAGTTGCAAGGAGGAGATTGTTGAGAATGTGTAGTAGGGCAGTTTCAGTGCTATGGCACTGGCGGTAGGCTGACTGGAAAGGATTGAGGAGATTGTTGGCAGACAGGTGAGAGTTCAGCTGGTTGAGGACGACTTTTTCAAGGAGTTTTGACAAGAAAGAGAGATTAGAGATAGGCCGGTAATTTTTCAGTTCATTTAGGTCTAAGTTGTGTTTCTTGAGGAGAGGGTGAACAATAGCAGACTTGAAAGAATCTGGGACAGTTCCAGTTTGAAGAGAAGTGTTGATGATGTCAGTGATGAATGGGAGGAGAGTAGGGAGACAGTCGGAGTAGAGAGAACCTGGAAGAGGATCCAGTTCGCAGGTTTTGAACGACATGGATCTGATTGTGTTGAAAATTTCTTCTTGTGAAACTGGGGTAAAAGTAGTAAGAGGTGTGCCAGAGAAGGAAGGGTCAGGTGGGCATGGTTGACAGGGTGTCCTGTCAAGCCTGTCACGAAGAGTTTGTATTTTGGTGGTGAAATACTTGGAGAATACAGATGGGAGTTCTTCATTTGTATGTTTTGTTGGGAGAGGTAAATCTTTTCGTGTGCCAAGGAGATGATTCATGGTTGTAAAGAGTTCTTTTGAAGAAGAGGCATTCAGGATTTTGGTTTGGAAATAGCTTGTTTTTGCTGATGCAATGAGGGTGGATACTTTTGTTTTAGAGGCTTGGAAAAGTTGCCTGTGTACAGTGAGTTTGGATTTGCGCCAACGGCGCTCTGCTCTGCGGCGGGCACGTTTTGCACAGGCAATCTCATGAGTGAGCCAGGGGGTAGGGAGGCGGTCAGGTAAAAGACGGGTTGTGGCTGGAGCATGAGTGTCCAGAAGATGGTGGAGAGTAGTATAGAATTCAGACTTTTCAGAAAGGAGACGGGAGGCATCAGATGAAAATGTGGAGAGGTCGATAGATTTGAGATTGCGTCGAGTCACTGTGCGCATGGTACGGGAAGGAGGAGAAATGTCGAGAGAACAGAGAATTGCAGAGTGGTCAGATGGAAGGGCTGAAGTTAGACGGGTAGAAAGAACAAAGCAGTTGTCAGTAGCGGAATTGTGGTGATCACGAGAAATGATCCAGTCAAGAATGTGACCTTTTTGATGGGTTGGTTCAGAAATGTGTTGAGTCATATTGTGATTGGACAGAGAGTTGATGATATGTCTTGTGTCATAGCGGTGAGTGTTGTCATAGTGGACATTGATGTCACCTAGAATGATGAGATTTCCAGGTAAGAGGCAGTAGTGGTCAAGCAATTGGTCAAAGTCAGACAGAAATGTGGATGTGGTGAGTTTGTTGGCAGAGCTAGGTGGGGGTCGATAGACACAGGAGAAGGTGATGGGGTGAGGGTTGGATTGGAAGGATACTTCAACGTGCTCGAAAGAAGGATGGGAGAAAGGCAGAGACTGCGAGAAAGATAGGCGGGAATGGAGTGAGTCATTGTAGAGGATGGCGATACCGCCACCTCGGGATGAGCGATGGAAAGAAGCAAGCCTGTAACCACTCGGAGTGAGGCTAGCATGTATAGGTTCGTGACCAAGGGGGTTAAGCCATGTCTCTGTGATAAAAGCAATGTCAACACGTTCATCTGCGATAAAATCGGCAATGACTTCGGCTTTGCCATCCTTGCATGTTGACTGAGCATTAAAAAGGCATAATTTTAGTTTATCACAGTCATATGGTGGTGGCCGGGGTGGCGACGAAGGCGGCACCGACGGGACAGAAGGTGAAGGCGGCACTAGCGGGACAGAAGGTGAAGGCGGTACTAACCGGACAGAAGGCGAAGGCGAAGACGGCAGAGGAGGAGACGAAGATTGCAGCAGCGAGGTCGAGGGCAGGGGCAGTGGAGGAGACGAAGAAGAAGCAGGAGACGAAAAGTGGCGTCGGGCAGGAGGCAGGTTGTGCCAAAGACGGTGGAGACGTCCACCACGACAGGATCGCGCAGTGCGGGGCTTATGCATACATATATACATACATACATGCATACATGCATACATTCATACAGACATACATACATACATACATACATTCATACACACATACATTCATGCGTGCATACATACACAAATGCATACATACATTTATACATACATACATACATACATACATACATACATACATGCATACATACATACATACATACATACATACATACGTACATACATACATACATACATACGTACATACTACATACATAATACATACATACATACATACACATACATACACACATACATACATGCATGCATACATATATCCATACACACATACATACACACACATGCATACACACATACATACATACGTACATACATACATACACACACATACATGCACACATACATGCATGCATGCATGCATGCATACACACATACATACACACACATTCATACATACATGCACGCATACATACATACATACATACATACATACATACATACATACATACATATACATACATACAAACATACATACACACATGCATATACATACATACAAACATACATACATACATGCATATACATACATACAAACATACATACATATATGTATATACATACATACAAACATGCATACATACATTCATACATGCATGCATGCATGCACGCATACATACATACATATATACATACATATCTCTACACACACACACACACACAAACACACACACGCACAAACACACACACACACACACACACACACACACACACACACACACACACACACACACACCACACGCACACAGATATACCACACGTATTCGAACTAAAACAGGATAGGTATAGGATCGATATCTGATTCTCTTTCATTCTCCTATTCTAATCATGTTTATTGTGTGCTATGTCTACTGTTCCTTCATCAGGGGTTCTAAAGTTTAAAGAGTTGTACTGAAGTTAAAGAATTCTGATTTGTTTTAGGCATAGAGACAGTTTATCACACACGCACACACAAATGCACACGCGCATACTCACACACACACACACACGCATACACGCACATACAAGCATACACACACGCACATACATACAGACATACATACAGACATACATACATGCATATATACATACATACATACATACATACATACATGCATGCATATATACATACATACATACATACATACATGCATATATACATACATACATACATGTACACATACATACATGCACACATATATACATACATACATACATACATACATACATGCATGCATACATACATACATACATACATACATATCTGTTCACACAAACACACACACAAACACACACACACACATACACACACAAACACACACACACACACACACACACACACACATACACACACACACACACGCACACACACACACACACACAGATATACCACGCATGTTCGAAATGAAAATGGTCCGATGACATTTTATTTGCATGCTGCTTTATGCTTTTAACTGCCATTTCAAACTTGGGTCATTTTCTATGAATCATGTAATAGTGTTTGCTCTACTCCTTTTTCGTTATGTCATGAAATTATTTTATATTGTTTTTGTTTTTTTACAGTCCAACATATATATGTATATTATAACGTTCATATTAAACCAGTGTCAATGACCGATGAGCCATTTTCGTAGGCGTTTAACAGATACTTTATTATGTCCATTACTCGCTGACTGATCATTTTGAATGTGAGAAGCGTCGTACATTAAGAAATAGAGCACAAAAGACCAAAAAAAAAAAGGAAAAAGAAAAATCTGTCAAGGAAAAATTATCCGCTTATTTTCAATGTGCACTCGGCATTTTCCACCTCATCCTTCAACTTATCCAAGCTCTCGCTGCCTCCCAAGCCAAATCTGCCCTGGTGAAATGTTCTCATCCCATGCACTAGTCGTGGTGGTGCAATGGGAACAAGAACGGACTAACCACTCGAAGGTTGTGGGTTTGGATCCCGTCAGTCTTGTCCAAATCATTATGTGCTATAGGCTCATCGGGGGAGGGGGGGGGAGGAGGTGAGATTTGAGACTACACCGTTAAGCCTGACTCACTTGATGGATGCTTCTGTTTGAAGATGTTGCTCAAATTCCCTGACCAGACACCCCGCGGGTGTCTGCATCTCTCGGGCCTGATCGACGCCGTCTCATTGAAAGGAAGCATAGAACACAGCCCTTTCACACAGTCTCGGTCCTGGATAATACTTCTTGGTGTCCTGTTTATCATCTTCATTGTCATGCATCATCATAGCATTCCCTAAACCCTTTGAGTCCAGCACCGTATCCACAAACTGGAAAAAACTTAATCCTTTGACTCACATCATTCTTGATGGTAGCTGCTGATGCATGCCCCGTCAGCTGTCTCCATCCCTTTCTGTCTATATTCCTTCTGTAGATTTCATATTCGGTATCTTCGTCCACTTGGCTATGTTCTCTACCTAGGAAGTCGGCGGTCTTCCTTGTCGTCTATTGCCCTCCATTTTGCAATGAGCCACAGTCTTCATTACATGGCACCTCTGACGTCTCGTATCATGTCCAAAGTATTTCATTTTCACTTTCCTAACCAGACCTAAAAGTTCAGGTTGTTTGTTCAGTTCTTCCAGAATGCTTTGGTTGTTCGTCTTTCAGTCCAGCATATTCTTAGAAGTCTTCTGTAGAACCACATCTCTGCACTTTTGATTCTGTTTTCATCTGCAGCTTTAAGAGTCCATCCTTCCTTCACTTCCATGTAACACAACGGGCCATCTATCCCTTGTCGATGCAAGTACATCTACCATCCTCTCTGTCCTCAGCCACCCTGCAAGTCCGTCCAATATTTTCTCCCTGGTTTCTTCCTGGTGTTCTTTTTCCCTCCAGCGCTCCTGTTGTGACCAGGTGCTCTAATTCCCCTTTCCTCTTAAAATGGCCTATACATGTTGCCTGTCTTTTCCTTATCTTCCTTATCAATGATCTTCTTGTGTCTGCCTCCATCAAGACTATGTCGTTTGTTTGTTTTTCTGTCCATGGAACTCTCAACATTCTTCTTAGAAACCATATTTCGGCTGCCTGAATCTTAGCATACAACAATTGACAAATAACATACAATTAATCAACATATAACAATCTGCCATTACAGGGGATCTGAGAATTAGCTGCACTACCGGAATAAATACCATTGCTTTTGTTGTAAAGGATATCTTTAATATCAGTAGACGAAAAATCGAAATTGTTATTTCTGTATGTCGTAAGTAAGATAGGACATTCAAAGAACAGATGGAGGACTGATAACGCATATGAACAAATACATACATTTTGTGTATATTTTATTTTACAAGAGTTAAAGCCTAAGTTTGTATATCAAGGACGCTAGATTCCTGCCAAGTTGTTAGCGATAATTTTCTGGGATGCTGACGGAATTCTGCTCGTGGACTATCTTGAACAGGGTCTAACAATCAACGGAGAATATTATTTTTCCTAGCTACGTCAGTTTCCATCAACTATCATAAAAAAAACTGAAAAAAAATCTAACGCGAGCCATGTTGTTTCATCAAGATATTTCACCTGCACATGTCATCTGTTGCAATGGTGACCATTCGCACACGTTATCTGTTGCAATGGTGACCATTCGCAAATGTGGTTTTGAAATTAATGACCACCCACCCTAACCTCCAGATCTTTCCCTCTCAGATTACCATTTTTTTAAGTTGTAAAACAAAATTGTGGCTGGGCAGACAATGACGCCATTGACACCATTAACACCTACTTTCAGGTGCTTCCGAAGGCGTTCTTCCGGAGCGGCGCTGAGGCACAGGAGCGGCGCTGAAGAAATTTCTTAATATTGAGGTCGAAAATTTTGGGGGGGACATGTTTCGTGTGTGTATGTGTGTGTTTGTGTGTGTTTGTGTGTGTGTGTGTGTGTGTGTGTGTGTGGTGTGTGTGTGTGTGTGTGTGTGTGTGTGTGTGTGTGTGTGTGTGTGTGTGGTGTGTGGATGTGTGTATGTGTGTGTGTACATGTATGTGTGTGTATGTGTGTCTGTGTGTGTATGTGTGTGTGTCTGAACAGCATTTTCTCAGGATTTTCTGACGATAGTTACAGTCTATTTTCGATGTTGTGACATTTTATCATCCTCATCGTTTCTGCTTGTTTGTTTGTTTGTTTGTTTGTTTGTTTGTTTGTTTGTTAGGGGGGGAGGTGGGAGTGTTCTTTTTTCTTTGTTTTTCTTTTCTTTTTCAACTGATGCTTCTGGGAAGTCACAATAACCTTGAGAAAACAAAATGTGAATTTTCTGGTGCGAAGCAGAAATACTTCGAATTTTCGTTTGTTTTGGAAAAAAAAAAAGGTAGATTGTTAGAGTAGTTTAATCATCTTCTTATTCGTATATTTGTTCTAATCATCTTCGGGTTTGTTTTTTTCAAGACGTAAGGCAGAAAAGACATAAAATTCCAAAATGTGCTTTCAGTCCATTTATTACCGGAGAAGACGGGTTCAAAGACATGTGGCATGCAGTTCACTGAGGGATCGGAGATGAACGAAAGGGAGGCGATGGAGATGAACATGGGGGGGGGGGAGGGGGCAGGGGTTTCAAGAGTTTTGGATGAGGTCACATGTGAGTCACGTGCATTTCTCCTTATCTCTGTCTCTCTTTCTGTCTGTATCTGTCTCTGCCTCTCAGTCCCTCTGTCAATCTTTTCTGTTTTCTCTCTCTTTCTGTCTTTCTGTCTCTCTCTCTCTTCCCTCTTCTCTCTCTGTCTGTCTGTCTGCCTCTCTCCTCTCCCCTCTCCACTCTCCCCCCCCTCTCTCTCTCTCTCTCTCTCTCTGTCTCTGTCTCTGTCTGTCTGCCTCTCTCTCTCTCTTCGCCCTCTCTCTCTCTCTCTTTCTCTCCCCTCTTTCTCTTTTTCTCTGTCTCTGTTTGTCAGCCTGTCTGTCTCTCTCTCTCACTCTCTTTCTCTCTCTCTCCCCTCTCCTCTGTCCCTCTCTCTCTCTCCTTCTCTCTCTCCCTCTCTCTGTGTCTCTCTCTCTCTCTGTCTCTGTCGCTCTCTCTTCACACACTCTCTCTCTTCACTCCCCCCCTCTCTCTCCCTCTCTCTCTCTCTTTGCGTGTGCGTGTGCACGTGCATGCTTGTGGGTACATGTGTGTGTGTGTGCCTGCGTGACTTGTGTGGTGTTGTGTAAAGGGTGCTCGGGTGCCATTACGTGTGTTTTGACTCTCTCTGCTTCTGTGTCTGTTTCTGTCTTCTCTCTCCTTTTCCTTTTGGTCATAACGCAGAGGTTGTGTGGTCAATCCTCGGGCAGAGCTACCATGATCAAAATGCAGGGCTCCGCCGGTGGGGACGTTAGGGGCTCTCTCAGTACAAGTAGTATCCTCACCCTCTGGAAATGAGTAACAAAAAAAACAAAAATGTAGGCTAGGTAAAACATTGGCTAGGTAGGACCTCAGGATCTGGCCAGCTCATGGGTTTATGTTGGAGGCTTAAGGCTTGTGCCGTGATCATCATACATATGGCACCTGTGACGTTACTGCATACAGAATTCGTTCCGAGGGCGGAGACGTCCGTCTTGAGCAACTAACACTGAAACTGAACATTCTGTGCTAGAAAATGTCACTCTCTTTGTTTCTCTCTTGCGTCTTTGCTGACTGTTATTTCTTCCTGTTATTTTCTCCCTTGCTGGTCCGTTCATCTGTATCTGTTCGATAAAGCCTTATACATTTTGTCTTAGGGTTGATAATTGGGCACATGTATTATGTACATTTTGGCTCTAAAAAAGGAAACATGACGTGCAGCAGCAATGTAAAGCCATTTAGGCCCGTTTTTATACGTTTAAGTGTCCTCATTTGTATTCAGGTATGTCTTTTTTTTAATCCTTCGGTGATAAATTGAATGGAGTGACCAACGCCTCTTTCTCTCTCTCTCTCTCTTCTCTCTCTCTCTCTTTCTCTCTCTCTTTCTCTCTGTCTGTCTCTCTCTGTCTGTCTCTGTCTCTCTGTCTGTCTGTCTGTCTGTCTCGCTCTGATTTGAGTATACCATAGCTCAGCATCTTCTTGCTCTCTGTATGTCTGTCTGCCTGCCTGCCTACCTGCCTGCCTGTCTTTCTGTCTGTCTGTCTGTATCTCTCTCTCTCTGTGTCTTTGATTTGAGTGTACCGTAGCTCAGCATCTTCTCGCTCTCTCTCTCTGTCTGCCTGTCTGTCTGTCTGTCTCTCTCTCTCTCTCTCACTCACTCTCTCTCTCGCTGTCTCTCCCTCTCGCTGTCCCCCCCCCTCTCTCTCTCTCCCTCTCTCTCTCTCTCACCCCGTATGTCTGTGTCTGTAAGTCTCTTGTATAAGGTATGTCTCTCCCCCTCCCCCTTTCCTATCTCTGTGTTCGAGCGCATATATATATATATATGCATACGTGCACGTGTGTGGGTGTAGTAACTGGTGTTCTAACTCTCTGTCCGTCTGTTTCTATGTCTGTGTGTGTGTGTGTGTGTCTCTCTCTCTCTCTTTATCTCTCTCTCTTTCTCTCTCTTTCGCTCTCTCTCTCTCTGTGTCTCTCTTGCTCTCTCTCTCTTTCTCTCTCCCTGTCTCTCTCTCTTTCTCTCTCCCTGTCTCTCTCGATCTCTCTCTCTTTCTCTTCACCCCCTCCTCTCTCTCTCTCACACACACACACACACACACACACACACACCATCTCTATGTGAATCTCACGTGTTTCAAGGTCTCCCTCTCTCTCTTTCTCTCTCTTCTCTCTCTTTTTCTCTCTCTCTCTCTTCTCTCTCTCTCTCTCTCTTCTCTCTCTCTCTCTCTCTTACGTGAATAAACCATCTCTATGCGAATCTCACGTGTTTCGAGGTGCATGCGCATGTCTTGTTCATGTGTCTGGCGCGACTGCAAGTCACGCTGATTTACATTCTACGTAGGTGTGCAGGCTAATGATGCCACAGTGTATTTTGATACTGTCACCACTGGTTCTCCATGTGAAATTCCAGCAATGTTCTTTCTCTCAATAGATGACGTCCAGTCGGCACGAGGGAGTGCTACATATTTTTTGCATGTTTTCCCCTCGTCTGTATAAATGTCGGTTATATTTTCTTCTTGTTTTTTTTTTGGTTTTTTTCACCGATGTTTTTTTTGTTTTTTTTTAATTATTTGTGGTGCTTTTTTTTTTAGAGACAGTATTTCTGCTTTCGTGAGGTCTTTCACTTGTGCTTTAATGCATGTTGCACCTGGGAGGTAGAATGTTCTCATCTCTGTCTGTCTGGCTGGCTGGCTGGCTGGCTGTCTGTCTGTCTGTCTGTCTGTCTCTCTCTCTCTCTTTCCCTCTCTTTCCCTCTCTGTCCTTACTCTCTCTCCCTCCCTCTCTCTCTCTCCCCCTCTCCCTCTCTTTCCCTCTCTGTCCTTACTCTCTCTCTCTCCCTCTCTCTCTCTCTCTCTCTCTCTCTCTCTCTCTCTCTCTCACCACCCTCCTCCTGTCCGAAATACTGGCACCTAGGCTGGAAGCTAAAGTGGACCATCATTCAGCTTGTGGAAAGTTAGTCTTTCTTCGTTGTTTGTCCGACCAACATGAAACTCCCTCCCAGTATCTTTGACATAAAAGCCTTTGTCTACTCGCTTTCAAAAAGCACCTCAAAACACATTTCTTTGACAAGTGTTTCCAACGGCATATAATAGGGCAAGCAACGGAGGTTCTTCGCTTCTGATTATTCATGGGCCAGGGTTTTTAAAAATTTTTTTATAGTACCCCAAGTACGTTTCAGGTCCTTAAGGTTACATGTTGTTCGTTGCCAGGTTTTCTTGGGTCTTCCATTCGTGTATCTTCCCATGTGTTGTCCATTGAAGGGCAGTCCGGGTGATGTTTATTCCGCTGTCTTAGAATGATATGCCCAACCCACCACCGTCGTCTTTTCGTGTCAAATAGTGCCCATACATTCTTGTTCGCGTTAGTTGTTTGATCGGAGAATGCGCTGAACTCTCCATGATTGTTCAGATGTTCTTTGCGGTTAAGGTTGACAGGTTGGTAAAGTGGCTTTCTGTCATTCGCCAGCATTCTGAGCTGTAAAGTAGGATGAACAAGAACACAGATCGTGTACAGTGTCAATCTTGGCGTTGGCATTGTACTGGAGAGGGGGATGGGTGGGGGACCCCACGGGACCCAGGGTGGGGTGGTTGGGGGACCCCATGGGGAACCCCAGGGGACCCCACACGTTCTTGAATATTTTGAAAGTGTTTCTAGCGTCGTCTGTCACTGCCTGCTTCACCCCCACCCCCATCCCCCACCATAAGGTAGGTGAACTTTTCAGTTGTGAGTAGCCCCCGTTGGGTTGCCGGGGGCTCTTTTAGTATGAATAGTATCCCCACCTTCTGGAAATTCTGTGCTAGAAATTTCCTCTTTTCTGTCACTCTCTTTGTTTCTGCCTTGTTGCCTTGCTTTCTGTCATTTCTACTTATTTTCTGCCTTAATGGTCTATTCACCTGTATTTTTTCGATAGAGTCTTACGTACTTTTTCTTCGGATTGATAATTGGGTACATGTATTAAGTGCATTTTTGGCTCTAAGGAGGTGAGATATGCGGAAGCAATTTTAGGTAATTTATGCCTGTTTTTATATATGTTTTGGTGTCTTTATGTATGCTTATATTTGTATTCAGGTGTGTTTTTTTAAATCTCCCCTGTGCGATAAATCGGACGGAATGGTCCTACGCTGGGGGCATGTCCTTAGATTATGTGCGCAAATGCATTGATATGTGTACTTAATTTTCTTTTCTTTTTGTTTTTCCTGTTGAGGTTTTGTGTGTTTTGAAGCGGTTATAGCCCTGATGTGGCTCTGCGCAGTCGGCTGGGCTTTAAACAACAATAAAAGAAAGAAAAAAAGAAAGTTGTGAGTTGGTCTGTTCCATCGCCTTAGATTGGAGAGAGGTAAATGACTTTCAGTGTCATCAGCGTCTTTTAGTACTCATCATCATGTGCCCTGCCACAAGGCGTCTGCAATCATGGCCCTCCACATGCATCTATCCCTTGTCGCCGCCGCAAGCACATCTTCCACCCTATCTGTCCTCAGCCACCCTGCAAGTCCGTCCAATATTTTCTCCCTGGGTCTACCTGCTGTTCTCTTTCCTCTCTGCTTTCCTGCTGTGACCGGGTGCTCTAATTCCCCTTTCCTCATAAAATGGCCTGTAAATGTTGCTTGTCTTTTCCTAATCTTCCTTATCAGTGATCTCCTTGCGTCTGCGTTTTGTACTGGAACTGTTATACAATGGTACAGACCTCCGTCACACACACACTTATATATAACAGTTTGTACTGGGCTGTTACATGATGAACCTCCACCGGTTCAAAATTGTTGGCTCCATTGAAATCAGTATGTTTATAACAAAAATTCATTTCTCCTCCATTCTGGTTTCTATTAAGCTTTTGCCGTGTTTTCTACCACATCCTCTGTCTCTGTCTCTCTCTGTCTCTCTCTGTCTCTCTCTGTCTCTCTGTCTCTCTCTGTCTCTCTCTGTCTCTCTCTGTCTCTCTGTCTCTCTCTGTCTCTGTCTCTCTCTGTCTCTCTCTGTCTCTCTCTTTCTCTCTGTCTCTGTCTCTCTGTTTGTCTAATCTCTCTCTTTCTCTCTCTCTGTCTCTGTCTCTCTCTCTGTCTGTCTCTGCCTGTCTGTCTGTCTGTCTGTCTGTGTCTCTGTCTGTCTCCCTGTCTCTCTCTGTCTCTGTTTCTGTCTCTCTCTGTCTGTCTGTCTCCCTGTCTGTCTGTCTGTCTCTCTCTGTGTCTCTCTCTCTCTCTCTCTGTCTCTCTCTCTTTCCTTCCTTCTCTCTCTTTCTCTCTCCTCTCCCTCTCTTTCATAAGCCTACAGCTGATTCTTGTTCAGTTTTCGGTGTTTCATAATTGTGTTTATAATATATCGACGGACATTCTTTTGAAACAAAAAATAATTTTAAAAAATAAACTGATGCTTGAAGCAGGAAGTCAGTCAAGAGAAATAACCAATCCCGCACGCGCTGACTGGTTTCGTAACGCTGTGAGGAGAAAAAAAGAATGTAAGAGTTGAACACATTGCCTGTGTACATTTTAACCCTTTCTGGGGTGTGTGGGTTGGTGGGTGGGTGTGTGGGTGGATGTGGGGGCTGGCTGGCCGGCTGATGGTGTTGTTAGAGACGTGGACTCAAGGTCCGAGGTCTTGCGTTCTTTTCCAGTTCTATCTCACCTCACAGACACAGACACTCACACACACACGCACACACACACACACACACACGCACACACAGACACATACTCACACACACACACACACACGCACACACGCACGCACGCACATACATACACACACGCACACACACATACACACGCACGTACCCCACACATACACACACACATGCACACACACATGCACATACACACACAGACACAGACACACACACGCACATACACATACACAGACACAGACACAGACACACACACGCACAAACCATACACACACACACGCACATACACATACACACACACGTACACACAGGGAGAGAGAAAGAGAGAAGAGAGAGAAAGAGAGAGAGAGGCTGGGAGAGAGAGAGAGAGAGAGAGAGAGAGAGAGAGACACAGAGAGAGAGAGAGAGGAGAGGTTATGTATGTCTGAACGCACATGACCCAGTTCTTAGATTACGCTGATGAAACACGCAAAATGATAGAAATATGCCATAGAAAAATAAAAGGATCGCTTGCAGGACTTTACCATTCTCCCCTTCTACCGTCTGTTTTTGAAAATGTGTGATGAATTAATAGATAAATTAATTAATATTTTCAGGTAAACCCATCTTCTAGACCGCTTCTGTATTACTGTACACCACAACGCTCATTTTGACTCTCCAGCACACTTTCAAACCCACCGAAACTGAAGTTACCATAGAAACAAGACATGAAGGGCCACAGACTCTGGGACAATGTTTCACAATGCTGACTGTGATGGTATAGAACGGAAATGGTAGTGATGATACTAGTGAGTTCCATTTTGGATTGAGACCGCGTGTGGGAGCTGCACTCCACGCTTACTCTTATTATCCCGGCGTCAACCAGGCCCGAGAGATACAGAGACCCTTTGCGTTGGTCAGGAAGTTTGAGCAAAGCTGTCAGTGACGCATCCGTAGTAGACGAGTCTTGACCGTGGGGTCCTAGTGTTCTCAACGAGTCCATAGCACGCTCGGCTCAAAGTAGTTGGTTGTCAGGGCAAAGGAAGAAAAATTGTTAGGATTGCTTGGGAGGGGGGGGGGGGAAAAGGGGAGGGAGGAATCCACGACCTCCCTATCAATAGACATAGACCATAGCACGCTCAGCTCAAAGTAGTTGGTACTGAGGACAAAGGAGGAAAAATTGATTGTTATTGCGGGGGGGGGGGGGGGGGGGTGGGAGGGAAGGAATCCACGACCTCCCTATCAATAGACTATTGTGATATCTACATAGACACGCTGACTGGTTCCCTTCTCGTTTTCTTTTTCTCTCTCTCTCCCCCGTTCCCCTCACGCCCTTATGTCTGTATTCTAAAACAATACGCAGTCCAGTGATGTGAAGATAAGAAGAAGTGGTGAGGTACAGACTTTGCATTTAGACAGGAGAAAAAAAAATAATCAAGAAGGTGGGAAGACAGGAAGGACCGAGATATGTTGGGGAAACTTCATGACAGGGATGAGACTGGTAGAGAGAGAGAGGAGAGAGAGAGAGAACTGTTTTTGCAACCGTAAAATTAAAGTGGAACAGATAACCATGTCACCAGGCTAATGTATAAGGTCGTGTTCATTGAAACAGCCCTTGACGGTAGCCATTTGTCATTGGGGGGGGGGGGAGGGGGGGTAAACGTCGGAATTCCACTCTGAAAGTCCTGGGTTAGATCCTCCTAAACACTCTGCCAGGTAGAGACAGAAAGAGAGAGAGAGAAAGACACACAGACACACAGACAGACTGACAGACAGACAGAGAGACAGAGACAGAGACAGAGAGACAGAGAGAGAGAGAGAGAAGAGAGAGAGAGAGAGGGAGGAGAGAAGAGGGGTTATACGCGTCTGAACGCACATGACCCAGTTCTTAGATTACGCTGATGAAACATGCAAAATTATAGAAATATGCCATAGAAAAATATAAAGGATCACTTGTACGACTTTACCATTCTCCCTTTCTACTGTCTGTTTTTCAAAATGTGTGATGAATTAATAGATGCCAGGGGACTTTTTTCCCTCCGATTTCCCAGGTCAATATATGTAAAGATCTAAACCCCATTCATGTACACATACACGCACGGAGAAAACGTCAAATATCCACGTAAAAGATCCTCTAAGTCATGTCAAAGTCCGGTGGTTTCTGGAAACAAGAAAAACGTCCGTCATGTACCAAACTCAGCAAAGACGGAGTGTGCAGACTGCGCAGAAGCACACCAGCTACATAAAGTGGGCAAAACAACGGGAACATATGCATTTGACAAAACTGGAACGCTGTACTGTATTAGCCCATTAGGAGGGAGTTGTGTACACAATTATAAGAAGGAAGTTATATACATGTACACAGCCATTAGAAGGGAGTTATATACACTATGTATACAGCCATTAGAAGGGAGCGATGTGCACTATGTACACAGCCTATTAGAAGGAAGTTATGTACACAGTCATTAGAAGGGAGTTATGTAGACAGCCATCAGAAGGGAGTTATGTACACAGCCATTAGAAGAGTAAGTTATGTAAACAGCCATTAAAGGAAGTTATGTGCACAGCCATTAGAAGGAAGTTATGTAAACAGCCATTAGAAGGAAGTTATGTGCACAGCCATTAGAAGGGAGTTATGTGCACAGCCATTAGAAGGGAGTTATGTACACAGCCATAAGAAGGAGTTATGTACACAGCCATAAGAAGGAAGTTATGTACACAGCCATTAGAAGGGAGTTATGTACACAGCCATTAGTAGGGAGGTATGTACACAGCCATAAGAAGGAAGTTATGTACACAGCCAATTAAAAGGAAGTTATGTACTTTTAGAAGCCTTATTTTTTCGCCAGTAGCACTGCATTGTAATAAGGTTTCCTTCTTTTTTCCTTCTTCTTTTTCTTTGTCTCCTTGTAGCGAATTGATAACAATGGCAGTGGGCTGATATATTTTATAAAATCTCAGGGGGTGGTTTGAAAGGCTGACCTGTTGGTTCTGTTCTGCCTCCGCGGAGACCTCTCTGAGGTGGGGTTCTGCCCCAGTGGAGCACCTAACTGGCTGTCACTGCCCCTGTCACTGCTCCCGTCCTCTTCTCCTGATGCATGTTCCCGGGCCGCCTGGGCCTGAAAGGTCATCCCGTTTCATTCATCTGTTCCGCCTTTTCTCCATATTCTCTTCGTCGTCCCCTTACCCCTCTCTCCCTCTTCCACACACACACACAAGCGCGCGCTCGCGCAATCGCACAGGCGCGAACACACACACACACACACACACGTACACATACATGCACACACACGCACACACAAGTACACATACAAGCACACATACACACACATACATACGAGTTAGGTACACAGCCATCAGAAGGGAGTTATGTACACAGCCATTAGAAGAGAGTTATGTACACAACCATTAGAAGAGAGTTACGTACACAGCTATTAGAAGGGAGTTATGTACACAGCTATTAGAAGGGAGTTATGTACACAGCTATTAGAAGGGAGTTATGTACACAGCCATTAGAAGGGAGTTATGTACACAGCCATTAGAAGGGAGTTATGTACACAGCTATTAGAAGGGAGTTATGTACACAGCTATTAGAAGGGAGATATGTACACAGCCATTAGAAGGGAGTTATGTACACAGCCATTAGAAGGGAGTTATGTACACAGCTATTAGAAGGGAGTTATGTACACAGCTATTAGAAGGGAGTTATGTACACAGCCATTAGAAGGGAGTTATGTACACAACCATTAGAAAGGAGTTATGTACACAGCCATTAGAAGGGAGTTATGTACACAACCATTAGAAGGGAGTTATGTACACAGCCATTAGAAGGGAGTTATGTACACAGCTATTAGAAGGGAGTTATGTACACAGCTATTAGAAGGGAGTTATATACACAGCCATTAGAAGGGAGTTATGTACACAGCTATTAGAAGGGAGTTATGTACACAGCTATTAGAAGGGAGTTATGTACACAGCTATTAGAAGGGAGTTATGTATACAGCTATCAGAAGGGAGTTATGTACACAGCCATTATAAGGGAGTTATATACACAGCCATCAGAAGGGAGTTATGTACACATCCATCAGAAGGGAGTTATGTACACAGCCATTAGAAGGGAGTTATGTACACAGCCATCAGAAGGGAGTTATGTACACAGCCATCAGAAGGGAGTTATGTACACAGCCATTAGAAGGGAGTTATATACACAGCCATTAGAAGGAAGTTATGTACACTATGTACACAGCCATTAGAAGGGAGTTATGTACACAGCCATTAGAAGAGAGTTATGTACACAGCCATTAGAAGGGAGTTATGTACACAGCCATTAAAAGGGAGTTATGTTCACTATGTGCACAGCCATTAGAAGGGAGTTATGTACACAGCCATTAGAAGGAAGTTATGTACACAGCCATTAGAAGGGAGTTATGTCCACAGCCATTAGAAGGGAGTTATGTCCACAGCCATTAGAAGGGAGTTATGCACACTATGTACACAGCCATTAGAAGGAAGTTATGCACACTATATACACAGCCATTAGAAGGGAGTTATGTACACAGTCATCAGAAGGGAGTTATGTACACAGCCATCAGAAGGGAGTTATGTACACAACCATCAGAAGGGATTTACGTACACAGCCATAAGAATGGAGTTATGTACACAGCCATAAGAAGGAAGTTATGTACACAGCCAATTAAAAGGAAGTTATGTACTTTTCGAAGCCTTACTTTTTCGCCAGTAGCAC
Source organism: Monoplex corrugatus (assembly GCA_030674185.1). NCBI lineage: Eukaryota > Metazoa > Mollusca > Gastropoda > Littorinimorpha > Ranellidae > Monoplex > Monoplex corrugatus. Next base: position 35,960,091 of record JAPXFY010000026.1, on the reverse strand, counting down.
TGCATTGTAATAAGGTTTCCTTCTTTTTTCCTTCTTCTTTTTCTTTGTCTCCTTGCAGCAAATTGATAACAATGCCAGTGGGCTAATACATTTGATAAAATCTCAGGGGATGGTTTGAAAGGCTGGCCTGTTGGTTCTGTTCTGCCTCCGTGGAGACCTCTCTGAGGTGGGGTTCTGCCCCAGTGGAGCACCTAACTGGCTGTCACTGCCCCTGTCACTGTTCCCGTCCTCTTCTCCTGATGCATGTTCCCGGGCCGCCTGGGCCTGAAAGGTCATCCCGTTTCATTCATCTGTTCCGCCTTTTCTCCATATTCTCTTCGTCGTCCCCTTACCCTCCCCCCCTCTCTCTCTCTCTCCGTTCCACACACACACACACACATGCGCGCGCGCGCTCACTGGGTCTTCCAATACATGCTTCCTGTCTTCGCACATATAATGAAATCAAACTGTTGCCACTTGATGAGCAAAGGAAAGTAGCTTCTGCTAAATTTTTGTTAAGAAACACCACCGTAGAAAATATTTCAGAAAAAGAAACTAAATTAAGATCAGATACCGACTTTCTAAAAAGAGCTAAATCAATATCTTCACAGGTCACACTTGCATCATACACATCTGACGTCATGAAAGGCGCAGGAATTGATCTAGACGTAAATCCTGTACCTATAAGACCGTTTTCGCCAGTACCCAGTTGGGAACTCCAAAGAGCACGATTTGACGTACACCACAATAATTTTTAAAAAAGAAGATAATATAAACTTACTGGCAAGTCAGGTTAAATGTCATTTAGACGACTTATATTCCGATCATTTAAACATTTACACTGATGGATCAATAATTGAAAGAAAAGCAGGCTCAGCATTTTTAATACCTGCTCTCAAAATTGAAAAATCTTTCTATTTAGGACTTGATAAATCTGTCTTTACAGCTGAACTCTTTGCAATATTAATGGCTTTAAACTTTATGATAAGTTTTCCTAGGACAATTTTTCAGATACTTTTTTGCGTTGATTCAAAATCAGTACTTCAGGCTCTTTAATTTTCAAAATTACAAACAAGATAGGAAATGATTCTGGAAATTAATCACTTGATTCATTGTTTATCCTTAAGAGGCACTGATACTACTTTCTGCTGGATACCTTTCTTTTCGTTATAATCATGAAGTTGACAGGGCTGCCAAACAAGGAGCAAAGAACTCACCAGATTCAAAGAATATCCAGCTTTCTCTCTCGTTGCACGAGGTAGAAAGAAACTCTAGGGAGAGCTAGACAACAGAAGGTCTTTAGAGAAGTAACCCCCTTTAGACAAGTGTTTCGGCCCTGAACTCCTTACACTCTCGGGGGGCCGGGCCATATCCAAGTCATGTCATGACTCCTGTATGCCCTTCTGCTGTTGTCTATTTTTTTTTTTTTTCCCCACGCCAGGGAGCGAACCTGGGCGATTCTGCGCTTCAGAACTGCGGTACGCGGTTTTACCAATGTGCTAACGGGGCACACATCATCCGTAGGGAATTTAATCCTTATGAAGTTCACTTTGGTTCCTCCTTGCCCAGATCCAGCTTGAGCTCCTTTCTGCTGCCTCTGCCATCGCTTTAAGGGCTCTAGTCCTCTTCTTCCCAGAAATGGCGAGTTGTTTCATGAGATCATAAGCGGAGGTGCCCACAAACCCTCTTGCACCGACCTCTATGGCGAAGATTTTGACCCGCAGACCTGCTTTCTTCAGGGTGCTGGCAAGACCGGCGTATTTTTCGGTCTTGTAGATATGTGCTTCTTCCATTCTGCTTTCGTATGGCACAGTGAGTTCTATCAGAATCACTTGTTTCGAGGAGTCAGAGTGGAGAGCGATGTCTGGTCTCATGCCTGTCTTGCTGATGACATCTGGGTAATTTCTCCTCTCTGGGAGGTCTGCTGTACACTCCCAGTCGACTGCTCCATCCAGAAGACCCTTTGGCAATGTGCTGGTTGTCGTAGCAATTTCGGGCCAGACCTGTTTCCCTCCTGCTTTGTAGAACGTTGTCATAGCAATTGGTACGTTTGGGGTCATGATTTTTTCGCTAACCACGTCTGTGATCACTTTCAGAACTTGGTTGTGCCTCCATGTATACCTTCCTTGGGCTAGCGCTACTTTGCAAGAGCTTAGGACATGTTCCACTGTTTGTTTCTTCTGACAGAGCGGACATGCTGGGTCATCTGATTTCCCCCATTTCACTAAGTTTGCATTCGAGGGGATCAGGTCATATACAGATCTGAGGAGGAAGCTTATCCTTAGAGGAGCCATGTGCCACATATCGTTCCAGCTGAGACTTCTTTGGAGTGCACTGTCCCATGTTGTCCATTGCCCCTGTTGACCTTGCTGGACTGCCTTCTGCACTCTTTTGACATCTTCTTTCTTCAACTCCTGTATGATCATGTCTCTTTTTTCCTTCCTTTTGGCTTTGGACCACCACTGCATTTTTGTTGCTCCCAGTCCCTGTCTGTTGGTT
>JAPXFY010000026.1:35937613-35950113 GCA_030674185.1 Monoplex corrugatus | reverse complement strand
AAGTTTGTCCAATATTTTCTCCCTGGGTCTACCTGGTCTTCTCTTTCCCTCCAGCTTTCCTGTCGTGACCAGGTGCTCTGTCTTCATGTTTAATTGTTTCATGTTATGCTTTTAACTTATTTTTCACGTACTGTCTGTAGTTTTTGTTTGTTTATTTGTTTGTTTTTCTTTGTTGTTGTTGTTGTTGTTGTTTTCACGTACTACTTTCTTTAGTATTTTTTTTCTTTCAAGTTCTCTCTTTCGCTCATTTTTTTTTTTCGTGTTTTTTTTTTTTTTCATGCGTTGTTTATGGGGGGGTTGTGTGTTTGTTTTTATATTTTTTGTTTTGTTCTCTTACTTTTCACGTACTGTTTTATTTTTGTTTTTAATGAGTTTTCTTTAATTTTGTGATTGGGGGGGGGGGAGAGGGAGGCAGGGGTGTTGACGAACTATTTTTAGTTTTGTCGTATGCACTATCTTTAGTTTATTTGTTCACGTGCTGTGTTTATTTTTTTTTTCCGCATCTTGTCTTCTTTTTAGGTTTTCTGTAATGTCTTTGTTATATTTTTCATGTAATGTCTGTAAATTTCAGGTAGTGTTTTGTTGTTGCTGTTGCTGCTGCTGCTGCTGCTGTCACTTGATCATTTTCGCGTATTGTCTTTGGTTTGTTTTTTGTGTTTTATTTGTTTGTTTATTTGCTTGCTTGCTTGCTTAATTGCTTGATTGGTTGCTTGCTTGCTTGCTCGCTCACTCGCTTGCATGCTTGCTTGCTTGTTTGCTGTTGGGTTTTTTTAACGTACTGTCTAAAATTGATTTGTTTTCGATGTCACACTTGAGAAGACCAAGCCAGAAAGTAAGATAGTCAGCATGGTTTGACGCCTTTGTTTTCGTCTTTTCTGAGTGCTTCCACCTCTTTTTCGTCTCCTCTTTCTTTTTGTTACTCGCCTTAAATGCACAGTTTTATTGACACTGGTCAGGCACAAAAGAAACACAGGAGACAGATATGGGTTCCCAGTCTGGTCAGACAATCCTGGCAAGATCTCTGAGTGCAACTATTACGTCTGGACAATGATATAACGGAGAAAATGGCAATCACACATAAACTCCTTAATCCCTGAGGGTGACTGTAATAGGCCTACACCTAGAATTTGCGACAAATCAGAAACTAGACCCAGACACTGAGTTTTAAAACCGTTGGTCCAGGCAATCAAAACTGCTACCTTGTGTCAACCGGTAAACTTATCGATTAATCTTTTTTTCTTTTTCTTTTTTTGCCTGATTTTTCAGTTCTGGTTGAACTTTATATCTATAGTTGAGGTCATTCTGAGTACCTCACTCACGTTCCCAGGGTAAGGTATTGAGAAGGAAGAAATCTAAATAGACTTGGAATTCGGAATGGACATTCTTACGATGGTTAAATTACGGGACACGAGAACGAACACAAAAAGAAGAGAAGAAAACGTGTTTCGGTCGGTTTTTAACCCTTTGACTCCCGCACCCTATCTCCCAACTGCAAAGACTTAACCCTTTGACTCCCTCACCCTTTAAACCAGTTTCCTGCAGGATAGGGTTAGGGAATCAAAGGGTTAAGGTTTTGCTTTTCTGACGTGGTTGGTAATGCAGGCTGCTGGTGGACAGGGTGAGGGAGTAAAAGGGTTAATAATTTGGTCTACTGACGTGGTTGGCAATGCAGGAAGCTGCTGGACAGGGTGAGGGAGTCAAAGGGTTAAGATTTTGCTTTACTGACGTGATTGGCAATGCAGGATGCTGGTGGACAGGGTGAGGGAGTCAAACTGTTAAGATTTTGCTTTACTGACGTGGTTGGCAATGCAGGAAGCTGGTGGACAGGATGCAGGAGTGAAAGGGTTAAACTTCACCGGGGAAGAAGCAAGAAAAGTAACACCAAGATGGTCAAACCACGTGAAAGTTCTCTCTTTTTTCCGCCTTTCTTTTTTTTTTTTTTTTACCATGTTCATCAAAATGTTTACATTGAAGGTGATTAAATCTGTAATAAATGTTCTGCGAATGACTTCTCAGCTGCATTAAACATACTGTAACACTCAAGACCAAAAGTGATATGATCAGAAACGAAGAGATCCAACAGTCGATAGCAGTTATCGCTACAAGAAATCGAGTAGTTTGGCCACCTGACCAGGATGCCAGTCAACCAGCCAGCCCTGAGAGTTTACAACACCAGACCCTAGGGTTTCAGTCTCTTTATCTGTTTCAATTCCTTGCTTATAAGTCATGCCCAAGTGCTTCTGAATGAGGCTTTCTATTTTTTCTCTGGGCACTTCGTTTTTCTCTCAAGCCCTTTTGCAGTTGCATCATGATGCTTTTTGCTTTGTTTTGTTTTTTGTTTTGTTTTGTTTTTTGTTTGTTTTTTTGTAGCTTTTGCTCAAAGTAGTTGGTACTGAGGACAAAGGAGGAAAAATTGATTGTTATTGCGGGGGGGGTGGGGGGTGGGAGGGAAGGAATCCACGACCTCCCTATCAATAGACTATTGTGATATCTACATAGACACGCTGACTGGTTCCCTTCTCGTTTTCTTTTTCTCTCTCTCTCTCCCCCGTTCCCCTCACGCCCTTATGTCTGTATTCTAAAACAATACGCAGAAAGAAAGTCTAGTGATGTGAAGATAAGATGAAGTGGTGAGGTACAGACTTTGCATTTAGACAGGAGAAAAAAAAAATAATCAAGAAGGTGGGAAGACAGGAAGGACCGAGATATGTTGGGGAAACTTCATGACAGGGATGAGACTGGTAGAGAGAGAGAGAGAGAGAGAGAGAGAGAGAGAAGAGAGAGAGAGAGAGAGAGAGAGAGAGAGAGAGAGAGAGAGAGAGCTGTTTTTGCAACCGTAAAATTAAAGTGGAACAGATAACCATGTCACCAGGCTAATATATAAGGTCGTGTTCATTGAAACAGCCCTGACGGTAGCCATTTGTCATTGTGGGGGGGGGGGGGGTAAACGTCGGAATTCCACTCGGAAAGTCCTGGGTTAGATCCTCCTAAACACTCTGCCAGGTAGAGATAGAAAGAGAGAGAAAGACAGACAGACAGACACACAGACAGACTGACAGACAGACAGAGAGACAGAGACAGAGAGAGAGAGAAAGAGAGAGAGGGAGAGAGAAGAGGGGTTATACGCGTCTGAACGCACATGACCCAGTTCTTAGATTACGCTGATGAAACATGCAAAATTATAGAAATATGCCATAGAAAAATATAAAGGATCACTTGTACGACTTTACCATTCTCCCTTTCTACTGTCTGTTTTTGAAAATGTGTGATGAATTAATAGATGCCAGGGGATGTTTTTCCCTCCGATTTCCCAGGTCAATATATGTAAAGATCTGACACTGTCTAAACCCCATTCATGTACACATACACGCACGCAGAACGTCAAATATCCACGTAAAAGATCCTCTAAGTCATGTCAAAGCTCGGTGGATTCTAGAAACAAGAAAAACGCCCAGCATGTACCAAACTCAGCAAAGACGGAGTGTGCAGACTGCGCAGAAGCACACCAGCTACATAGAGTGGGCAAAACAACGGGAACATATGCATTTGACAAAACTGGAACGCTGTACTGTATTAGCCCATTAGGAGGGAGTTGTGTACACAATTATAAGAAGGAAGTTATATACATGTACACAGCCATTAGAAGGGAGTTATATACACTATGTATACAGCCATTAGAAGGGAGCGATGTGCACTATGTACACAGTCATTAGAAGGAAGTTATGTACACAGTCATTAGAAGGGAGTTATGTACACAGTCATTAGAAGGGAATTATGTACACAGCCATTAGAAGGGACTTACATATACAATCACTAGAAATTAGTTATGCACACTATGTACACAGCCATTAGAAGGGAGTTATGTACACTATGTACACAGCCATTAGAAGGAAGTTGTGTACACAGCCATTAGAAGGGAGTTATGCACACTATGTACACAGCCATTAGAAGGAAGTTATGTACACAGCCATTAGAAGGGAGTTATACACACTATGTACACAGTCATTAGAAGGAAGATATGTACACAGCCTATTAGAAGGAAGTTATGTACACAACCATTAGAAGGGAGTTGTGTACACAGCCATTAGAAGGGAGTTGTGTACACAGCCATCAGAAGAGAGTTATGTACACAGCCATTAGAAGGGAATTGTGTACACAGCCATCAGAAGAGAGTTATGTACACAACCATTAGAAGGGAGTTGTGTACACAGCCATTAGAAGGGAGTTATGTACACAGCCATCAGAAGAGAGTTGTGTACACAGCCATTAGAAGGGAGTTGTGTACACAGCCATCAGAAGAGAGTTATGTACACAGCCATTAGAAGGGAATTGTGTACACAGCCATCAGAAGAGAGTTATGTACACAACCATTAGAAGGGAGTTGTGTACACAGCCATTAGAAGGGAGTTATGTACACAGCCATCAGAAGAGAGTTATGTACACAGCCATTAGAAGGGAATTATGTACACAGCTATTAGAAGGGAGTTATGTACACAGCCATTAGAAGGGAATTATGTACACAGCTATTAGAAGGGAGTTATGTACACAGCCATTAGAAGGGAGTTATCTACACAGCCATTAGAAGGGAGTTATGTACACAGCCATTAGAAGGGAGTTATGTACACAGCCATTAGAAGGGAGTTATGTACACAGCCATCAGAAGGGAGTTATGTACACAGCCATTAGAAGGGAGTTGTGTACACAACCATTAGAAGGGAGTTGTGTACACAACCATTAGAAGGGAGTTATGTACACAACCATTAGAAGGGAATTATGAACACAGCCATTAGAAGGAAGTTATGTACACAGCCATTAGAAGGGAGTTATGTACACAGCCATTAAAAGGAAGTTATGTACACAGCCATTAGAAGGGAGTTATGTACACAGCCATTTAGAAGGTAGTTACGTACACAGCCATTAGAAGGAAGTTATGTACACAGCCATTAGAAGTGAGTTATGTACACAGCCATTAGAAGGGAGTTACGTACACAGCCATTAGAAGGAAGTTATGTACACAGCCATTAGAAGGAAGTTACGTACACAGCCATTAGAAGGAAGTTATGTACACAGCCATTAGAAGGGAGTTATGTACACAGTCATTAGAAGGGAGTTATGTACACAGCCATCAGAAGGGAGTTATGTACACAGTCATTAGAAGGGAGTTATGTACACAGCCATCAGAAGGGAGTTATGTACACAGTCATTAGAAGGGAGTTATGTACACAGTCATTAGAAGGGAGTTATGTACACAGCCATTAGAAGGGAGTTATGTACACAGCCATTAGAAGGAAGTTATGTACACAGCCATTAGAAGGGAGTTATGTACACAGTCATTAGAAGGGAGTTATGTACACAGCCATTAGAAAGGAGTTATGCACACTATGTACACAGACATTAGAAGGAAGTTATGTACACAGCCATTAGAAGGGACTTATGTACACAGCCATTCGAACGGACTTATGTACACTATGTACACAGCCATTAGAAGGAAGTTGTGTACACAGCCATTAGAACGAAGTTATGTACACAGTCATTAGAAGGAAGTTATGTACACAGCCATTAGAAGGGAGTTATGTACACAGCCATTAGAACGGACTTATGTACACTATGTACACAGCCATTAGAAGGAAGTTATGTACACAGCCATTAGAAGGGAGTTATGTACACAGCCATTAGAACGGACTTATGTACACTATGTACACAGCCATTAGAAGGAAGTTATGTACACAACCATTAGAAGGGAGTTATGTACACAGTCATTAGAACGGACTTATGTACACTATGTACACAGCAATTAGAAGGGAGTTATGTACACAACCATTAGAAGGGAGTTATGTGCACAGCCATTAGAAGGGAGTTATGTCCACAGCCATTAGAAGGGAGTTACGTACACAGCCATTAGAAGGGAGTTATGTGCACAGCCATTAGAAGGGAGTTATGTACACAACCATTAGAAGGGAGTTACGTACACAACCATTAGAAGGGAGTTATGTGCACAGCAATTAGAAGGGAGTTATGTCCACAGCCATTAGAAGGGAGTTACGTACACAGCCATTAGAAGGGAGCTATGTGCACAGCCATTAGAAGGGAGTTATGTACACAGCAGTTAGAAGGGAGTTATATACACAACCATTAGAAGGAAGTTATGTACACAGCCATTAGAAGGAAGTTATGTACACAGCCATTAGAAGGAAGTTATGTGTACAGCCATTAGAAGGGAGTTATGCACACTATGTACACAGCCATTAGAAGGAAATTGTGCACACTATGTACACAGCCATTAGAAGGGAGTTATGTCCACAGCCATTAGAAGGGAGTTACGTACACAGCCATTAGAAGGGAGCTATGTGCACAGCCATTAGAAGGGAGTTATGTACACAGCAGTTAGAAGGGAGTTATATACACAACCATTAGAAGGAAGTTATGTACACAGCCATTAGAAGGAAGTTATGTACACAGCCATTAGAAGGAAGTTATGTGTACAGCCATTAGAAGGGAGTTATGCACACTATGTACACAGCCATTAGAAGGAAATTGTGCACACTATGTTCACAGCCATTAGAAGGGAGTTATGTCCACAGCCATTAGAAGGGAGTTACGTACACAGCCATTAGAAGGGAGCTATGTGCACAGCCATTAGAAGGGAGTTATGTACACAGCAGTTAGAAGGGAGTTATATACACAACCATTAGAAGGAAGTTATGTACACAGCCATTAGAAGGAAGTTATGTACACAGCCATTAGAAGGAAGTTATGTGTACAGCCATTAGAAGGGAGTTATGCACACTATGTACACAGCCATTAGAAGGAAATTGTGCACACTATGTTCACAGCCATTAGAAGGGAGTTCTATGCACAACCATTAGAAGGAAGTTATATACACAGCATTAGAAGGAAGTTATGTACACAGCCATCAGAAGGGAGTTATGTACACAGCCATTAGAAGGAAGTTATGTACACAGCCATCAAAAGGGAGTTATATACACAGCCTATTAGAAGGAAGTTAAGTACACAGCCAATTAAAAGGAAGTCATGCACTTTTCGAAGCCTTACTTTTTGGTCAGTAGCACTGCATTGTAATAAGGTTTTACTTCTTTTTCTTCTTCTTTCTTTTCTTTTTCTGTCTCCTTGTAGCAAATTGATAACAATGCCAGTGGGCTGATATATTTTATAAAATCTCAGGGGGTGGTTTGAAAGGCTGACCTGTTGGTTCTGTTCTGCCTCCGCGGAGACCTCTCTGAGGTGGGGTTCTGCCCCAGTGGAGCACCTAACTGGCTGTCACTGCCCCTGTCACTGCTCCCGTCCTCTTCTCCTGATGCATGTTCCCGGGCCGCCTGGGCCTGAAAGGTCATCCCGTTTCATTCATCTGTTCCGCCTTTTCTCCATATTCTCTTCGTCGTCCCCTTACCCCTCTCTCCCTCTTCCACACACACACACAAGCGCGCGCTCGCGCAATCGCACAGGCGCGAACACACACACACACACACACGTACACATACATGCACACACACGCACACACAAGTACACATACAAGCACACATACACACATACATACGAGTTAGGTACACAGCCATCAGAAGGGAGTTATGTACACAGCCATTAGAAGAGAGTTATGTACACAACCATTAGAAGAGAGTTACGTACACAGCTATTAGAAGGGAGTTATGTACACAGCTATTAGAAGGGAGTTATGTACACAGCTATTAGAAGGGAGTTATGTACACAGCCATTAGAAGGGAGTTATGTACACAGCCATTAGAAGGGAGTTATGTACACAGCTATTAGAAGGGAGTTATGTACACAGCTATTAGAAGGGAGATATGTACACAGCCATTAGAAGGGAGTTATGTACACAGCCATTAGAAGGGAGTTATGTACACAGCTATTAGAAGGGAGTTATGTACACAGCTATTAGAAGGGAGTTATGTACACAGCCATTAGAAGGGAGTTATGTACACAACCATTAGAAAGGAGTTATGTACACAGCCATCAGAAGGGAGTTATGTACACAGCCATTAGAAGGGAATTATATACACAGCCATTAGAAGGGAGTTATGTACACAGCTATTAGAAGGGAGTTATGTACACAGCTATTAGAAGGGAGTTATGTACACAGCTATTAGAAGGGAGTTATGTATACAGCTATCAGAAGGGAGTTATGTACACAGCCATTAGAAGGGAGTTATATACACAGCCATCAGAAGGGAGTTATGTACACAGCCATCAGAAGGGAGTTATGTACACAGCCATTAGAAGGGAGTTATGTACACAGCCATCAGAAGGGAGTTATGTACACAGCCATCAGAAGGGAGTTATGTACACAGCCATTAGAAGGGAGTTATATACACAGCCATTAGAAGGAAGTTATGTACACTATGTACACAGCCATTAGAAGGGAGTTATCTACACAGCCATTAGAAGAGAGTTATGTACACAGCCATTAGAAGGGAGTTATGTACACAGCCATTAAAAGGGAGTTATGTTCACTATGTGCACAGCCATTAGAAGGGAGTTATGTACACAGCCATTAGAAGGAAGTTATGTACACAGCCATTAGAAGGGAGTTATGTCCACAGCCATTAGAAGGGAGTTATGCACACTATGTACACAGCCATTAGAAGGAAGTTATGCACACTATATACACAGCCATTAGAAGGGAGTTATGTACACAGTCATCAGAAGGGAGTTATGTACACAGCCATCAGAAGGGAGTTATGTACACAACCATCAGAAGGGATTTACGTACACAGCCATAAGAATGGAGTTATGTACACAGCCATAAGAAGGAAGTTATGTACACAGCCAATTAAAAGGAAATTATGTACTTTTCGAAGCCTTACTTTTTCGCCAGTAGCACTGCATTGTAATAAGGTTTCCTTCTTTTTTCCTTCTTCTTTTTCTTTGTCTCCTTGCAGCAAATTGATAACAATGCCAGTGGGCTAATACATTTGATAAAATCTCAGGGGATGGTTTGAAAGGCTGGCCTGTTGGTTCTGTTCTGCCTCCGTGGAGACCTCTCTGAGGTGGGGTTCTGCCCCAGTGGAGCACCTAACTGGCTGTCACTGCCCCTGTCACTGTTCCCGTCCTCTTCTCCTGATGCATGTTCCCGGGCCGCCTGGGCCTGAAAGGTCATCCCGTTTCATTCATCTGTTCCGCCTTTTCTCCATATTCTCTTCGTCGTCCCCTTACCCTCCCCCCCCTCTCTCTCTCTCTCTCTCCGTTCCACACACACACACACACATGCGCGCGCGCGCGCGCTCACTGGGTCTTCCAATACATGCTTCCTGTCTTCGCACATATAATGAAATCAAACTGTTGCCACTTGATGAGCAAAGGAAAGTAGCTTCTGCTAAATTTTTGTTAAGAAACACCACCGTAGAAAATATTTCAGAAAAAGAAACTAAATTAAGATCAGATACCGACTTTCTAAAAAGAGCTAAATCAATATCTTCACAGGTCACACTTGCATCATACACATCTGACGTCATGAAAGGCGCAGGAATTGATCTAGACGTAAATCCTGTACCTTTTAGACCGTTTTCGCCAGTACCCAGTTGGGAACTCCAAAGAGCACGATTTGACGTACACCACAATAATTTTTAAAAAAGAAGATAATATAAACTTACTGGCAAGTCAGGTTAAATGTCATTTAGACGACTTATATTCCGATCATTTAAACATTTACACTGATGGATCAATAATTGAAAGAAAAGCAGGCTCAGCATTTTTAATACCTGCTCTCAAAATTGAAAAATCTTTCTATTTAGGACTTGATAAATCTGTCTTTACAGCTGAACTCTTTGCAATATTAATGGCTTTAAACTTTATGATAAGTTTTCCTAGGACAATTTTTCAGATACTTTTTTGCGTTGATTCAAAATCAGTACTTCAGGCTCTTTAATTTTCAAAATTACAAACAAGATAGGAAATGATTCTGGAAATTAATCACTTGATTCATTGTTTATCCTTAAGAGGCACTGATACTACTTTCTGCTGGATACCTTTCTTTTCGTTATAATCATGAAGTTGACAGGGCTGCCAAACAAGGAGCAAAGAACTCACCAGATTCAAAGAATATCCAGCTTTCTCTCTCGTTGCACGAGGTAGAAAGAAACTCTAGGGAGAGCTAGACAACAGAAGGTCTTTAGAGAAGTAACCCCCTTTAGACAAGTGTTTCGGCCCTGAACTCCTTACACTCTCGGGGGGCCGGGCCATATCCAAGTCATGTCATGACTCCTGTATGCCCTTCTGCTGTTGTCTATTTTTTTTTTTCCCCACGCCAGGGAGCGAACCTGGGCGATTCTGCGCTTCAGAACTGCGGTACGCGGTTTTACCAATGTGCTAACGGGGCACACATCATCCGTAGGGAATTTAATCCTTATGAAGTTCACTTTGGTTCCTCCTTGCCCAGATCCAGCTTGAGCTCCTTTCTGCTGCCTCTGCCATCGCTTTAAGGGCTCTAGTCCTCTTCTTCCCAGAAATGGCGAGTTGTTTCATGAGATCATAAGCGGAGGTGCCCACAAACCCTCTTGCACCGACCTCTATGGCGAAGATTTTGACCCGCAGACCTGCTTTCTTCAGGGTGCTGGCAAGACCGGCGTATTTTTCGGTCTTGTAGATATGTGCTTCTTCCATTCTGCTTTCGTATGGCACAGTGAGTTCTATCAGAATCACTTGTTTCGAGGAGTCAGAGTGGAGAGCGATGTCTGGTCTCATGCCTGTCTTGCTGATGACATCTGGGTAATTTCTCCTCTCTGGGAGGTCTGCTGTACACTCCCAGTCGACTGCTCCATCCAGAAGACCCTTTGGCAATGTGCTGGTTGTCGTAGCAATTTCGGGCCAGACCTGTTTCCCTCCTGCTTTGTAGAACGTTGTCATAGCAATTGGTACGTTTGGGGTCATGATTTTTTCGCTAACCACGTCTGTGATCACTTTCAGAACTTGGTTGTGCCTCCATGTATACCTTCCTTGGGCTAGCGCTACTTTGCAAGAGCTTAGGACATGTTCCACTGTTTGTTTCTTCTGACAGAGCGGACATGCTGGGTCATCTGATTTCCCCCATTTCACTAAGTTTGCATTCGAGGGGATCAGGTCATATACAGATCTGAGGAGGAAGCTTATCCTTAGAGGAGCCATGTGCCACATATCGTTCCAGCTGAGACTTCTTTGGAGTGCACTGTCCCATGTTGTCCATTGCCCCTGTTGACCTTGCTGGACTGCCTTCTGCACTCTTTTGACATCTTCTTTCTTCAACTCCTGTATGATCATGTCTCTTTTTTCCTTCCTTTTGGCTTTGGACCACCACTGCATTTTTGTTGCTCCCAGTCCCTGTCTGTTGGTTTGCGTGTGTCCAATTATTTCTTTGATGCTGAGGTTTCTCTTGGCATTGTTTACAGCCTCTTGGACTTTCCATTTTCTGCCAGTTCTCAGCTTTGGCTGAACTGATCTCACGATATTGTCTTCCGATTCCTCCAGCATGCTCAACAGTCTTGCTTTTCCAACTTTGTATTCCTCCACTATGGATTTGAGAGGAGCTTCAGCATTGCTTGACGACAGTAGAATGCAACATCAGTGAGACCAGGTGGGACACCGAGCCATTTTCTTGTGTATTTGTTGATTTTGGCTTCCATTGCTTCCACTGTGCTGGTGCAAATGTCATAGATTAGCAGTGGCCACAGCAGCTTTGGTATCAGCATGAACTGAACTGTAGACACCAGACTTTGTATTTGCCTGGCAGTCCGCAGTTATCTATTTTCTTCAGGCCTTCTTCTGCTGTTTGCTTGGTTTCACATCCCCTTTGTGTGTCTTTCAGGGAGTCATACCATCTTCCGAGACTTTTTACTGGCTCTTCTGTGACAGTGGGGATGGCTTGGTTGGCTACCATGAATTTGACTGAATCTGCCACTTTTCCTTTTCGCAGTGAGAGACTTCGGGATTTCTTTGGTTTGAACCTCATTCTTGAAGAGGCCACCAGCTCATCCAGCTGCTTTAAGATTTGGTGTGTCTCTTCCTCATCCGTGGACAAGACTGTTGTGTCATCCATGAAAGCTTTCAGAGGAGGCATCTGGTATCCATCTCCCAGATTCACTGGACCTGAACTCTTCATTGTAGCTTTCAAGATGACTTCCATTGCCAACACGAACAGTATGGGAGAGAGTGCACAGCCCATTGCAATGCCCACCTCTAGGTCTATCCAGTCCGTGGTGTATTCTTTGGTAGAGAACCGCATTGAGAACCCTTGGAAATACTTCCTCAGCATTGTTCGGATGTTTTCTGGGATGTGATACATTTCAAGAGCCAGCTGGATCATATCGTGTGGAACTGATCCATATGCATTCGCCAGATCAAGCCAAACTACGTCAATGTCTCTCTTGTCTGTTCTTGCTTTTTGGATGGCATCCCAAATCAACGTGACATGTTCCAAGCATCCAGGCATTCCTGGTATGCCTCCCGTTTGGACTGACATATCCAGATACTTGTTTTCAGTCAGGTATTTTGTC
>JAPXFY010000026.1:35930113-35932613 GCA_030674185.1 Monoplex corrugatus | reverse complement strand
TGTTTTGACTTTGCTTGTAGATTGTGTAGGCCTCGCCTCCGAACAAGAGTATTGATATGTGTATGTCTGTCTGTCTGTCTGTCTGTCTGTCTATATATCTATCTATTTATCTATCTATCTATCTCCATCTGTCTGTCTCTCTGCCTGTCTGTCTGTCTTTCTATCCATCCATCCATCCATTCATCCATCTATCCATCCATCCATCTATCAATCTACCTATCTATCTATCTATCATCTCTCTATCTATCTATCTATCTATCTATCTATCTATCTATCTATCTATCTATCCATCTATTTATTTATCTATCTATCTACCCATCTATCTAACGATCTATCTATCTATTGAACTATCTATCTATCTATTTATCTCACTCACTCTCTCTCTCTCTCTCTATCTATCTATCTATCTATCTATCTATCTATATCTATCTCTATATCATCATCATCATCATGTGCCTTCCCACATGGCATTGGCGATCATGGCCCTCCGTACGTATATCTTTTGTTGCTGTAAGTATATCTCCTACCCTGTCTAGTCCTCATCCACTCAGCAAAACTGTCTCATATTTTCTCCCTGAGTCTTCCTGATGCTCTTTTTTTCCCTTTAGCTTTTCTGTTGTGACAGTCCAGGTGTTCAAACTTCTCTTGCCTCATAAAATGTCCTATAATTTGTCTTTTTCTAATCTTCATTGATGTTCTTTGTGTGTCTGCTTCTCTCAAGATTGTCTCGTTTATTTTCTTTACTCTCCATGGTAGTCTTCAACATTTTTCTTAGAAACCACATTTCAGCTGCTTCGCTCTTGTTTTGACTTTGCTTGTAGATGTGTAGGCCTTGTATCCGAACAAGAGTATTGATATGTGTCTGTCTGTCTGTCTGTCTCTCTATCTTTCTATCTACCTAGCTATCTGTCTGTCTGTCTGTCTGTTTATCTGTCTTTTTGTCTGTCTGTCTATCTATCTATCTATCTGTCTGTCTATCTATCTATCTATCTGTACGTCTGTCTGTCTATCTATCTGTCTATCTATCTGTCTGTCTGTTGTCTGTTTTACTGTCTATTTGTCTATAATGTATCTATCTCTCTATCTCTCTATCTATCTATCTACCTATTTATCTGTCTGTCTGTCTGTATGTTTATCTGTTAATAGGTTATGTTTTCACAGACTACCTTCAGTTTTTGTTTGTTTGTTTTTTCAGGTAAGCGGTTTACCGGTGTACTCATGTGGCCTGCCGCATGGCGTTAGTGATCATGGCCCTCCATACGAATCTCTCTTGTGCTACATCTCTCACCCTCTGTGTCTTCAGCCACCCTATAAGTTTGTCCAATATTTTCTCCCTGGGTCTACCTGGTCTTCTCTTTCCCTCCAGCTTTCCTGTCGTGACCAGGTGCTCTGTCTTCATGTTTAATTGTTTCATGTTATGCTTTTAACTTATTTTTCACGTACTGTCTGTAGTTTTTGTTTGTTTTTTGTTTGTTTTTCTTTGTTGTTGTTGTTGTTGTTGTTGTTTTCACGTACTACTTTCTTTAGTATTTTTTTTCTTTCAAGTTCTCTCTTTCGCTCATTTTTTTTTTTCGTGTTTTTTTTTTTTTCATGCGTTGTTTATGGGGGGTTGTGTGTTTGTTTTTATATTTTTTGTTTTGTTCTCTTACTTTTCACGTACTGTTTTATTTTTGTTTTTAATGAGTTTTCTTTAATTTTGTGATTGGGGGGGGGGGGGAGGGGGGCAGGGAGGGTGTTGACGAACTATTTTTAGTTTTGTCGTATGCACTATCTTTAGTTTATTTGTTCACGTGCTGTGTTTATTTTTTTTTTCCGCATCTTGTCTTCTTTTTAGGTTTTCTGTAATGTCTTTGTTATATTTTTCATGTAATGTCTGTAAATTTCAGGTAGTGTTTTGTTGTTGCTGTTGCTGCTGCTGCTGCTGCTGTCACTTGATCATTTTCGCGTATTGTCTTTGGTTTGTTTTTTGTGTTTTATTTGTTTGTTTATTTGCTTGCTTGCTTGCTTAATTGCTTGATTGGTTGCTTGCTTGCTTGCTCGCTCACTCGCTTGCATGCTTGCTTGCTTGTTTGCTGTTGGGTTTTTTTAACGTACTGTCTAAAATTGATTTGTTTTCGATGTCACACTTGAGAAGACCAAGCCAGAAAGTAAGATAGTCAGCATGGTTTGACGCCTTTGTTTTCGTCTTTTCTGAGTGCTTCCACCTCTTTTTCGTCTCCTCTTTCTTTTTGTTACTCGCCTTAAATGCACAGTTTTATTGACACTGGTCAGGCACAAAAGAAACACAGGAGACAGATATGGGTTCCCAGTCTGGTCAGACAATCCTGGCAAGATCTCTGAGTGCAACTATTACGTCTGGACAATGATATAACGGAGAAAATGGCAATCACACATAAACTCCTTAATCCCTGAGGGTGACTGTAATAGGCCTACACCTAGAATTTGCGACAAATCAGAAACTAGACCCAGACACTGAGTTTTAAAACCGTTGGTCCAGGCA
>JAPXFY010000026.1:35917613-35922613 GCA_030674185.1 Monoplex corrugatus | reverse complement strand
CCTTCACCACGGGTTGGCCTGGTATTGCATTCAGTGCTTCCAGGATTGGCCCATTAAATTATTGTTCTAGGCTAGGTAAGGCCTCAGGACCTGGCCAGTTCATGGGTTTATATGCAGGCTTTAAGGCATGTGCCATGGTTACCGTACACACGGCACCTGTGATGTAAGTGCGTACGGAATTCGTTCCGAGCGCAGAGACGTCGTCTTGAGAAACTGAAACTGAAACTGAAAGCTGAAAATGATCTTCCCATCGAAGCTACCAGTATTTGAAGAGCAGACATTGTCTACCTGATAAGACACACTTCTTCAGAACTGTAGGGTTATGCTCAGGCTCTCAATGAGGTCTGCCAATTAACAGACGACAGATTGGGGTCAAGCACCTATGGAGTTGTCCGAGCGCAATGAAAGCCTCTCGAGTAAACTCCAAGGTTTTCATTCGATCTTGCCAAGTGTTATTGCAGACCTTCTGCAGATGTCTTTGGTGAATCCCTCCCAGCTGTGGAATGTGCCGGCGGTAGGTAGACCGGGTCTGGCAATTATTCATCAAAGCGCTTCAGACTGCCGTGTTTTCTGTACATAGCAATGTTTGTGGAAAGCCTGATGGATACGTTCTTGCCACCACAATCTTTGGTCAACTTTCCATAGGCAGAGCTGGCCTTGGTTTCAGTTTCAGTTTCAGTTTCAGTTTCTCAAGACGACGTCTCCACGCTCAGAACGAATTCCATAATTTTATGCACTATCGTCACAGGTGCCTTGTGTATGGTAATCGTGGCACAAGCCTTAAGCCTGCACATAAACCCATGAGCTGGTCAGGTCCTGAGGCCTTACCTAACCTATGTTTTACCTAGTCTATATCTTATACTGGTATTGTATCAGCAGCAGCACCTCAGCATCAAGAGACCCATTGCTGTTCACTGCACTGCCCCCAGGTAGCAGAATGTGTGTCTTTTCTTTGATCTCTTTGGTTGTTGATGATAATCGAAGATGGTGAAGCGCAAGAAGGCTGAGGTGGTATTGGCTGAAAAATAGCATGGACTTAAAAATCATAAATGTGTTTATGCCATTATCTTCGACAGTAAAAACGTGATGTCCCCTCTCTCTGTCTCTCTGTCTCTGTCTCTGTCTCTGTCTCTCTTCTCTCTCTCTCTCTCTTCTCTCTCTCTCCTTTCTCGTCTCTCTCTCTCTTCTCTCCGTCTCTCTCTCTTTCTCTCTCTCTCTCTCTGTCTCTGTCTCTCTCTCCGTCTCTCTCTTTCTCTCTGTCTCTCTTGTCTCTGTCTCTGTCTTCTCTCTTGTTTCTCTCTCTCCGTCTCTCTCTCTCTCTGTCTCTCTGTCTCTCTCTCTCTCTCTCTGTCTGTCCCTGTCTCTGTCTCTATTCTGTCTCTGTCTCTCCCTCTCTCTCTCTCTCTCCCTTTCTATCTCCTTCTCTTTTTTTTGTCTCTGTCTCTTGTCTCTCTCCCTCTCTCGCTCTTTCTGTCTTCTTCCCCTTCTCTCCTTCTTTGTTTGTGGGAATGGGAGAGCTTTCATGTTTTGTCTATCTCATCCTTCTCTCTCTCCCTCTCAGACTATGTCTTACACACACACGTTTTCTTCCCCTCCCCCCCTCTTTTTCTCTTTCATTCACACACAGACACATACCCCCACACACACACACACACCACACACCACACACTCTCCACACACACACGCACGCACGCACACACACACGTACGACGCACGCACGCACACACACTCACACACACACACAACGCACGCACGCATACACACACGCACGCATACACACACACACACGCACACACATACACACACGCGCGCACACACCCGCACGCTCGCACGCACGCACACACACGCACACACGCACATACACACACACACACACATACAAACACACACACACACACACACACACACACACACACACACAACAAACAACACACACACACACACACAATTAATCACTCGATCCCCGTGTACATCTTTCCTTCTGTCTCTCACAAAGACCAAAAACCAAAAACCCAAAAACCATCAGATGCCCTTTAATCTCTAATTTCCTTGTGCATTGTATCTTATATCATTGATTCATTGATATAATGTTTTATTCAATATTTTTAGTTTTAGGCAGATACGTAAAATTAGCACAGCAAGATTGAAATGATGGCTTTTAGCTAGTGATTTTTACAGTTGGAAAGTAGATAATAATTTTTGCTGTCATTGTCCAACAAAATGACTGTAGCTAAGAATTTCCATGTTGGAAAATGAAGACACATTTTCGGTGTCATTGTCCGTTGAAATGCATTGTAACTAGTAATTTCTGCGATTAGGCAATAAAAAATAATGATCTTTGTCATTGTCCAACAAAATGTCCTTTAGCCTTATGTTACGTTAGTTACGTTATGTTATGCTATTTATGTATGTTATGTTATTAATTAAATGTTATGTTATGTATGTTATGTCATGTATGTATGTTATGTATGTTATGTTATTATGAAATGTTATGTTATGTTATGCATTCATGTTATGTTATATGTTATGTTATGTTATGTTATGTTATGTTATGTTATGTCATGTCATGTCATGTTATGTCATGTTATGGTTTGTTATGGTTTGTTATGGCTATAGTTATTTAAAGCCTAGCCGACTGCGTAGAGCCTTATCAGGGCTGTAACCGCTTCAAAACATACAAAACTTCAACAAGAAAAAAAAAGAAAAGAAAATTAATTACGCATATCAATGCATTCACGCACATAATCTAAGGACATGCCCCTGGCGTTGACCTCTCCGTCCAATTTATCGCACAGGGGAGATTAAAAAACACACCTGAATACAAATATAAGCATACATAAGGACACCAAAACATATATAAAAACAGGCATGAATTACCTGAAATTGCTTCCGCATATCTCACTTCCCTAGAGCCAAAAATGCACTTAATACATGTACCCCAATTATCAACCCCCAAGAAAAAGTCCATAAGACTTTATCGAACACATACAGGTGAATGGACCATTAACGGCAGAAAATGATAGTAGAAATAACAGAAAGCAAAGCAACAAGGCAGAAACAAAGAGAGTGACAGAAAAGAGAAATTTCTAGCACAGAATTTCCAGAAGGGGGGGGGGGGATACTAATTGTACTGATAGAGCTCCCGGCATCCCCACGGGGGAAGTCCTTTAACTAATAACTTCTGTCGCTGATAAATAAATAAAAAAGGGGGGGATTGTTGTTGTCATTGTCTATTAAATGGCTTTAAATTGATAGGTTGGAAAGTATGGAATCATTGTCCTTGTTGTTGTCCACTAAAGTGGCTTTCAACTCATGACATCATTAGAAAATAATTAATTGTTGTTGTGTCATTGTCACTAAAATGGTTTTTAACTAATAACTTCTATTGTTGGGAAATAAATAGTCGTTGTTTTCACTGTCCACTAAAATGCTATTTAACGATTAACTTTCAATATTGGAAAATAATAATTATCGTTGTGATTATCCACTAAAACGGCATTTAATGACAGCTTGTACTTTTGGAAAATCATCACTGTCATTATTGTGTCATTATCACTAAAGTGACTTTTAACTAATAACTTCTACCGTTGGGAAATAAAGAATCATTGTCGTTGTTATCGTCCACCAAAGTGCCGTTTAACGATTAACGTCCAATGTTGGAAAAATAATAATTGTCGTTGTGATTGTCCACTAAAATGACATTTAATAATAACTTGTACTTTTGGAAAAAATGCTATTCAGCGATTAACGTCTAATGGTGGAAAATAATAATTGTCGTTGTTATTGTCCTTAAAATGGCATTTAATGACAACTTGTACTTTTGGAAAATTATCACTGTCGTTGTCATTGTCCACTATCCTCTATTTCTCCACTTTTCTACTCTCTCTCTCTCTCTATCTCTCACTCACACTCTCTCTTCAAACATGCTCTCTCTCTCTCTCTCTCTGTCTTCTCTCTCTCTCTGTCTCTCTCTGTGATAACACACACACACATACACACACTCTTTCACTCTCTCTATGTGGTACACACACACACACTCTCTCTGTCTCTCTGTCTCTGTATCTGTCTCTCTGTCTCTGTCTCTTTCTCTGTCTCTGTCTCTGTCTCTCTCTCTCTTTCTCTCTGCCGCGTATTATCTTCCCTGCCCCTCTCAACCCTCTCTCGAATTCCTACCTTTATCCCTGTTCAATTCTCATTCATGCTGGCTGCCTGCGCATGTGGCTTCAGATGTGCTTGTGACGTCACGATCCCTATCAGAGCGCTCGATCAGGAACGATAACTGCTTTGACACTTCCTGGGCCCCACAGGGGATCCATGCCAAATGTGCGTCGAAAGTTCAATTCGGTCTCATCGAGTTCATTGTACTTGACGTGAAGTGGCACAAAAACAAACAAAACAAAACAAAACAAACAAACAAGACGAAACAAAACAAAAGAAAACAAACAAACAAAAAACACAACAAAAAAGAGACAAGATAGGGGAAAACAAAAAAGAAAAGGAGAATGAGAAGAAGAACGAGACAGTCAAGGCATTCTAATAGTCTGTTTATTTAAATGACACACCCACACCACACACACACACACACACACACACACACACACACACACACACACACACACACACACACCACACACACACACACACACACACACACACACATACACACACACAGCTGTCTTCGGTCTTCGTGAAACATTCCTCCTTACGACCTGTTGGGCCATGCCATAGCAAGAGGTAGTCAGCAGTAGGTAGTAGCTAAAAGATTTACCTACAAATGTGAAAAACGTGCAAAAAAAAAAAAAAAAAGATTTTCCATTAAGCAGACTGCGTTACGTTTGTGTTACTAATTTCGTTCAAATTAGTCTTCATACATCGGAACTGTCTTTGAAGTAATAGTGGTTTTTTGTTGTTGTTGTTGTTTGTTTTGTTTTTTTGTTTTTGTTTTGTTTTGTTTTGTTTTTTTGTTGTTTTTTGACAACCCCTGTTTATAATTTTCATGA
>JAPXFY010000026.1:35902613-35907613 GCA_030674185.1 Monoplex corrugatus | reverse complement strand
ATCCCACCCCCCAAAAAGTGCTTAAATTCCGCACTTTTTCAGTAAGGTTTCCGAAGAGCACTTTTCCCGGGAATTTCTCTCGTTCAAAACTCATGATGACCTTGGGAATTACAAAATCTGGATTCCTTTTATACTAATGTTTGTAAACAAGACAAATGGAGATTTTCAGAATGGCTTGATCATCTTGCCTTCCTTTGTATCATTTTATCTTTTCTATTTTCTTTCTGCTAGGCAAAAAAGAAAAAAAAAAAGGAATAAAGAGATTGGGAGTTTTTGTTTTCATTAATTGGTTGATTAATTTGTTTTTATTTCGTTTCTTCTTCCTTTTAGTTATTTCTATTGTCTTGTTTGTTTCCTTTTGTGTTTGTTTTCCGCCCTTTCTATATATTCTTTTTCTTTTCTTTGTTTTTATTCTGCAGAGACAAAAGGAAAGAGACAAAGAGAAAGGAAAAAGCGAGGTTGTACTTTTTTTCTTGTCTGTTTTTCGTTCTTTTACACACACACAACACACACAACACACACACACACACACACACACCACACACACACACACACACACACACACACCACACACACACACACACACACACACACACACACCACTCACTCTCTCTCTCCCTCTCTCTCTAATAGACTTCTTTCGTTCCTTTTTTTCTTTTTCTTTTCTTTTTTTTTTTTTTTTTTTTTCCCTCGAGACAAGGCAAGAATTTTCCTCCCTTCTCGTTCACTTTTTAAGGTGAGGAAGAAATAATTATGTATGTGAGGGAGGGGAGGGGGTGGGTAGGAAGAAGGGCAAGGATTTAAAATGTCTGCGGATAGGGTTAAGGGTGGGTGGGGTGGGGGAATGGAATGATCAGCAAAAAAAGACAACTAGAAACGAAACAAAACAAAACAAAACATTTTTTTTTCTTAATTTTCGGGTATGGTTCTAATATACGAGTGGGAGGGGAGAGAACTGAAAGACTTTTTTTTCTTCTTATTTTTCGGGTGAGGTTCTAATGTACGAGGAGGGGAGACAACTGATACCCCAGTCAGTGAAACGTAGATATCAAGACCTCCCGTTACCACGGCTTCTTGGCTGGTAATGAAAGCAATCACTTACACCAAGCCACCATTTTCCGAACCAGCGAGTGCGAAAAACAGCCCCCCTTTCTTTCTTTCTTCTGCTTCTCCTGCTCCTTCTCCTGATTTCTCCTCCTTCCTCCTCCTCCTTAGCTGCCTCTCCTGTGTTCTTTACGCCCTCGCCCTCGCCCTCGCCCTCCCCCTTCCTCCCCTCCCCCCCCCCCCCCCTGTCCCTCACCTTGCAGTTACCACTTACCGTCACTATTCGCTTTTCTAACAGCCAGGAATGTCTTTCTTGTTGTATTCTCTCCTCTGTCTCTGTCTCTGTCTCTCTCTCTGTCTCTGCTGTCTGTCTGTCTCTCTCTTGTCTGTCTGTCTTCGTCTGTCTCTCGT
Source organism: Monoplex corrugatus (assembly GCA_030674185.1). Classification (NCBI taxonomy): domain Eukaryota; kingdom Metazoa; phylum Mollusca; class Gastropoda; order Littorinimorpha; family Ranellidae; genus Monoplex; species Monoplex corrugatus. The sequence goes on along the minus strand of JAPXFY010000026.1, from coordinate 35,906,158 downwards.
CTGCTGCTCTCTCTGTCTGTCTGTCTCTCTCCGCATCATTCTCCCCAACACGCATCGACTCACATCACACACACACATCACACACACCACACACACACACACACACACACACACACACACACACACACACACACACACACACAACACACACACACAACACACACATCACACACACACACACACACACACACACACATACACTACACCCTGTTTATCTTAATTTACTTATTATTCATTTGTTTATTTCTTACTAACTATTTATTTATACTTACTACTACTTACTTACTTACATATTTACTTACTTTACTACTTACTTACTTGCTTGTTATTTTTCTTCTAAAAGCACATATATGAATGACTTAAAATACACTACACACACACACACACACACACACAACACACACACACACACACACACACACACACACACACACAACACCACACCACACACACTACACACACACACACACACACACACACACCACTACACACACAGCACAGCCGCACAGACAACACACACAACACATACACACACATACACACACGCACACACACACACACACACACCCAAACACACACACACACATACACAGAGTCAAATGGCTTAGGGAATTGCAGATTCTGTGCATCCATTGCAGCGTGGACATCAAGTTATCATACCGAAATGTAAACAACTTCACAAAGAAACAAAAAGAGGACAGGCGACACCACACCACACACACACACACACACACACACACACACACACACACACACACACACACACTACACACAGACACACACACACAGACACACATCAACACACACAACACACACAAGACACACACACACACACACACACACACACATACACACACACACACACCAGACACACACTACAACACACACACACACACAACACACAGACCACAACACACACACACTACACACATACATATACATACACACACACTCACTCACTCACTACACGCGCTCACATACATACACTACACCATGCACGCACGCACGAGCACACACACAACACACACACACACACACACACACACACACACCACACAACATACAAAATCACTCCCACCCTACTTTAACAAACACAACAACAACAAAGGGAAATTATTTCATATCAACCTGTGGAATACGTAGTGCGTGTGTCTGTATGTGTTTGTCTATCTGCAACAAAAATACGTGGACACGAGTTTCTCAGCGGTTTTTTTTTTTTTTTTTTTTGTTTTTGTTTTTGTTTTGTTTTTGTTTTTTTGTTTTTTGGTGGATCTGTACCAGATTTTGCTCAAGCTGAGGATCGTTATGGAGTTGTGAAAAACAGTTTAAAAGACAAGATGCGGCAGTCAAGATCGCACGGAAACCACCATCCACCCCTAAAAACAAAACGTGGTTGAAATAAGCGCTTTTAGTGTAAGGTGTGTGCACAACACTAGCTCAGGAACTTGTCAAAATATCTAAAAATCTGATTCCACTGTTATAACAGTCTGTCGTTGTACTTGATACACGTCAAACATTTTATTTAATGGGAAGTCTTTTTCACATCACAGTGACTGGTATTCTCTCATCATCATCATTATCATCATCATATGCCCTGCCGCATGGCGTTGGCGATCATGGCCCTCCACACGAATCTATCCCCTGTCGCTGCAAGTACATCTCCCACCTTCTGGTCTTCACCACCTTACAAGTCCGTCTAATAGTTTCTCTCTGGGTCTGCCTGGTGTTCTCTTTCCTCCACTTTCCTGTTGTGACCAGGTGTCTAATTCCTCTTTCCGTCATAAAATGTCCTATGAATGTTGCTTGTCTTTTCTTAATCTTCTTCATTAATAATCTTCTTGTGTCTGCCTCATTCTAGATCAACTTATCTTCTTGACTGCATTGTCTGAAGCAGAACTTGTCAGAATTTTTTTTTTTTTAAAATTGGCTTTCTGTATATGCTTAAAACGAAATCTGTTTTCTACAATCATCTAAAATGTTCTTCTTCACAATGTACCTATATGTACAATGCTCAAAGTGTTGCTTTTACCGTCAGACAAAAGTTGAACTTTTAAGAGACTGATACATGCACATTGAAGGGAAGACTGCTTTTTTAGGATCATCGCACTCAGGGTCGTTACCTTTGCACTCACCCCTTTTTTGTCCCATTTTTTGCGCCACTTTAATGGCCACAGAAGCTGGCACAGTTTTTTTTTACAATGCAATGATGATGATGTCGATGAGGATGATAATCATGATGCTATGGAGTTCCATATAAGATTGACACTTTGTGACAGAGCTGTACTCAACGCGGCAGGGCACCTGATGATGATGATGATGATGATGATGTATGTATGTATGTATGTTTGTATGTATGTATGTATGTATGTATGTATGTATGTATGTATGTATGTATGTATCTATGTATGTATGAATGCATGTTTGTATGTATGTTTGTAGGTATGTATGTATGTGTGTATGCATGTATGTATGTATGTTCGTTCGTTCGTTCGTTCTTTGATTTAACGTCTTTTCACTATAAGTGATATGATATTATATAAGTGTATGTATGTTTGTATGTATGTATGTATGTATGTATGTCTCGTATGTATGTATGTATGATGTATGTATGTATGTATGTATGTATGTATGTATGTATGTACGTATGTATGTATATATGTATGTCTCGTATATATGTATGTATGTATGTATGTATGTATGTATATATGCATGTATGTATGTATGCATGTATGTATGTGTGTGTGTATGTATGTATGTATGTATGTATGTATGTATGTGTGTATGTATGTATGTCTCGTATGTATGTATATATGTATGTATATATGTATGTATGAATGTATGTATGCATGTATGTATGTTTGTATGTATGTGTGTATGTATGTATGTGTATATGTATATATGTATGTATGTATGTGTATATGTATATATGTATGTATGTATATGTATGTATGTATGTATGTATGTATGTATGTATGTATGTACGTATCTGTAACAGATGCAAACAAACACAGCAAAGAACGAAAGACAAGACAAACATACATCATCTTTTGCCATACATTAAATTAACCCATGTCACAGCTCAGTTGTTCTCTCTGTCTCTCTGTCTCTCTGACTCTCTGTCTCTCTGTCTCTCTCTCTCTCCATCAGTTTCCTGACGTGAAAGTTTTGTCTAATATCAACATAGAGCAAACTAGATACTTAACGTTGACACCTGGAAAATACATCTGCCTATTCTTATTAAAGTGAAGGTTTGCCTTGTCTGTCTGTGTAGCTGTCTGTCTGTCTGTCTCTCTTTCTTTCTCTCTCTGTCTCTCTTTATCTCTCTCTGTCTCTCTGTATGTCTCTCTCACTCTCTCTCTTTCATTCTGTCTGTCTGTCTCTCTTTCTCTCTCTCTCTCAGTCTCTCTCTCTGTCTCTCTCTCTGTCTCTCCCTCTCTCTCTCTCTGTCTCTCTCTGTCTCTCTCTGTCTCTCTCTCTGTCTCTCTCTGTCTCTCTCTGTTCTCCCTCTCTCTCTCTTTGTCTCTCTCTGTCTCTCTCTGTCTCTC
>JAPXFY010000026.1:35867613-35892613 GCA_030674185.1 Monoplex corrugatus | reverse complement strand
AAGCATAATATGCCATACAAGTGAAGCATAATGTGCCATACAAGTGAAGCATAATGTGCCATACAAGTGAAGCATAATATGCCATACAAGTGATGCATAATATGCCATACAAGTGATGCATAATATGCCATACAAGTGAAGCATAATATGCCATACAAGTGATGCATAATATGCCATACAAGTGATGCATAATATGCCATACAAGTGATGCATAATATGCCATACAAGTGATGCATAATATGCCATACAAGTGATGCATAATGTGCCATACAAGTGAAGCATAATATGCCATACAAGTGAAGCATAATATGCCATACAAGTGAAGCATAATATGCCATACAAGTGAAGCATAATGTGCCATACAAGTGAAGTGAAGCATAATATGCCAGACAAGTGAAACACAATACGCCACACCAGTAAAGCATACTATGCCATACAAATTAAGTGAAGCATAATATGCCATGGACAGTCAACAAGCAAAGCCAGAGCAAAATTGAGGCAGTCGAGATGTGGTTTCTAAGAAGAATGTTGAGAGTTCCATGGACAGCAAAGAAAACAAACAAGACAGTCTTGATGGAGGCGAGGCAGACACAAGAAGATCATTCATAGGGAAGATTATGAAACGACAGGCAACATTTATAGGCCATTTTGCCCCCATCCCCCCCCCCCCCCCCCATCCCAATGACACCAACCACCCTATCCTTACGAAATCATCTTGTGTAAAAAGCCCCCACCCCGTCCCCTACTCATCCCTCCCAACACACACACACACTTAATACCAAAAGAACAAAAAAGGAAGGACCAAAGCTGAGAAGCCAGACTGCGTGAAACCTCCCCCTCCCTCCCCATTCCTCCTCCTCCTCTCTCACCAACCAATCCCCCCCAAGAGGTAGAGTGAGAATGAAAGCCCCCTCCACCAACTTTCTCACATCACTAACACCACCTACACACATCCTGTTCAGTTCTAGAGACAACTTGTTATTTTCGTTTAAAGCCCAGCCGACTGCATACAGGCTATGGCTATTTTGATTTCAAAACGTACACGATACTTCAACAGGAAAGAAAACAAGGAAAGGAAAAGAAAATTATCAAGTAGCCTACACATATTAAAGCATTCGTGCAAAATAATCTGAGGGGAGATGCCCCTGGCGCTGACCACTCCGTCCAGTTTAGCACACATGGGATTTAAAAATACATACCCGAAAACAAATTTCAACATAACATCGATCCCTTGGCCAGTTACTGGATCCAAACAAGTACCATATTATCAATCCTAAGAGGAAGTATGTAAGACTTTACCGAACACATACTGGTGAATCGACCAATAAGGCAGGAAATGATAGAAGGGAGAAATACAGAAAGCAAAGGAAGCCAGAAACAAAGAGAATGACAGAAATGAGGAAATTTCTATCACAGAATTTCCAGAAGGTGGGGGATACTATTTACGCTGAAATAGCCTCCCGACAGGCATCCCCACCGGGGATTCTAGACTCTAGATCCCAAGTCACCCAACAGACAGATACATATACATACACATATTTGTGTTATATATATATATATAATATATATATATAATTATATATTATATATATATATATATATATATATATATATTATATATATATTACACACCCCTGTTTGACTCCGCTTTTGATGGGGAAGGGATCCGAGTTGGAGCCAACGTACTGGACGGTGCCTTTCATGTCCTCATGAAAGGATATGATCATCCTCAGGAGCTTGGGGGGGACATCCAATTCTCTGCAGCAGTGTAAACAGGCCTGTCCTGCTGACCAAATCGAACGCCTTGGTCAGGTCTATGAAGGCGATGTACAGAGGGCGTCTCTGCTCGCGGCACTTCTCTTGCAGCTGCCTCAGAGAGAATATCATGTTGATCATTGATCTCTCAGCTCTAAACCCGCACTGCGCCTCTGGGTAGACGCGTTCTGCAAACGACTGCAGTCTGTTCAATACGACGCGGGTGAAGGTCTTCCTGACAATGCCCTGCTCACAAAGAGACGCTTGCGCTGGCTTGGCCATGTTACCCGCATGCAAGATGGCAGAATACCCAAAGACATTTTGTACGGCGAGCTTGCTACTGGCTCCAGACCCACGGGAAGGCCCATACTCCGCTACAAAGATGTGTGCAAGCGGGACCTCAAGGCGGGTGGCATTGCACCAGCAGGCTTCCAAGTGGTAGCAGCAGACCGCAGCAGCTGGAAACTTGCCATCAATTCGGCCATCAAGACATCCGAGCAGAGGAGAGAGGAGCAGTGGGAAGTAAGAAGAGCACGCAGACGCCAGAGAGCAGGGTCAGCGCCTTCGGACGACACCATCTTCACGTGCAGCAACTGCAACAAGACCTGCCGTTCGAGGATCGGGCTCTACAGCCACAGCCGACGCTGCAGTTCCACCGCAGAATGACTTCCAAGGCACAATCTCCATTGTCTCCCGAGACAGACGGATGCCAATACAATATATATATATATATATTATATATATATATATATATATATATATATATATATATATATATATAGATAGATAGATAGATATACACGAGTATATATATGTATATATATATATATAATATATATATATATATTAGACAGACATATAGACAGACAGATAGATAGATAGATAGATAGATAGATAGATAGATAGATAGATAGATACATACATATAATACATAATCTGTATTAATACATACTGCCAAATTTAATGACCTTTTCGGGGAAAATAAACACACACATTGTATCCTTTATTCTCAATAAACAACAAAACATTTGTTATGAGCGAGTTACATAATAGACTGAATATCAACAAAAGTGTTCAGACTGTGTATAGACAGACAGACAGACACACTCACACACACACACATATATATATGTGTGTGTGTGTGTGTGTGTGTATGTATGTGTGTGTGTGTGTGTGTGTGTTGGTGGTAGATAGATAGATAGTAAGAAAAAGATAGATAGATAGAAATAAAGCTGTAATATACACACGAATATACATATATATAAACACACACACACATACACGTGTGTGTGCGTGCATGCATGTGGACGTGTGTGTGTGCGTGCGTGTGTGTGTTCGTTCGTTCTTTAATTTAACGTCTGTTCACTGGAGTGTGGTGTGTGTGTGTGTGTGTGTGTGTGTGGCGTGCGTGCGTGCGTGCGTGCGTGCGTGCGTGCGTGCGTGTGCGTGTGGTGTGTGTGTGTGTGTGTGTGTGTGTGTGTGTGTGTGTATCATGAATGAATGCATGATGGTAAATCCCCCTCTTGTGATTGAGACTACGAAATGCGAAGAATGGTCGATCCAGACATGCTCTGGAATTTATCACATTAAGTACTACATCCGGAGGGCTCAGAGGCCATATGCAAATGAAGAATCATGACACCACTGTGCCTGGCTTCTGCATAGTGACTGGTAATCACTGACACTTCAACTAAAAAAAAATCAAACGGAATCGATCGTTTTTCTTCTTGAGAAAACGTACGCTTATGAATGCAACTTCGAAACAATTCATCCGAAGAAAACTTCCATAACAAAAAATATATATAACAATTCATCCGAAGGAAACTTCCATAACAAAATATCTTATCACAAAGAACCACACAGAAAAATAATGTGATACAAAGCTGACATGATGTCTGCATACATTTAGAGGGAAAAGGGCTGTTGTGTATACAACTTGTGGAACCTTGAGACGTGATGTGATGTCTTTAGATACTTACAACAATGAAACTGCTTGTCATCTCTTTAGCTTCTTTTTGAATATGTTGTTTTTTTTTTTTCCTTCTCATAACGTTTTGAGCGCCTATTCTTTGTGTCATCTTTAGTAAACGTTTGACAAAAGCCAGTTGCTCGGAAAATTTGTAGCCTACCTGGTCTTGTCTTGTCTAGAATCAAGTATGCGTTCTGCATCTATTTTTGTGTATGTCTACTTCTTATTTACCATACTTTAATTACTCTCTCCCCCCCCCCTCCCCACCGTGGGGATGACGGGGCTCTTTCAGTACAAATAGTATCCCCATGGCCCACCTTCTGGAAATTCTGTGCTAGAAATTTCCTCTTTTCTGTCACTCCTCTTTGTTTGTTTCTTCCTCCTTTGCCTTCTGTCATTCCTTCCTATCATTTTCTGCCTTGCTGGTCCATTCATAGGTATGTCATCGACATAGCCTTACCTGTTTTCTCTTAGGATTGATATTTGGGTACATGTATTAAGTGCATTTTTGGCTTTGGGGAAATGAGATATGCGGAAGCAATTTAGGTAATTAAGGCCTATTTCTTTTATATAAGTTTAAGTGTCCTTAATGATGCTTAAATTTGTATTCAGGTGTGTTTCTAAATCCCCTGAGCGATAAATTGGACGGAGTGGTCAATGCTAGAGGCATCTCCTTAGATTACGTGCATGAATGCATTGATATGTGTACTTGATTTTCTTTCCCTTTTCTTTTCCTGTTGAAGTATTGTGTATGTTTCGAAACGTTTAAGCCCTGATATGGCTCTACGCAGTCGGCTGGGGTTTAAGTAAAAATAACAATAAGTTTAATGAATGCACTCTAGTTGTATTACATTGTGTTCTGCTTTATACTGTGTCAGTCTTACGTGGTTTTCCTATGGTGTCATGTTTGCTGTGAAATCTTCTTTGAGTGATCCTTAGGCACATTGGCATTCCATTGGTCCCTTTTTATCCACTGGACGAGGCGGCAGGGAAGTTTAGTCTTTTTGTTATTATCCGTTGTTTGGTGTCTGTGAAGTTTTAGTCTTTTTGTTATTATCCGTGGTTTGGTGTCTGTTTGTGATCGTGCATTCGCGCTTGACAAAGGCCGGTTGGCCGAAAATTTGTGCTTGTCTTGTCTTGTTGTATTGAATACGCGTTCTTTTTGCTTTACTTGTTCTTCTGGTTCCTTTTTCCTTCTTTGAGTGATGTTTTCTTTTTATCACGTTTTGTGCATTTACTCTTTGTTGTCTTTTATATACGCTTGACAAGGACCAGGTGCCTGAAAATTTGCGCTTTGTCTTGTCTTGTCTTGTCTTGTCTTGTCTTGTCTTGTTGCATCACATACGCATTCTGCTTCTACTTTTTGTGTCTTTTTCGTTTTTACCTGCGTAAAATGACGTGTATTTTTGTTTTCATTTGTTTATGCGTGATATGATCTCTTAGGTGTTTACAACCATTGAAAATGTTTATTCTCTCTTTTAACTGACCCCTATATGCTTGTTTAATAAAGAAGATTAGGAAACGACAAACAACATGCATAGGGCATTTCATGAGGAAAGAGAAATTAGAGCGCCTGGTCACAACAGGAAAGCTGGAGGAAAAGGGAGCACCAGGTAGACCCAGGGAGAAATACTAGATAGACTTGCAGGGTGGCTGAGGACAGAGAGGGCGGGAGATGTACTTGCAGCGACGAGGAACAGATTTGTATGGAGGACCATGATCGCCAGCGCCATGCGGCAAAGTACATGATGATGATATATGCTTGTGTGTACTTTCAATTTTAATATATTCTGATGTTGTAAAATGATTGCATTTCACAAACATCTGTAAAATCCTTTGTCAAAGAAAGAAAAGAAAAGAGAAAAAACGAACCAAAAAAAAAAAAAAAAAAAAAAAAAAAAAAAAAAAAAAAAAAAAGGATGACTTAATGTATGATGAAGTTCAACCTTGCGATGTGGTTGTAACTAAGCTTTGCCAAAGATCTGTAGTGTAGTGGTTCGTGCAACAAACCAAACTACCGACTCCAAGATTGTGGGCTTGAATCCCCACCAATCCCTTCAAAGATCAGTTCAGGATTTTTTGTTTCCAACCGGCTCCAACCCAGATTTGAGTATGCTATGGGCTCATCCGGAAGACGGACCATACAGTCGAATCTCATCCACTTCATGGGGGCGTCATTGAGGGTGTTGCTAAAATCCTCTGACCAACGATAACTATATAACATGGGGCCGTCATTGAGGGTGTTGCTAAAATCCTCTGACCAACGATAACTATATAACATGGGGGCGTCATTGAGGGTGTTGCTAAAATCCTCTGACCAACGATAACTATATAACATGGGGCCGTCATTGAGGGTGTTGCTAAAATCCTCTGACCAACGATAACTATATAACATGGGGGCGTCATTAAGGGTGTTGCTAAAATCCTCTGACCAACGATAACTATATAACATGGGGCCGTCATTGAGGGTGTTGCTAAAATCCTCTGACCAACGATAACTATATAACATGGGGCGTCATTGAGGGTGTTGCTAAAATCCTCTGACCAACGATAACTATATAACATGGGGCCGTCATTGAGGGTGTTGCTAAAATCCTCTGACCAACGATAACTATATAACATGGGGCGTCATTAAGGGTGTTGCTAAAATCCTCTGACCAACGATAACTATATAACATGGGGCCGTCATTGAGGGTGTTGCTAAAATCCTCTGACCAACGATAACTATATAACATGGGGGCGTCATTGAGGGTGTTGCTAAAATCCTCTGACCAACGATAACTATATAACATGGGGCCGTCATTGAGGGTGTTGCTAAAATCCTCTGACCAACGATAACTATATAACATGGGGCCGTCATTGAGGGTGTTGCTAAAATCCTCTGACCAACGATAATTATATAACATGGGGCCGTCATTGAGGGTGTTGCTAAAATCCTCTGACCAACGATAACTATATAACATGGGGCCGTCATTGAGGGTGTTGCTAAAATCCTCTGACCAACGATAACTATATAACATGGGGGCGTCATTGACGGTGTTGCTAAAATCCTCTGACCAACGATAACTATATAACATGGGGCGTCATTGACGGTGTTGCTAAAATCCTCTGACCAACGATAACTATATAACATGGGGGCGTCATTGACGGTGTTGCTAAAATCCTCTGACCAACGATAACTATATAACATGGGGGCGTCATTGACGGTGTTGCTAAAATCCTCTGACCAACGATAACTATATAACATGGGGCGTCATTGACGGTGTTGCTAAAATCCTCTGACCAACGATAACTATATAACATGGGGGCGTCATTGACGGTGTTGCTAAAATCCTCTGACCAACGATAACTATAATGTAAACATATATAAAAACAGGCCTTCATTACCTAAAATTGCTTCCGCATATCACATTTCCCTAGAGCCAAAAATCCACCTATATAATATAAAAGTTTATATTCAGGACATGGTTAAGTTTTTCTTTTCAAGTTTAATACTGGATACATGAGACACATGACCTTAGGTGTCTGTATTGATGGCATCATCCTTTCCATGAAGCCTGGTTATTTTATCTAAAAAAAAAAAAAGGAGTACAAGTGGAAACCATGTAATGCACATCACACCAGTCACTTGGTCCACATTTTGCTCATTTTCAGTGAAGTCTTTAAATGAACTCTGTTCAGGTTTTTTTTCCTGTTTATTAAAGGTATGTCTGAACTCTTCAAAAATGTGTTTTGCTTGCTTTTTTTATTACTTTTAATTTTTCACCCTCATGTCCCAGGTCTTATTCCAGTATTGTAGACGTGCACACTTAATACATGTACCCAATTATCAATCCAAAGAGAAAGTACGTAAGACTTTATCGAACACGTACAAGTGAATAGACCATCACGGCTAAAATTGATAAGACAAAGAAATGACAGAAAGCAAAGGAACACGGCAGAAACAAAGCCAGTGACAGAATAGAGGAAATTTCTAGCACAGAATTTCCAGAAGAAGGGGATACTTTTTTTTACTGAAAGAGCCCCCGGTATCCCCACGGGGGTACTGAACTGATTACTAATGGATTACTTCACAATGACAGACAAAGCACAGAGAGAGAGAGAGAGGGAGAGAGAGAGAGGGAGAGAGAGGAGGGAGGGAGGGACAGAGAGATAGAGAGAGAGAACTCAGAACTCAAAACTGTTTAATGTACGTCGGCCTTAGGCCACAATACAAACACGTGAATGGAATGGGGGGGGGGGGGGGGGGGGATCCGGGTTTTGACAATTCCATACATATTTCATATAAACACAAACATATATATTCCAGTACAGAACATATACATGTACATATACACAAATACATAAAAAAGTATACACTGCACAATAATCACCGCAATTATACTAAGGAGTCAAAAGATCTCTACATTCTGTATAACATCGCAGATACTTAATCGTATTATCAGAATTATGATTTACATTACGTCTTTTAGTTCAAACAACAATGCATCAGTTAGACAGACATTAAATTATCATTCACTCATCTGATCAATAGTTTAACCATCAAAGAAAATAACTTGCATTAAGAGGAGAGAGAGAGAGAGAGAGAGAGAGAGAGAGAGAGAGAGAGAGAGAGAGAGAGAGAGAGAGAGAGACAGACAGACAGAGACAGAGAGAGAGAGAGACAGTGACAAACAGTCCAAGTCTCAAGTACGCCTACCTGTGAATAAGAGTGCTCCATGATGCTCGCCAAAACAACAGCTGTATCCATAGCAACACCGGACACCTGCGCAACAATCCCAAACACGCCTGGTATGTAAGTTAGTTAATGAGTTTGGCCTATTTCCCGATCGAGCCTCTGTGACGTACGGTACTCCTTCCACTTGCTCCTGTCCAACATAGCTGCCTTGATCTCATCGATGTTTTCGAGGCCAGTGTCCCTTTTGAGAAGATCAATGAAGTCTGTTGTCTTCCTTCCCATGTTCGCTCTCCCTCCAATTGGCTGCCACAGTACAAGTTGTGAAGCAACTTCCTCTGGATGTCGCATACAGTGACCGGTTAGGCGAAGCCTACGTGTTCTTATCTTGTCACTAACTTTAGGGAGGTATCCATATAGCTCTTCGTTAGTTGTGTGCTGCTTCCAAGAGACATTTAATGCCATCCTCAGCATGCGAGTATACGTCCCATCAAGACTCTTCTCCATCTGCTTTGTTAAGGTCCATGTTTCCGAGTTGTAGAGCAACACAGACTCGAAAGTGGATATAAAGAGACGAATCTTCAGTTCTTTTTTCAAGTTAGAAGTCCATATCATCTTCAGCTTGTGACATGCAGATCAAGCAAGGGCTTTTCGAAGAATGATATCTTTCTGACTGCTCTCCATCCTTCCGCCCAGATACTTGAAATTGGTGACTTGCTCGATGTCTCCCCTACTGATAGATTTCATATCGTTTTCACTACTTTCGTCGTACATCATCACTTTCGTTTTCTTAGCATTGCAGTGCAGTCCAGCTTTAGCTGCTTCAGCTTCAACCTGTTCCAGCAGCCTCTTTGTTTGTGATATTTCATTGGCTAGCAGTGCTATGTCGTCAGCAAAGTCGAGATCTGTCAAGCTGTCAGCAGGATATCGTCGACTTCTTCTGGGCTGCAGGGTAAAACCAAGTTCTTCTTCTTTTCCAGCTGTAGCCTTTCTCATCAGATTGTCCACGACTACAGCAAACAGATAAGGTGCAAGTGTGTCTCCTTGAAGTACTCCTGCTATTGGTATGTAAGCTGCCTCCGATCCTCTGACTTTTCGCTTTCCACGCACTAAGCTCAATACCTATGGTCCACGAGCCTTCTCTGTTTCTGGTCCACTCTCCTGGAACAAACTTCCTCTCTCAGTCCGTCAGCAACCTACTTTTGTCTCCTTCAAGTCCGCTCTCAAAACTCACCTTTTCTCCTCTGCATAAAATCCTGACCTCACTCAATCCCCTCTGCAGCCTGTCTCCACTCGGAGGGGAATCACATTGTAATATATAATTGTATATAATATGCTCTCTACAATTTTCCATTGCTTTTATTCTTTCTCCCCATTTATAGCCGTGTGCGTGTGTGTGTGTGTGTGTGTGTGCGTGCGTGCGTGCGTGCGTGCGTGCGTGCGTGTGTGTCTGTTTCAGCGCTTAGATTTGAATTTATCAAGATTTTGCGCTATATAAATAAAATATTGTATTGTATTGTATTGTACTTTAACGATGTCGAAAAGCCAGACTCTTTCTTCTTCGCCCCCCCCCCCCCCCCCTCAGCATCCCCCTTCCTCTCTAAGGGAAATTAGATATCATGTATCCATCGGCTGATCAGTGATCAACGGAAGTCAGTCACACTCGTTATTTCCACTGGTGAGTTGTGTGTGATAGTGACAATTTCCTTTTGTTTGTGTGTGTGTGGGGGGGATGTATGTGTATGTGTGTGGGGGATGTATACGTGGTGTGTGTGTGTGTGTGTGTGTGTGGGGGGGGTTATGTGTATGTGTGTGTGAGAGTGTGTGGTATTGTGTGTGTGTGTGTGGTGTGGTATTGTATGTGTGTGTGTGTGTGTGTGTGTGGTGTTGTGTGTGTGTGTGTGTGTGTGTGTGTGTGTGTGTGTGTATGCGTGTGTGTGTGTGTATGCGTGTGTGTGTGTGTGTGTGTGTGTGTGTGTGTGTGTGTGTGTTCTGTACGTTTTGTTGTTCATTGTTGGTGTTGTGGTGGTGATGGTTGTTTTGTCACTGTTGTTTTTTTCCTTTGTCTTTGTCCTGTTTCAATCTTCATTAAAAGAAAAAAACAACAACAAAAAACAAGATGGTCTAGCCAATCTAACAATCTCCCTTTTAACACAAAAAGAAATATTACTACAGAAAAGTATCCATTCAGAACTCACACAGTTCTCACTGCAATAAACACGAGAATTGTTCCAGTAAATCCCCATTTAACGTCATTACGCTTGTCATATCCAACCAAATAAATGCAAAGTGGCACACTGTCGCTCTAAGATGTGCCACTCTGCATTAGTTGATGTAGTAAGTGCACTAAGCTGCATATGAATTTACTTGAACAAAGTCCTCTTTTAGCGTCACGCACTCTACCATATCCAACTAATACACAGCGAGTATGTTCCACTCTGCATTAGCTGGATATGGTGGAGTGTGTGAGGCTAAAAGAGGACTTTTTCCAAGTTAATTTCTACGCAGTTAGTACACTTACTACATCCAACTTAATTCAGACTGGCACAGCATAGAGCGATAGTCTGCCACTCAATATTAACTGGTATTGAGTGTATGACATTAAACCACTAATATTATGATATTGTTCATTCAAATAATACAATGGTTGGTGTGTGTGTGTGTGTGTGTGTGTGTGTGTGTGTGTGTGTGTGTGTGTGTGTGTGTGTGTATGTGTGTGAGCGTGTGTGTATCCATATGCTCAAAGACATGTTAGATAACACGCTGACAAACAAGTGCTGTTCTTAGTACTGTATCCAAATTACTGTCCTCAAATTTCCACAACTTTATTCCATTATTGCAACACTTCATATCACAGCAATAAACACATATTTTAGTTTAAGACTTGGGGCTTTATCAGCAGTTTCAATCCTAAAGCAAAAGTGACAGCCCACATTCAAACAAACGGGGACAAGAAAAACACAAAAAAAACAAGAAATGAACGAGTATTTGATATAACATTGTTATTGTTATTGTCATTGTTGTTTAAAGCCAGCTGACTGCGTAGAGCCATATCAGGTCTATAACCACTTCAAAACATACAAAACTTCAACAGGAAAAAAAAAAAAAAAAAGAAGAAAATTAAGTACGATTATATCAATGCATTCTATTTTTGGATTCTATTTTTGAGTTTTTCTCATCAACATTTCGTAACAATGACCACATCACAGCCTAAAATTGTCACTGATGATATTCGTCGTGCGTACCGCCTTGTCCCCTATCATCTTCTCCCTTTAACTTATTATTCCAGTCGCTTTTCTTAAATGTGGGTATTAAAGAAAAACTGAGACTGTTGTCTCAATAACGTTGTACCACTGGTGGTGTCTTTTTTTTACAGGTGTAAACTGCATTAAAGTTTCGCAGTAAAACAGTATGTGTTAACAAACGAATAGTTCTATTCTTTTAATAGTTATTGTAAGAAAAAGAAGATTGTCAGAACAACTTGATCATCTTGTGTTTTTTTTTTTTTTTCATTTATTTTCCTACTTCTTCCATGTCTTTTTCTCTTTTTCTTTTTCTCTTCACTCTTCTTCTCCTTCATTTCATATTCCCTTTGGTGTGTGTGTTCGTGTGTTTGAGTGGGTGTGGGTGCGGGTGCGTGGGTCCGCGAATGAGAAAGAAAAACAAAGAGAGAGAGAGAGAGTCCAAATTCTTGCCAGCAACCTCTGTCACCTTGGCGACAAGCATAAAAACGCCCAAGATGCAAGGAACCACCATTGACAAGTGGGCGGAGAGATTACTGATATTATGTTACGATACATCATCCCCTCAACGCCACTGTGGAGAAAGCTGACCAGACAACAGAACACATCCCCCAGAACTGAGACTGCTAATGATCGCTGTGGGAGATGATCCGGTCGACGTCTTTGAGCCTGTATTAGAAGCTGTGAGGGCCTGTTGTCAAGCTACGCAAAATGATCGGTTTAGTCCTTGAGACCAAACTCCCCAATGTGACGACTAACGAGAAAATGATGGAATTACAAAGTGGGCTGCTGCAGATGTCACTGTGTGGGCAAACAAATCAAGTAACAGACTACATCAACATATTTTTATACTGTCCAACACCTAACACATACTAATTCTGGGGGGAAAAGATGTCTAAATTCTTGATTTCTTACACAGATGTAAAACCCAAAGTACACAGTTACGCGAGAAATGTGTGGCAGAAGGACAGGAATGAACAAGACAGACAACAAACTTTTCCAAATCCACTCCAACCTGAAAGAAATTCTCCCATCTGCTGCAGGAAATCGTAAGAAAGAGACAGCGTTATGTAGGTTACACACGGGTCACACATCCTACACATCCTACACTACGCTTATACTCGTAATTTTATTTGAAATCTTTATGCTTAACCTGCACTCTATTTTTACTATTTTAATGTTTATTGTGATAATTGGCACTTGGTCTATGTGAGAGCAGCGCGCTGTGATATGCGAGAGTATGTGATATTATAATGTATGTGATAATATTAATTGTTTGTTTTTAATGCCTTTATAATTTATAATGTATAATTTTATGTCTAATTTGTAATGTGATTGGCAACGTAATTTCCTTCGGGACAAATAAACTATCTTGTATCTTGTATCTTGTATCATTCGTACCTTTTAAAAAATGAAGAAGCACCATGGTTTATACCATGTGACGAGCAACAGAGCATCAGACACCTCCTCCTTGATTGCTGGGACTCGTTGAAGAACCTCTTCTGAGATGTCCCTCCTGATGCAATTTTCCAGTTTTTACAAGAGATCAATAGATTTCACCTGATATGATTTTACGGCTGTTTTTCTTTAACTTGCATCTTAGACTTGCAGGATTAACGATGAGCATGGTTTTTAACTGTTGTCTTTCATCTTAGTGGTGTCAGCCCTGATACGGTTCTAGTAGTCGGCTGGGTGGGCTATAAGCAATATAAACTTGAACTTGGTTTCTGCCATCCATGTCACGTTTTATGGTTAAAAGACATGTAATCAAGATTTCCCTGACTCTGACGTTTTTGGGGAGTGAAGCTGGTACATACCTCTCCTTTTCTCATCACTGCTTTACCTTTCCCAACCCCAAATTTACAGATGGTGGATGAACTGGAAGCAACAGGCCTCACTTGTCTCACCTGTCGGCGTCACCAGGTTCCATATTGGCCGCTGCACACCTGGACACCACCATCTCCCTCCATGCCGCTCTGTCTTGACTTCTGTGGACTATTTCTTCAACAGTTAGGCCACTGATGTTGGTTATGTTCTCGATGTATGAGATTGGAGGTCTGCCTTTCTCCCTTTTTGCCACTGTTTTTCCTTAAAAGAAGGTTGCCATGAGGTCTGTGTTCTTGTTGCATGACACATGGCCAATGTATTTTAGTCTTCTTTTGTTGATGTCTGTTAGTTTTCAATAAAGTAGGTAACTGACAGACTTCCATCTGAGTTCAATAAAGTAGGTAAATCACAGAATTCCAGTTGAGTTCAACCTACCTGGACACTTCTGCTGGTGGGTGAAGAATGGAGATTTTTTCCAAACTCTCAGTCAGCACATAAGTGCAAAACCCTGCCAATGCCTACACTCCCCTTTGTGTGTATATGCATGCAGAATATTAACTAGGCATAGCCACCAAAGGTGCAGATCATGTCACAGCACAGTGGAACGTGGTCAGCTTGCCTAACAGCTTACTTCTACATGCTCCACTGAAAAGTCTGATTACGGTTAATGCACAGTGAGTCCAAATGAGAATATCGCTATACATGAAGGATTTCTAACTCCAGGTATCCTTACGTCACAACCTTTATACTTAACCCTTTTCCTACCAAGAAAATAGGTCACTGTACTAACTATTGACCAAGTAATGTTAGGAGAGAGACTTCAGAAACACTCAAATTACGCCTGTTTTTTGCCATTTTTGCCGCTTCAAACATCGTGTAAATGCAGAAAGGAAATGACAAGAGTATACTCCCTTTGCCGGAAAAGGATTCAAGTCAGCAATGCGGTCATTTTCTATCTATATACCCGAACCTGAAACTCGTGACGCGATCCACGTGACGCGATCCACGGAGAGAGAAAGCTGAGTCACGAAGATCTCGTGATGCGGTACGGAATGTGTTCATTAAATGACTGTTTGCTCTTCTGTGTAAAAGGTGCTGTGTTTTATACGTGTAACGCCCTTCAATAAAAGGGTTTAGGTTATACTGAGTAAATCACATTCATATTCGTATTCCAAAGAAAGGAATGAAAACAGGTTTTAAGAATGACATACACTACATACCATATGAAGAACCTCCCAGTAGAAGCATGTGACATGAGGCGACAACTGGCATAATCGTAGTGCAAGCTCACAGAGGCCATCTGAAAGAATAAATGAATAAATTAATAAATGAATGAATAAATAAATAAATAAATAAATAAATAATTAATAATAAATAAATAAATAACTAACTAACTAACTAAATAAATAAATAAATGAATACATAAATGAAATAACTAAATAAATAAACAAACAAATATATAAACAAACAAATAAATAAATGAACACTGTCAAATATGTGACATACGTAATCAACAGAAATTCAGTTTGTTTAGTGCAAATACTTACTATCAGTCCACAGAGATCCAGTTTTTGACTTTATAATTATTTTCAGAAAAAATACATACACACATAAATATATACAAATGTGAGATCAAAAGAACTCTTCAGTGTAACTTTCCTTTCATTTAAGACCTATACTGTCCTGTTCTACAAACACTTTGAAAACAATGTATACCTGAACAGTTTTGACACAGCCCAGTGTTTTCAAGCTCATACTTTTTTCTGAAAATGTTAATACTATCGAGCACTTTTCCCTATTACTGTATTCAGTGTTAAAGAAACATCAGTCTGCCATCAATTCATTACTTCTTATTACATCATTTCATGTGTATTCCTTTTGCAGTTGTTCATCATGCAGTTTATGGAAGTTGTTGCTTGTCTTGTCAACCATGTTCACCAAACTGTTATGGTCTGTGGCTATACAATCAAATCATATTAGTCTGGACTGTATCCATGTCTAGTTAATGCTGATTTAAAGTTCTGCATATGTCATTTTTCACAATGCCAGACCTCCGGTATGACAGGCACAATAGTCAAATAGGTAAACACTGGACTTCCAATATGCAATCCCTGGGTTCGACCCATTAGACACTTCTACCTGGTGGGGGGTAAAGGGTGCAGATTTCTCTGATCTCACAGGTCAACATGTGTGCTGACTTGCTGAAACCTAAATTCCCTTCTTGTGTATATATGTGCAGTATATCAAACATGCGCGTTAACCCTTTGACTCCTGCACCCTGTCCACCAGCATCCTGCACGGTCAACCATGCTAGCAAAGCAAAAACTTAACCCTTTGACTCCCTTGCCCTATCCACCAGCTTCCTGTAGGAGTCAAAGGGTTAGGTTTTTGCAGTTGTTGGATAGGGTGAGGGAGTCAAAGGGTTAAAGATCCAACAGGTCATGTCAGTGGCCGGCTTGTGAGAACATGAAAAAAACCCAGCTTGTACACAGACTGAAGGTGGAGAATGATGGTTGTGCAGCAACATACTGCCTGTAATATGGGGAAAACGATGCAAATACATGTGGCTGTAAAAACATCGAAACAATAAAATACAATCAATAAAAAAATACAACTGTGGTGAGAATTTCGTATAAAGAATCATCACATGATAATAAAAAGAGCTTGTGGACTCTCTCTCTATCTCCTTCTCTTATGCTCTCTCTGTCTGTCTATCTGCCTGTCTGTCTGTATCTCCCCCTCTTTCTCTCTCTCTCCCCGCTCTCTCTCTCTCTTTCTCTCTCTCTCTCTCTCTCCACACACACATACACACACACACACACTCACACACACACACACACACACACACACATACACATACACACACCACACTCACTCATACACACACTCACACACACACACAAACATGCTCACATACTCACTGGCACATACTGCTGAAGACTAGGAGCCCACAACTGAATCTCTGTGCGCAGACCTTCTGAAGGAGCTAAGTTTCCAGCAGACACTAATACTTTCCTGCAACACACAATGAAATTTGCTAAAAGAGGAAAAACAAAGAAATAAATATGAAGATCTTTTTTTCTTGAATCTGTGTATAACTAGTGTATTTAACAAATAAAAAATCTATAGCTAACCTGACCAGCGTAGCTTTCTGTCATTGGCCCAAACTCATGCAGTTGTCCATGGCTTTTACTTGAACTGCATGTCACCAACTTTGACCAATCAGTGGTTCTCCCGCCCAGCAAGTTCTAATGCTGCCCTTGTCTTTCTTTCTCTGGTTCTCAAAAGTATTTCTTGTGAGAACCAAAGCAATATGAGCAGGTCTGGATGGCTGAGGATCTTGAAATGTTAAGTATGCCAGTTAGTCCAGAATTATTTGTTATTTTTGCAGAAAGTCTGCATGGAAGAGCACAGAACTGTAGGATTTATCATTCCACACATATCACAAGTCTTTTCTGAGAGACTGGTGAACGAGGATGTGGAAGTATGCGTCTTTGAGATCGATAGAGGTTGCCTTATATGATTTCCTGGTGTAGGCTGGTTTGGGGCCCTGCCTGGGGGATTGTTTAGCAGGTTTCTGCCAGGACGAGAGTGTGTGTCCCTGAGTCTTCTCTAGCAGCAATCCATTCGATCAAGAAGATCTATGCAAAGGGGTCAAAGAAAGAAGCACTTTGAGGATGGACAGACCGTACGGCCTAGTGGACCACTTTTGGGAGATGTAATTTGGCCAGATTAGCATCCTGTCTGCTGAGGTTGAGGCTCAGTTGGACTGCCACACTGACAGTGTTAACGATGGCCCAGAATACTTCTCGGCCCAGAATATTTATATTATCTGGGAGATTTTGTGAGTCACCCTCACGGGCAAGGGATTATCATACCTTGAGAAGATGGTCCTTAAAGCTTGCATAGAGGTGCTGGTGTAAGCTGGAGAGAGTTGGGCTGTGTATGCTTGTTTGCCTGGAGTAGCTTAGTGTGGTGATGGAGACCTGAACCAACAAAGCAGCAGACCTTGAAAAGGTGTCAGTCCTGGGAGGACCAGTCAGTGGACTTGGTAAAGAGAAAAGACTTCCAAGCATGACCAGATGTCTGCAGTGCTGCTTTTGTGTCTGAGGTACCAGTCTAAGGGTATGGCCACAGAGGAGGAAAAGGAGGGTGTCCTGTTCTTCAGTAAGATCCAGGAGCCTCTGAGGGAGATGGAGGCTTTGTCCGTCAGAGTCTGTAGCAGACAGGGATGCTTCAGGTGAATTTCGCCTGTCCTATTTCATGTGGGTCCATGAAGGAACCAAACAAGTACAGTGAATCACCTGCAGAGAGGGATGCTTCAGGTGAGTTCCCCCTGTCCTCTTTCATGTGGGTCCGTGAAGGAACCAAGCAAGTACAGTGAATCACCCCTGGAAGGGTAATGCAGGCTGGGTAAGAGGAGAAGACAGTTTCCTCTGAAAATTGGCCACAGTCCAGGGGCAACGTCCCTGCTGGTAGGTCTGGGGGGCAAAGCTGAAGAATTTCTGTAATTCTGAGGCATTATGGATGCATTTCCGGATAGCAAATACAATAATTCAGTGATGTTTCCTCTGAAAAAAAAATTTTTCCCTCTGAAACCAGGAGTTCAACCGCTGAAATCAGTGGATCCGCTGAGAGTTACCCAGCCTGGTAATGTGAAGTTACCTCTTCAGGGAGGGAGTCTCTGATCAGACTCATCACTAAGAAGGGGTCCTCTTAGAAGATGAAGGACCTAAGAGAGCAACTGTGGTGTTGAGGACGTTTTACATATCCAACCATCTGAGGAATATGAGGAATAATATCCCTCACAGCAAAAAGGACAGGAGTAGGGGGGCAAAAGGAAATGCCTGTGATGCCTGCTGCAGACACAAGGGGTATCGTGCCTCTCTCCTCCTGCTCAGGTTGGGATGACATGGGTATGGAGAGTATAGGAGTGCTCTGGGCCTGAGAAGCACTGGAGGGGGTTGTGGTCAGTGTGGGAATTGCACTTCCGGTTATGACCACTGCAACAGCCATAAACTGCAGCATGTTCCACAAGAGTTACCTTTGTCAGCTAGGTCAGTATTTCCACAAGGGGGGAAGGGATCAGGGCCCAGGTTGGGGCTGCAGACAGAGGAAGTAAAGGATGGATGCCTTCATCTCCTGCAGTTGCCTGAAACTGAAGCCTCAATGCTGGGCTCCCTGGCACTGCACTGCAACCCAGATCCTGGTGACCATATGGGTTGCATTACCGACAGCAGAAAGTGACACAGTAAAGAGTATCATGGAGGAACTCTGGATTGCATTATTGACCTCGACGCGCACCATCTGGAGACTGTGGTAGATCAGTTGTAGGGAGATGGCTGAAACAGGAAGGGATAAACTGGAGGAGGGGAGTCCTCCACAAGTGGGGTTCACACAGAGAGGATGTGTGCTCGCTCCCTCAGTGCCTGAAGAAGCAAAGCTCAACTTCACAGGTGCCAGGGCAGGGGTGGTGCGAGGTGTAGTAAATAACCACAAAACTCCTGTGAGGAGACCACTGGGTCTGAGCACAGAGCCAAAGTTTCACTTGGACCAATGAGGATAGAAGATACATAAAGCAGAACTGGGCTCAACAAGGTATACATCACAGTCCGTGGCACTCATGAGTGCAAGAGGACTTACTGACCAGTTCCCAGCACATTGTCTTCAGACAGCAGTGGGGAAGCTAGGCCTTTCTCCCTGTCCTTGTTTTGATCATCCTTCTGGGTGAACAGGGAAACACTAAGAATGTCACCCTCCCATGGGAGAGAAGCATTGTCATAAATGATGTCACCATCAAATGAATTTTTGACCATGTGTTACCAGGAGCTTCGAGACGAGTTGGGAGAACTGACGAAGTATGTGATCCCTCTTTTTCCAACAATCATTTTTATTTGAGGACCCATGATCGGAATTCCAATCAAGGGACCTAGAATAAAATCTATCCTTCAAGGGATCAGGTACCAAGTGTAAAGATCCCAGTCGATTCCCAGCAGTGTAGGCCCTAGTGGGTTTTCACTAGGCTGAAAGAAAAAAGAACAGAAAATATACGCCTTATCTGATACAGAACAGGTAGGCAGGATTACAGTAAGATCGCACTGACAACTTGATGATCTAACAAAGGGAGGACTAGACAAGGTGGAGCCCACTGATTTTTCTTGCTTGAACTGGGAGCTTTGAGATGATGCGATCTGCTTGCCTGGATCATGACCTGGAAAACAGGGAGAAAAAGTGCATTGACACATGACCTGGGCATTGTGGACAGGTCTTATGGGTGCCACCTGGATGCGACTTTGCACCGCAATCACGGCATTCTTGGGCAGATACCAGCCAAAAATAGAGCAATCATGTACCGTACTGCACAAGTTGGATATGGTAAAATGTACAATACTAAATGGAATTGGTTCCATGACAGTTGATTTGGCATGGCAGCGACAGATGGGTGCAGTCAGAGATTGGAAGTTGTGAAATAAGTGCAATGCCTGCTCAAATTGATCATGATAAACACAAAATCAACAAAAAGTCAAAGCCAAATTCAGATTCGATAAAACATGGAAGAAGAGAAAGCTAATCGAGTCGACTTGCCTATGTCTTGTCTTGTATTAAATACGAGTTCGTATTCTTCTTTTGTGTTTTTTCTGGTTCCTGTTTGCTTAAACGCGGGCAGTCACACTTGTTTTGGATTTTGCCTATGTCTGTTACAAGGAACACTGGCCAGAAGAAAGAAGAGCAAGGACAGTATTCAGCACTCACTGAACAGAAAGGCCATTGATTGGTCAAGGCAGGTCATGTGCCCATCACATGAGAGCGATGAACTTTGGCCAATGACTGAGAACTTAACAAGTCAGGTTAGCTACCGGGCTTTTATTTGATATATACAACATTCAAAAGTGAATACAAAGATTAATCAAAGCAAGATGGCCAATCCATTTTAACAGTCCACCTTTTTATGCAAAATTACAGAACATCCAGATTTTGTATTTCTCAAGGTTACTGCAGGAAGCTGGTGGATAGGGTAAGGGAGTCAAAGGGTTAAATTTTTACAGCTGGTGGATAGGTTGCATGAGTTAAAGGGTTAAACATGCCTAAAGCAAGGACAACGATAGAAAACAGAATGTAAATGTTGTCCAAAGTTTTTAAGAAGACCTGGTCATGTATCTTCCTCAAAAAGTGCTGATGTTTGGCATTTTTTGTGTGTTGGTAAAGTGAACTTGACCTTAGTAAACTTCCAAACAATTGCATTTTCAGCTCCTCAACAATCCATACCTTTGGCCCAAATTGGGTAAATAGCCATACAGAAACAGCTGAGAAAATTCTGCATCCAGATTTTTGGCAAACACACAAAATCAAAAAGACAGACAGATATTTCAGACTTCCAAAGGTCCTGGGTTTGATTCCCACCTAGACACCTCTGCCTTGTGGGTAAAAGGTAGAGATTTTTCACATCTCCCAAGTCAAAATGAGTACAGACTTGCCAGTGCCTTAACCTCCTTCATGTAAATGCACATACACAATGTCAAACATGTACATTACCTTCCATAATTATTATTATTATTATTATTATTATGAACATTTAGTACGCCTAATCAAATTAATGCCCTAGGCGTTAACAATGGCAAAACATATAACCGAAATCACAAGCACGCACACACACGCCCACAAACACACACACGCACACACACACACACACACACACACACACACGCACACGCACACACACACACACACACACCACACACACACAGCACGACATGCAAATGCAATGACACATTGACACTAAGACATTATAAAGCCAACATTACGTTACATGGGGGGAGGGGGGCAGAAATTACCAGTTATTTGGGAAACAGATGAGTTTTGAGGGAGCGTTTGAATGTGGACAGAGAGGGTGAGTATCTGAGTGAGCGAGGTAGCTGATTCCAGATAGTTGGAGCTTGATAGGAAAAAGAACGCTGCCCAAACCTTTTAGTGCGGACTATGGGGATACTATAGAGACGGGTGTCGGATGAGGACCGCAAAGCTCGAGATGGCGTGTAGAGATGTAACAGATGGGCGAGATACTCAGGACAGGAAGACTCAATAGATTTGAAGCAGAGACAGGCAATCTTGTAGGATATTCTTTGCTGAACCGGGAGCCAGTGAAGAGAACAGAGCAATGGCGTAACATGGTTAAGTTTTGAAGAGCGGAAGATGAGACGGGCAGCATGATTTTGAACTTTCTGAAGTTTGTTAATGAGGTGAGAGGGGGAACCAGACAAAAGAGCATTACAGTAATCAAGACGAGATAGAACAAGTGCACAGACAAGAGTCTTTGTCGTGTCTTCTGAGAGGAGATGGCGGATAGAAGCAATTCGGCGGAGTTCAAGAAAACAAGTCCGACAAACGTTGCTAACATGCAGATGGAAGGACAGGGTTTGGTCAAGAGTTACACCAAGGTTACGGGCAGAATAGGAGAGAGTGATAGACGAGTCAACAAGTGTCAAGTCTGGCATATGGAAACAAGAAAACATCCATCACACATCCCCCACCAAAAAATGCATAGGCCCTACTACGAGGCACTAACAGGACTGCACACATGCTGATTGGGAGATTGGAAAAATTTGTATCTTTTGCACCAGACATGGATATCCATGCAGGATTGGAACCAGACTTTCTGACTGGAAGTCTGACATTTTAACTAGTAGACTACAGCATTTGTCATCTTGGAGTTGAATTGCAGAAGATATCACACACACACACACACACACACACACACACACACACACACACACACACACACACACACACACATACACACACACACACACACGCACACGCACACACACACACATACACACACACCAAACAAATAAGCAAACAAAACAAACAAGAAAACAAAATCATCATAACGGAAGAACTCAAAACAAACAAACAAAAAAGAAAAGAAAATAAAAGAAAAAGGAGCCAATGTTTGACAGACCTGGCAGGGAGCCCCAATCCTAGTGTGATGTCCCACACGGCTGCCAACATCTCATCATGCAGTTCCAGCAACTCGTCCAGCTGTTGGCTGGTAGCAAAGACGCTCACCTGCACCAGTACATAACAGCAATTAATCTACGCAGATATTTTCAAATGTGTAAGTCCTCTTTCAGCTTAGCTATATAAGCGTACACCAGCCATAGTGGTGAAGAGGTAGAGCAATGAACTACTCACACGGAGGTTGTGGGTTTGAAACCCCATCTGAAAAAAACAAAACAAAAAAATCCTTGTTGGGCTTGCTGGGAAAAAGGGAAAGGGACCACACAGTTCAATCTCATCCATCTCACAGATGCAAAACTGAGGGTACCCCTGAAATCCGTGTGGGATTTTCCTGCCCCAATCAACTCCTACCCACAGTGGCACATATCATAGGCTTGTTGGGAAAAAAGGAAAGGGAATCACTGGGCCTGTTGGGAAAAAGGAAAAGGGGCCATACAGTTGAATCTCATAGATGCAAAACTGAAGGTGCTATTCAAATTTCCTAACCACCACAATGGTGTCTGTTATCTCTCAGGTCTGGTTGATGCTGGGATAGTTTGTGATAAGGATCCTGGAGTGCATTCTCATAGCGCAGTCTCAATCCAAAATGGAAAGCCTTACCATCACTGTCATGTATGCAAGACATTCTCCAAAGGTTGTCCCATATTCTGTGACCCTTTACACCCTTATCTCACTGTGACTTCAATCTCAATTTCCTCTGCAGCATCTGTGCTTGATATAAGTTCCCATCAGTCTCTGGAGTTGATGTTTGTGGGTACTGCTGTTGAAGAAATGTGGTGGAGATATCCTTACCAGAGGGTCATTCACTTGGCCAGGCTCCGTGACCAAACAATTGCTGTCATAAGTAGTGAGTTTATTACGTTCATAGCTTGATCAGAACAGGCAGGGCTAAACTCCACTTAAGTGGTAGTGCAGAGTCTATCCTGGTGTGTGACCCCAAGGCAGTTTGACAATGCTAGCTCCTGCAGACTTCCTGCCATTGGTACTATCTGTTTGGCGAGTGTGGAAGAGCTGAGATGAGCAGCATGGAAGCAATGCTTTTGAAACAACATGGAAAAAAATGGTCAACATGAAAAAAGGGTAAGAAAAAGTGTCATGGAATTTGTGGCAGCACAAAAGCAGGACACAGAAAAAAAAAAAAAGAAGAACACAGCGAAAGAGAGATGGGGGAAAATATCAATACACGACTGAAAAAACAAACAAACAAACAAAAAAAGCAACTAACCAACTATTCAACAAACAAAACAAATAAAACAAAAATTGCGTGTGCAAGCATGCCATTGTCTTACAAAATGTTAAACAAACACTGTTTACAACAATAAAACAAACAGGCAAACAATAATGTTTCCTTTCATGCTCAGTGTCTTTTTCACCTTCATATTTAAGAGGGTGTGTAGTAGAGGTAATGAGAAGAGAAAGATGACAAGAGATACAGTGAAAAAAATAAACAAGCACAACTTGAAAAACATCAGCTTATATAAATGAAGAGAAGAGAGAGAGAGAGAGAGGAGAGAGAGAGAGAGAAAAAAGAGAGAACAAAATTGACGAGAGAGAAGAGAGAGAGAGAGAAGAGAGGAAGAGAGAGAGAGAGAGAGAGAGAGAGAGACAGAGAGAGAGAGAGAGACAGAGAGAGAGAGAGACAGAAGAAGAGAGAAAGAAACAAAACTATTTGTTTATATCAGTTTAGTTTTTGCATTTTTTTACATGATGCAATACCTTCAAGCAATACACAAAACAAAGAGAGAGAGAAAGAGAATGAGACAGAGACACAGAGAGAGAGAGAGAGACAGAGAGAGAGAGAAAGAGGAAACAAAACTACTTTGTTATATCAGTTTAGTTTTTGCATTTTTTTACATGATGCAATACCTTCAAGCAATACAGAGAGACAGAGACAGAGACAGAGACAGAGAAAGAGAAAGAGACAGAGACACAGAGAGAGAGAGAGACAGAGACAGAGAGCAAGAGAGAGAAAGAGGAAACAAAACTATTTTGTTTATATCAGTTTAGTTTTTGCATTATTTTACATTATGCAATACCTTCAAGCAATACACACAATCATATCTGTCTGTTTATCTATCTATCTACATACGTTCACACATATATATATATATATACATAATAAAATGAAACTCATTCATTTTCCAACAGTACAACTATTATCACATTGGATAATTTACACATCTACTGATGTTACTCAACACATGTGATAAAACAACAGAAAACAAAACACTTACAAAAAAAACAACTGAAAATTACACGAAGTAGACAAAAAGTAACAGAAATGAAATGGAACTTAATATTTCTACAGTATAGATGTTAATACACAGCACAGGCCAACTTGTGCATCTGCTGTCGCTAACACACTTAAAATATTAAACTAGCAGAAAACAGAGTACAGCAAAAGAATGTATTCTAGCACAAATAAAAAAGACAACCCAACCAGCTCACCAAACAAGAATAAGAAAGAATCTTTCCACCCTCTTCTTTAAAAAGAGCAAATAAAAAGCAACCAGC
>JAPXFY010000026.1:35860113-35865113 GCA_030674185.1 Monoplex corrugatus | reverse complement strand
TGTAATAATATTTCCCTTTTTGTTTAAAATGAAAATGATTTATTTTACAATAACCAGCAACTGAAACATTTTTACTGTGTGAACATGCACAGGTGTGCACACGTCTGTTGATGTTTTGTATATCTACTTTGTCTGCGTTCATTCACCAATTTACTTTTTTCATTATTCCATCATTTTTAACAAGATTGGCTGGTACAATCATTTTTTTTATTTTGTCAAGCGCAATGAATCCATGCAATGCAAACACTGCCACTTTAAAAAAAAGCATTGTTATCAGTAAATCGTGACTGTAATACAGGATGCTTACCTCCCTTAGGTTGATAATGTCGACCAGAAGCATACAATTGCAATGGAAGGTGATGCCGTTTCACATGCATCTTCGTCAAGAAAGCTGAAATGTTAAAAAAAAAAAAAAAAAAAAAAAAAGTGTGTGAGCAATATATGAGGTGGGCATGGGAGAGAACAGTACCTTTGTTTAAAACAATAAGCTGGCATTACCAGAATGATTGAGACATTAAGACAGGTAGCAAATAGGTAAGATTTCATGTTGTAGGCTGGGACTGAACTTGAGACATCAGAGTATGATTCCATGGCTCCATCAACAAATGCAGCCATATTGCACAAATAAATGGTCCACCTGATGGTGAAACAACGCAACCTCTGCATTACCAGTGTGGACATTCTAACCAACTGGGCTGACGAGACAACTAATGATCAAGAAAAAGAGTTCCAATAAACTTAACCTGCATTGCCATTATTTCTTATCAAGAAACAAGAATGTGTTGGGTGGGACCAGACAAACAATGTCCATTACCAGTCTGACAATGGGACCAAGAGAAACAATGTCCACTACCAGCCAGACAATCATCTCCTGACGCCCGACACCACATGGTAGCTATTTTGCCAAGCAAAGGGGAAGCTGTCCGTATGTGCATGACCTATACAGACTCAGTCATCACTTAATTAACAAGACGAACAGCAAGGTGGGGGTGATGACAAACTGTGGGACATAGCCACACAATGCACATTAGCCAGATGCAGCCCGGCCACCAGACCAAGAAAGAACGAACGGATCCTCTTTTGCCTTCCTCCAGGCCTTCCTCTCTCTACTGGGCAGCTCACCAAGCCACCAGCTCAGCTCCCCTCATTTACAATGGAAACACTACACAGCTGGAAACTCCCTACGCTCTTTATCGACATAATGCACTAGACACTGTCAAACTGACAGGACTCTACAAACAACAAGAATTGAATGTAAACTGTACAAAAAGCTGAGATTCAGACAATAAAACACAAGATAACCGTACACAATACAACCACCCAAGTCTTAGACAAGTTTTTACTTAAATTACAGTTTTTACTGAAAAACAAAACAAATGCAAAAAAATGACAAAGAACTGCCAAACATGCACACACAACAACAAACAACAACAACAACATTAATGATGACGGCGATGATGATGATGATGATGACGATTATGATGATAATAATAATAACAACAATAAAAAAAAGTACCAACATTAAAGAAAAAGTACAAAAAATGATGCCCTGACTACTCAAATGCACATAACTGTTTCAAATTTCTATTCCTTTGTTTTTTTTTGCCTTATTCCTGAAAACCTCCCTATTCCTGGCATCAACCAGGTCTGAGAAATACAGACACCTGCAATGCTGATTGGGAAATCTAAGCAGCAGACTCCAGGATGCATTTTTGAAGAGCATCACACTTGAGTATGTGATCACAGTCCTCCTACTAAACCCAACAGCACAGTCAACACTGCATACAGGTCTATAACTATCTCAAGAAACATACAACACCTCGTTGACCACGAGCAAAAATACAAAAATAAGCAAACAGGAAAAGAAAATGAAGTACATATATCAAGGCAATCATGAACATGACATATACATCTGGTGTTGACCATTCTACCCAGTACTCCAGGGGGGTTAAAAAAACTGAATACAAGTTCTAAAAATAAGTACACACATTACAATAAATGTAAAAACTGACTTAAATCACCTAACACTGCTTCTGCACATCACATTTCCCCAGAGCCACAAAATGCAGTTGATACATGTATCCAGTTTTCAATCCTAACAGACAGTATGTAAGACTTTATCGAGCACATACAGGTGAAGATGACAAGCATTCTTACCAACAAATGCCTATCAATTAACATCAGAAAGAGAGTCCTTGAATGTTATATAGAACCAATATTGTTGTACGGATGTGAGGCGTGGACAGTCAGCAAGCAAAGCCAGAGCAAGATTGAGGCAGCTGAGATGTGGTTTCTCAGAAGAATGTTGAGAGTTCCATGGACAGCAAAGAAAACAAACGAGACTGTCTTGATGGAGGCAGACACAAGCAGATCACTCATAAGGAAGATTAGGAAAAGACAGGCAACATTTATAGGCCATTTTATGAGGAAGGGGGATTTGGAGCACCTGGTCACAATGGGAAAGCTGGAGGGAAAGAGAGCACCAGGTAGACCCAGGGAGAGAATGCTGGACGGACTTGCAGAGTGGCTGGGGATGAGGAGGGTGGGGGAGATGCTAGGGGCAACGAGAGATAGAGATGGTTGGAAGTCCATGGTCGCCAACGCCATGCGGCAGGGCACCTGATGATGATGATGATACAGGTAAATGGACCAGCAAGGCAGGAGATGATAGGAAGAGATGACCAAAACCAAAGGAGCAAGATAACAACAGTTTCAGTTTCTCAAGACGATGTCTCCACGCTTGGAACAAAGTCCACATGCACTAACTCAGACTCAGACTCAGACTCAGACTATTTATTAACCAATGAATTAACAAAGGAATTTGATTTGGTTTTGCGTAACACACTCCCGCCATGCATACAAGACATGTGACAACATGAACAATACATAATATGAAAAATACTTGATCAAAAACACTTCAGGTACTCACACATGCCTGGGCGTGCACACCCACCCGTGCATCAAAAACAATATATAATCATACAGATAATAATGCTTGTAAACAAGACATGAAATTTGCTAGTATGATATAAATATAACTTGACAGAAAACATCAACAGATGAGCAGCCCTTACACTCAGAAAGGAGGAGGGAATAACTAAGGAGGGGGGAGGGTGGTGGGGAGGGGGGGCCGGGGAAGAAGAGAGTAGAAAGCAGAAGCAGGGGTGTCAGATAAAAGGAGCAATGGATGAAGAAGACAGTGTCACAAATCATTCAGCATCTTTACAGCAGTGGGGAAAAAGCTGTGCTTCAATCGGTTGGATTTACACTTAATACTGCGGAATCTTTTGCCGGAAGGAAGAAGTTGGAACAGAGGGTTGGCTGGGTGCAGTTTATCAGATACAATAGACCTTGCTTTGCGTGTCACACGCTCCCGAAAGATATTGTCGATAGATGGGAGCTCACATCCTGCAATTTTGGAGGCGGTCTTTACAACCCTGTTGAGTCTTTTCTTGTTGTTACTGGACGCACTCCCATACCAGACAGTATTTGAGAATGTGAGTACACTCTCAATGACAGAGCGATAAAACTGTGTCATTATTGGCGTGGTTAATCTAAGCTTTTTAAGTTGACGTAGGAAATACAGTCTCTGATGCGCTTTCTTTGCAGATTTCTGATGTATTTACATCCCAAGTGACCTTGTTAGAGATGTGCAGGCCGAGAAATTTGAATGATTTAACCTGTTCAACTGTTTGGCCTTTCACTGACAATGGGGGGAGTACTGGTTTGTTTTTGCGGAAGTCGATTATCATTTCTTTAGTTTTAGATACATTAAGTTCTAGGTTGTTTGCAGCACACCAGTCAACCATGTTCGCAACCTCTTTCCTGTACATTGTCTCATCACTGTTTGATATAAGACCTTCCATAGTGGTGTCATCAGAGAATTTGACTACAGTCACAGATGAGCAGTTAGAACGGAAGTCATTGGTAAACAATGTAAATAGCAAGGGAGATAACACACATCCTTGAGGGGCACCTGTATTCAAGATAAGTTCTTTTGACATTTTGTTTCCTACTCTCACTGCCTGGGGCCTGTTGGTCAGGAAATTAGAAATCCAGCGACACACACTAACATCAACATTTAAGTCTGTCAGCTTGGCTATCAATTTTGCGGGAACAATAGTATTAAACGCAGAACTAAAATCAACGAAAAGAATACGAGCATAGGTATTTGGGTTTTCAAGATGCTCTAGAACAGAATGAAGGCCCAGTGACACAGCATCTTCGACAGATCTGTTAGCTCTATAGGCGAACTGAAAGGGGTCCATTAGAGGGTCTGTCACAGTTTTCAGGTAGCGTAGGACGAAACGTTCAAAAACTTTCATTGCCACAGAAGTTAGTGCAACAGGTCTATAGTCGTTCAATGAAGAGATTTTTGCCTTTTTGGGAACAGGAACAATGATTGACGATTTGAAGCAGGATGGAATTTGACATAGGGAGAGAGAGCTGTTAAAAATATCAGAAAAAACAGGAGCAAGTTCGTCAGCACAGTTTTTGAGAACAGAGGATGACACATTATCGGGACCACAAGCTTTTTGGTCCACAAGCTCCCCACTAACATACAAGGTGACATGTGTATGGTCATCATGGCACAAGCCCTAAGCCTGCACATAAACCCATGAGCTGGCCAGGTCCTGAGGCCCTACTTTATCTAGTCTATATTTTATACTGGTATTGTATCAGTCTATCATTGGAATAATTTTTGTTTTCACAGTGATGTGGATATACTATTTATACAGAAAAAGCCCTCCTGGCCCTACATCCTCCTAGGGGATGATCAGTACTTGAATCCACAACTTCTCAGTCTTCAGATTGCTGTACAAAATCACTAAGCCATGGTGATGATTAAGAGCTTACAAGTTTTGAAAGATCAAAACTAAATCTAAATGTCACCTCCCACCACGAAATCAGTCTTAACTGGCAGTCAGTCGAACAGCACTAGGAGCTGAAAAGGTGACTGAGGGTCTATCTGGGGTGTTTTGACTTTTTCTCAAAATTGT
>JAPXFY010000026.1:35847613-35855113 GCA_030674185.1 Monoplex corrugatus | reverse complement strand
TGCGTGCATGTGTGTATCTTGACTTTCTCCACAACTCAGTTGTGTTATGCATCAATCCACAATATCTGATAGCATTTACCATTGGTAATCAATTCAGAGTGAAAGTTTTGATACCAACTCTTTGCCAAAATATGCTTATGATGAGTCATGGCATAGGGCTATGGACATTAAAAACCAAAATTTATCTCACCTCTTCATCATCAGAAGGATCCATGCCACATCCTTCCTGTAGGAAGGCAGAAAACGAACGCATAATTTTGACAAGACGTTGGGCACAACTGACAAGAGTAATAACAACAAACCACACACTGTTAAAATAATTTTCCTTTTCTAATTATCTATTCTTTTGAAGGGTACACATGAAAGTGATGTCCAACATATCTTTATCTCAATGGGCATATTTCACTGCAGAAATTTACATAAGCACATCCAATATTTTCCCGGCTATATCATCAACATGTGCATTGCCGCATGGTGTTGACGATCATGGCCCTCCATACGAATCTTATCTCTTGTCGCTGCAAGTTCATCTCCCACCCTCTCTGACTTCAACCACTCTACCAGTCTTTCCAATATTTTCTCCCTGGGTCTACCTGATGCTCTTTTCATCCCCAGCTTTCCTGTCGCTCTAATTTCTGTTGCCTCACAAAATGTCCTATAAATGTTGCTTGTGTTTTCCTGGTCGTTTTCATTAATGTTCTTTTTGTGTTTAGCTCTTTCAAGCTTTTTCATCGGTTTTTCTATATCACAGAATAAATTGAGTTCTTGAGAAAGTACTGTCCATACATCTTCCAAAAACGAAACCAAAACTGCAAACTTAGTCTTCTTTTTTTTTCCCCTTGAGCATTTGACCTTTATCCTAGACTTCCACACCTTAGTGACTCCTGCACCGTCTACAGCTCTGGCAACATTCTGGTAAAGACCCACCCATAAAGACCTAGGAAAAGCCTGTTTACATATCTTTATGAAATAATCATTGCATAGTCCAATGGTCCAACTCAACAACATCTGGAAAGACAGAGGCATACCAAATGGCCTGAAAGTTAGACTTCTAAAATGTTTAAT
Organism: Monoplex corrugatus; assembly: GCA_030674185.1. Lineage (NCBI taxonomy): Eukaryota > Metazoa > Mollusca > Gastropoda > Littorinimorpha > Ranellidae > Monoplex > Monoplex corrugatus. The sequence continues at coordinate 35,854,048 of JAPXFY010000026.1, read as the reverse complement.
CTGGCCAGTCATGATTTATAGCTGCAAAGCCTGGACTCTGAGAAAAACTGACTGCAGAAGAACTGAGGCAGCAGAGATGTGGTTTTATCGAAGACTACTACGTATCAAATGGACAGACAGAAGAACTAATGAAAGTGTCCCGGAAGACCTTGATACCACCAGATAATTACTAGCAGACATCAACAAGAGAAGACTAAAACGCTACAAGAACACAGACCTCATGGCAACCATCTTTCAAGGAAAAACAGAGGCAAAAAAGAAGAAAGGCAGACCTCCAGTCTCATACATCAAGAACATAACCAACATCAGTTGCCTAAATATTAACAAAAAAAATTGTCCACAAAAGTAAAGACAGAGCGGCCTGGAGGGAGATGGTGCCCAGATGTACAGCGGCCAACACCAAACCTGGTGACGCCGACAGTTGAGACAGGCATGGTGGATAACAGCAAAAACAGCAATTAAACAAAAGTCTAATGAAAGCAACATATAACATGTAGCAGAAAGAATTTACAGTAGTCCAACAGAAAACAAGAGTACATCTGAAATTGTCTTATGACCGGATACTCAAAGGTTCAATAGATAGCCATACACATCTAGAAATGTTGATCGATGTTCAGAAGATAGCTATACACATTATGAAATGTTGACTGATTTTACTAATTTCAATTGATGTATTTTCCTTCCAGATATAAAGTCACACAGTGACACGACTAGTATAACTGACAGATATTTTTATGGAATAAACTTCAGTCGGTCATTGTAGAATTTAAAACATTGAAAAATAAAATTAGACTCATTGCCTAAGGCATTGTCATTACAAAACATATATTCTGCTTTGTCTGTCTAATCCATAACACACACACACATAGAGAGAGAGAGAGAAAGAGAGACAGACACACACACACACATACACACACACACACACACACCACTCCACACACACACACACACACACACACACACACACACACACACACACACACACACACACACACTCTCTCACACCCTTCAGTCAGTATGAAACAAATCTCCCACAAGAGATAAGTTTTTCTTTAAAACAAGGAACACAAAAAAAGAAAAAGAAAAAAGAAAGTGAAAAAAAAATGTGTCTCTACTACCCACCACCACCACACTGCGGAAGATTTCTGGGGAAGCGATGGCACGAAAGCCCCTCCGTTTCAAGCTGGTGCGAGCAAACAAGAGAAGGGACTGCTCCAACTCAGCTATTTCCCCCATCAGGTACACTGCCCTGAGTCCCACTGGGCTGCCAACACAACCATTTCTGTTTATTTCAATTTGGGGGGGGGTTCTGTCTCATTTTCTAGCTGCCAACAAAACAATTTTTGTTTGTTTCAATTTTTGTTTATGCATTTTCTAATACACAGTAATAGTAGGATCCTTTACATTCCAAACACTACTCTTAGCTAGTGCATCATACTTTTAATTTTAGCCCTGCACCCTCTTCAGGATAAAACAATATTAATGTGGCATGACCACTTTTCAAATTGAAGAATTCATATCACTTCCACTCCGACATCATATTTACTCAGAAACACATTCTGATGTCATTTTAGTCAGTTTATTCCTTTTCTCACACTGGACAGAGCAGCAGGGAAGTTTCTGTCTTTCTCTCCTAATTTTTGTATCTGGTGTTTGTCTGTTTGTGATCTTACGCTTGACAAAGGCCAATTAGCCAAAAATTTGCACCTGTCTTTTCTTGTTGTATTAAATACATATTCTTATTCTTTTTTCGTGTTTTTTCTAGTTCCAATTTTTGGTTGGTTTTCTGTCTCATTTTCTGGCTGCCAACAAAACAATTTTTGTCTATTCCAATTTTTTGTTTGTTTGTTTTTTTCTTCTCATTTTGCGGCTGCCAAAAATTTTTTTTGTCTGTTTTGGTTGTCTGTCTCATTTTCTGGCTGCCAACAAAACAATTTTTGTCTGTTTCAATTTTCTGTTTGTTTGTTTGTTTTTTTTTTTGTTTGTCTCATTTCCTGGCTGCCAAAACATTTTTTCGTCTGTTTCAAATTTTTGTTTGGTTGTCTGTCTCATTTTCTGGCTGCCAACACAACAATTTTTGTCTGTTTCAATTTTTTTGTTTGGTTAGTTTTCTGTCTCATTTTCTGTGCCACTTCAACGGCACTGATCCTCAGCATAAATAGGTTTAGTTCCCAGGTCCCTCCGCTTGAAGCCCAATTAACCTTCTTAGTTCTTAAGTCTTGGAAAAATAACATACTGGGACAATATGTGTGTGTGTGTGTGTGTGTGTGTGTGTGTGTGTGTGTGTGTGTGTGTGTGTGTGTGTGTGTGTGTGTGTGTGTGTGTGTGTGTGTGTGTGTGTGTGTGTGTGTGTTGTGCATGCATTTGTGCATGCACGCATGCCTAAGTGAGTATGTTCTTGTATAAGAGAGAGAAACAGCATGCGCATGCGTGTGGCTGTGAGTTTGCGCTTTGAATCAATACACCACTGTCTCCTTGATAAACAGATGAGCTGGAGTTTTCTTGAACAAGAGAGCAAACTCTTTTTGCTATTTTACGCAGTTATAAGCAAGAGTTATTCACCCTGTCTATTTTTTGTTTTCATTTGGTCAGTGTTTGAATCGTTCTACTGTCCATACTGCCTTTTAAAATTCTCTTTCAATTTTTGTTTTACACTATTCTCACTGTCTTGATTTATTACTGTTGTTGTTATTGTTATCATCATGATCCCAACTGTTAGTACCACTATCATTATTATGTTGTTGTTGTCACTGTAGTAATAGTGGTAGTAATCTGATTCAACTACATTGGCTTTGGTATTTTTAACGCTGGATTGATTTTCAAACTGGAACTGTCCCAGATTCTTTCAAGTCTGCTATTGTTCACCCTCTCCTCAAGAAACACAATTTAGACCCAAATGAACTGAAAAATTACAGGCCTATCTCTAATCTCTCTTTCTTGTCAAAACTCCTTGAAAAAGTCGTCCTCAACCAGCTGAACTCTCACCTGTCTGCCAACAATCTCCTCAATCCTTTCCAGTCAGCCTACCGCCAGTGCCATAGCACTGAAACTGCCCTACTACACATTCTCAACAATCTCCTCCTTGCAACTGATACTGGCAAAGTCTCTCTCCTCACACTCCTTGATCTGTCTGCAGCTTTCGATACCATTGACCATGGTATTCTCCTTTCTAGACTTCATCATACTTTTGGCATCTCTGACATTGCTCTCTCCTTTTTCACTTCGTATTTATCAAACAGAAAACAAACTGTTCTCATCAATGGCACTTACTCTCAACCTGCATACCTGACCTGTGGTGTTCCACAAGGATCTGTCCTTGGCCCTGTTCTTTTCACTCTTTATACCTCCCCCCTGTCCACCATCATCAACTCCCACTCTATAAAACACCACTTCTATGCTGATGACACCCAACTTCAAGATAGTGACTCACCTGATAATATACAGCGCCTGTTGACTCGCACCACTGAGTGTTACTCGGACATTAAGAACTGGATGACACACAACAGACTTCAGCTTAATGACGACAAGACAGAAGCTATCCTCATTGGCACCCGTCAGAAACTTTCTCAGCTGCCTCCTCTTTCTCTCCCATTATGTAACACATCAGTCCCAATTTCTGATTCAGCTAAAAACCTTGGTGTCTGCATTGACTCTACCCTGTCCATGAACAACTTTGTTTCTCAAACTGCCAGATCTTGCTACTATCATCTCCATCGTATAAGCCTGATCAGGAAGTATCTCTCTGTCGAAACAACTGCAAAACTCGTTCTCTCCTTCATAATGTCTCGCATTGACTATTGCAATTCACTCCTGTCTGGTCTTCCTGCCTCCACCATTCACATCCTACAGCGCATTCAAAACAATGCTGTACGCCTTGTACTCAAAAAGAAAAAAGCTGACCACATATCTCCTCTCCTGGCACAACTTCACTGGCTCCCTGTATCAAAGCGCATACAGTACAAACTAGACACCATGTGCTACAAAAGCCTCAATAACGCAGCCCCCGATTACCTGTCAAGCCTACTTGAGATCTATGTTCCCTCACGTACCCTCCGCTCTGCCTCCGATCCTCTGACTTTTCGCTTTCCACGCACTAAGCTCAATACCTATGGTCCACGAGCCTTCTCTGTTTCTGGTCCACTCTCCTGGAACAAACTTCCTCTCTCAGTCCGTCAGCAACCTACTTTTGCCTCCTTCAAGTCCGCTCTCAAAACTCACCTTTTTTCCTCTGCATAAAATCCTAACCTCACTCAACCCCCCTCTGCAGCCTGTCTCCGCTCGGAGGGGAATCACTTTGTTTTAATATATAATTGTACATGATGTGCTCTCTGTGGTTTTCCATTGGTTTTATTCTTGCTTTTATTGCTTTTATTCTTTTCTCCCCATTTGTGGCCATGCATGTGTGTGTGTGTGTGTGTGTGGTGTGTGTGTGTGTGTGTGTGTGTGTGTGTGTGTGTGTGTGTGTGCGTGCGTGCGTGCGTGCGTGCGTGTGTGCGTGTGTGTCTTTTCGTCGCTTGGATTTGATTTTGTCGAGATTTGCGCTATATAAATATTGTAATTATTATGTATGCATGTGCGTACGTATGTATGTATGTATGTATGTATGTATACGCTTAGATTTATGTATGTATGTATGTATGCATGTATACGCTCAGCTTAGATTTATGTATGTAAGTATGTAAGCATGTATGTATGCATGTATACGCTCATATGTATGTAGGTATGTATGCATGTATATGCTCAGCACTTAGATTTGATTTTGTCAAGATTTTGCGCTATATAAATAAAAATATATTATATTATATTATTATTATATATCTGTAATTTTCTCATTTGTGTTTTCTTCTATTTTTCTGTTCGGTTCTGTCTGACTGTTTTTGTCCACTTTACAGATCATGACTTGTTGCTTTGTTGTTGATATATTTTCCTTACAGTTGGTAATGAGAATGTTGTGCATACTCTGTCTCTGTCCTTCTCTGTATCTCTCTCTCTCACAGACACAGACACACAGACACAGACACACACAGACACACAATCTCTCTCTCTCTCTTACATACACACATACACAGACACACACACACACACACACACACACACACACACACACACACACACACACACACACAGTGTGTTCGTACACATACGTGTGTGTGTGTTCGTGTATGTACACCATGAGAGGAGGGGGGGGGGGGGTCTGTGTGTATGTGTATTGTGTATGTTGGCTTGTACATGTGAGTGTCTGTGTGTGATTGGTGCATTACATGTGTTATATATATATATATATATATATATATATATATATATATATATATGTATGTATATACATATACACACACACATATAGATAGATAGATAGATAGATAGACAGACAGACATAGACAGATAGATATATAAATAGATAGATAGATAGATAGATAGATAGAAGTGTGTGTGTGTGTGTGTGTGTGTGTGTGCATGTGTGTGTGTGTGTGTGTGTGTGTGTGTGTGTGTGTGTGCGTGTGTGTGTGCGTGCGTGTGTGTGTGTATGTGCGTGCGTGTGTGCATGCGTGTGTGTGTGTTTCCATCAGTCTGTTTGCATGGGCACATTTATCTCCATCAACAGTTATCACACCTACTATTAGAACAATCAGAACCACTTGAGCACACAACACACACTTACCATTACCACTGTCAGACCCATACATGACTAACCTGAACTTAAGCAGTCCCAGCTCTTCCCCAAACTTGATATGGCTGGTTTCCATCTGAATAAAAAAACAACAACAAAAAAACAAAAAAACCCCCAATGATCTGCTCAGTCAACATCCTCACTTTCAGGGGACCTGTTAACATTTTCATTGGCCTGTTGGTTACAGGGGTTGTGACCTGTTAACAAGAAACACCAGGAGGGTGCGGAAGGATAGGACCCAGAGCACCAACACCTCACCACTCTCGGGACAATCACCTCCCAAGCTCCCTCCACCAATCGATAGTCATTTCATCAAGCAAAGTAGGGGGAGGGGGGGGGGGCAGGGAGTAGCTGTCCATGCAATTGCATGACACATCTGGAGCACCTTTCCCCTTATTACAGTCTCGACGGTTTGCCTTACTTCATCCACAGGAATTGTTTGAAGAGCTGCGAAAGTGGCGAGGCATGATGGTCCAGACACAGCCCATTTTGTTGGCCTGTTGGTTACAGGGGTGTGACCTGTCAGTCTTGGTGTTGGCCTGTTGGTTACAGGGTTTGTGTGGCCTGTTTATTGGCCTGCTGGTTATTGGGATTGTGACCTGTCAGATTGTGTACTGTACAACCAGATTTAAAGCCTCTTGCTTCCAAGACAGATGCTTTTAAAAACAAAAACACAAAAAAACAAAGACAAAAACTGAAAAAAAAAACAACCAGCACACACACCCACACATGCACAATGCAATATATACATATATATAAAAAAATAA
>JAPXFY010000026.1:35827613-35840113 GCA_030674185.1 Monoplex corrugatus | reverse complement strand
GGAAGTGGCCTAGCAGGTAAACATATCAACTATGACTACCTAGCAATGGACATTTCTAACCTTCTCAACCGATGAGAATCAGTTCTCTGAGGCCACATCGAAGGAACACAGAAAGATACTCCATAATTAACTTAATGTGTTCATTTGTTTATTCTCACCACTTACTTGACAACCTTCATACAGATAAATGAATTATGTTTATCTCATTTTATCCAGTTTTAAGTTTATCGCCATCTTATTAAATGCAGTAAAACCTCATTTTGTACAATTACACAATACCTATGACTTTCTTATGAACTGTCACATTACTTTCAGTCAAAGCATGACAGAGCTGAGGCATCAGCCTAGTTTCTAAAACACACTTACCTTGTCCTTCTGAGGGGGCAATGAATTTTTGGAATGAGCTATATCATCAGCGATGCTGGATCGTTCCTTTTGCAACCTGATCTTCACTTCATTTATCTCCGTCCAGCGTTTGTAGTCTTCAATCTGCACACATGCACTTGAATTAGAAAAGTTCATCCGCCAAATGTATCTATAGGTGATGCCCTGCATGAATACTGGGCTCTGCCTTATACATATGCATGGGTGGGAGCAAATTTTTTTTGCTATACTGAAAAAGTGAAGCAGGGCCGGCGAGGCCCTGGGGGTGCAGGCAACGCCCGCTAGGGGTCTGGGGGGCAACGCCCCCATATGCTGAAGAAAAATTAATATGCCCGTTGCTTCAGAGCCTTCTCGTTGCATCTAAAACACTTATTTCAAAGCTTGAATATGCAAATGTCTCTGTGATAATTGTACAATCACAATGATCTGTCATGTTAAGTAAAAGAGGGAACACATCTCATGATCACTCATAGAACCAAAGGAAAATAGAAAGCTGTGTAAAGAATAAATTATAAACAAAAACAAACAAAAATCTCACCTGTGTAATCACCAACTGTTGTCAATTCAATCAGTTTACTGTGTGCAAGTCATTCAATATTGGGGTGAAGTCTGAGATTGGACAGTTCTGTAGAAACTAATGGACTTGAGGTTGGGTGGAATCTTGATAAAATCAATAACAGCATGGAACAGGTATATCAATCATGTCTGTCACAGTAAGACATCTAATAACCAACCACCAACCAACACAAAAACACAAAAAAAAAACAAAAAAAGCTATACGGAATTCCGTATATATAGGGAGGTCTCCACCATGCATATGTATAGTATGTAACCCTTGCATGAATATTGGTAAACAATACTAAGAAGCTAGATTAACCTACACCATAATGCTTCAATGCATTAAAATTCAAATGTCCAATGCTGTTTAGTCACATAAGTAAGACAAACTTCCATTCGAAGATCTGCTTGAAATTTCCTGCCTGGGAGTAAAGAGTGGAGATTTTTCCCATTTCCCAGCTCAGCTTGTGTGGAGAACCTTCAGTGCCTAACCCGCCTTCAAGTGTACTTCGCACACAGAATATCAAGAATGCACATTAAAGGTTCTGTCAGTTAGTGTCTCACCCAACCCTGAGTTGATTTGTCTAAGATAGAGATTTTTTTGTTTTCTAGTTCTACGACTATTTAGAGTACAACTACCTGCTATAGCTGCTACACAAAGTGCAGCTTTTCTATCAATATCGTGTTTGACCTGCCTCTTCCTCCCTCTATATAATGACTTGCAACCCAATAAGAGACTCATGCACATGCTCCCTCCCCTCCCCCTTCCAAATAAACATGCACACACTCACACACATTTACACAGTGACTCTGTCTCTCTCTCTCTCTCTCCACACACACACACACACACCACACACACACTCATACACACACACACACACCCCAAACACACACACACACACACAAAATACACACACACACACGCACTCCTCTCTATCTCTCTCTTAAATTAATTACAAACAAAGAAAATAAACTTGAACATGAAAGTTCAATTGAATACTGAAAATATGAAAATGAAATTTTTTTCCCAAAAGAAAGAAAACATGTCATACTGCAGAACTGAGTAAGTCAAAGTCCTCACCAGATGATCCAGATCCAAACGTGAACCTCTTGCAGACAAATTCTTGCAAAGCCTTTCACGGTTCTCAGGTGAAAGTCTGGTTTCCAGGTCCAAATGATACTGTATAGATTTTTCCCAATGAGCTTCACCCCACATACCAAACAGCAAGGCTGTGGTAGAAGTGCTGTAGTTTCTCTGAGTAAAACCTGACCATGTGCATGACATGGCATCCATATTCTGAGATTCTAAACCACCCTGACCTACAGACCTAGAAAATGTCAGTGGACTGTTTGACCCCAATGGCATAATCTTGGATGCCTGTGACAGATTTCTTGTAAAATGGAAACTGAATTTGTCTATTCCATATCTCTTGTTCCAGAAAAGTGTAGCAGATTTTACAGTTTTGTCACTGATAAAACAACAAGAACATCTCAACTGAGAGTGTCTCACAGTTGACTTGGCTTTACGATGAAGTGAGCACAGCAAACGAAAACTAGGTTTTTTGTTCATCATTAGTTCTGTCATAGAAGCAAGTCCTTGGTGCAGCAGGTGAAACATTCCTCAAATGAATGATCTTTACAACTTGTATTCTAACTAAGCATAAAACTTATCTGTCATTAGTCAAAACACAAAAGGGGCAGCTGGTTTGGTTCCTTTGTTTTTGTGTGTGTATGCTTTCCCTTGTCAAACTTGTACATCAGCAACCATCTGTGGTCCTGAAAAAGCAAAATTAGTCAACTGATAAGCCAATAAGTCAATTGGTAATGGTGCAAAATAAATCTCCCTCACTTCTGCAGATATCACGCATGACTATAAGGCTTGATTTCATTGACAATAACATCAATGCTAAGTTAATCCCATCATTATTAACACTAAACCTAGCCCTACCTATAACTATCAACATCCAAATCGGCAATGCATTCATGAAGAAAATCAATCCCAAGGATAAGAGTTTGACATTGTATTGAGACTGGGACTAGGACTGATTATGTCTGCCTTTATGTAAAATACACGAGCGATGAGAGAGCTAAACTGGACCATTACAAATCAATTAATCAATCACCTTCAGAGTGAAAACAACAACAACAACAATAACAATCAGCTAAATTACTAAACTGCCATATTATTATTAATTCTACAAATCCAGCTGACTGCGCAGAACCATATAACAAGCAACCAAATTGTCATTATTATCATTGATGTTACAAAATCCAGCTGACTATGCAGACCATTCACTGCAGGGTTATGATCAACTCAAAATAACATTAAAAAAAAGTCTAGAAAAGAAAACTGAGTATGCCATTATCACTTTTTTCGCACATATCATCTAGGAATATGCCCCTCGCGTTGACCATTCACCCAATTTATCACCAGGGATTTCAAAGAACAAACATGATGATGAAAAAATAAAATGTAAAGTTCTAGACTTACCTCAATACAGTATGACATATCAAAACAGGCCTAAGTTACTGCTTCTGCACATCACATTTCCTTAGAGCCAAAGATTCAGTTAATACATATATATATATATATACCAACTTATCCGTCCTAATAAAAGGTATGTAAGCCTTTAGGGAAAACATACATGTGAATAGACCACAAAGGCAGAAAATGATAGGAAGAGATAAAAGAAAACAAACGAGATAATGCAGAAACAAAAAGAACACAGAAGAGGTATTCTTATTTCTAGCGTAGAATTTCAAGAAGAGGGAATACTATTTACACTGAAAAAGCCCCAGTATCCCCACAGGATGGAGAAAACAACTAAACAATCAATTCAACAACCAAGTAAACAAATAAATAGACTAAAACTAAAGTAAAACCCACAGGGTGAAGAAAAGAACCAATTAATTCAACAACCAAGTAGATAAATAAACAGATTAAATAGTAAACAAACTGTTCAAATTTTTTTGAAGACTAAATTAAAAAGTAAAAAAAAATGAATTGTTAAATTTTTTCCAAGCAATGCCAACATGGAAATCTAACAGCTGAAAATCAGCACTCCTGACACAAGGGGTGGCTAATCAGCAGTAATCTTTCCTTGTGGCACAACCTTTTTTTTCTGTAGGCTGATCTAGAGAGAGAGAGAGAGAGACAAGAGAGAGAGAAGACAGAGAGAGAGAGAGAAAGAGAGAGAGGAGGGAGGGACAGACAGACAGGGGGGAGAGAGAAAGAAAGAGAGAGAGAGAGAGAGAGAGTCTCGTGTGTGTGTGTGTGTGTGTGTGTGTGTGTGTGTGTGTGTGTGTGTGTGTGTGTGTGTGTGTGTGTGTGTGTGTGTTAACTGTACTCTGAAAATAGACCAATCTTTACTTTAGTGTTGTGATTTTTTATACATTACCTGATCAGGCTGATGGTTTAAACTCATTGTATTAAATTTAAAAGTGGATATTACTTTTTGCAGACCTCTTTGTTTAAACTAGCCATCTGACTATAAACTTGGCACTGCAGGCTATGACAATATCAGGCAAGCAAACTTGTGACAACAGCCTGAAGGGCAATTTGCGTTATCTTATTATAATAATAATAATAAATAATTACAATATTTATATAGCGCAAAATCTTGATAAAATCAAATCTAAGCGCTGAAGCGGGGGGGGGGAAAAAAAAAAAAAAAAAAAAAAAAAAAAAAAAAACAGATAGTCTGCCTTATTAAAATACACGGCGTGAGAGAGCTAACTGACATACAAACAATATAATCAATCACTTCAGAGTGAAACAACACAGAAAAATAAATAGCTAAATTACTAACGCCATATTATATATTATAACAATCCAGCTGATCTGCGCAGACCATAAACAGCAACCAAATTGTCAGGTTGATTGAGTTGATTTACAAAATCCAGCTGACAATGCAGGGTTTTGAACAACTTAAATGAACATAAAAAAAGTCTAGAAAGGAAACTGAGAGCATAGCATATCACTTTTTTCGCACATATCATAGAATTGCCTCGCGTTGACCATTCAACCAATTATCACCAGTGGATTCAAAGTAACAACATGATGATGAAAAAAAAATGTAAAGTTCTGAGGCTTACCTCGAGTACTAGTATGACATCAAAACAGCCTAAGTATCGTGCTTCTGCATATTCACATTTTTAAGCCAACGATTCAGTAATCATTTATTATATTATATAAAACCACTTAAGTCGTCCTAAAGAGTATGTGAGCCTTTTGGGAAAACTACTATTGAATGACACAAGGCGAAAATGAAGGAAATGATAATAGAAAGCAACTTAAAATAGTAATGCTAGAAGCAAAAAGAACCAGAAGAGGTATTCTTATTCTAGCGAGAATTAATGAAGATGGAATACTATTTAACTGAAAGCCCAGTTATCCCCACAGGGTGGAGAAACTACTAAACAATCCAATTCAACAACAAGTAAACAAATAAATAGACTAAAGATAACCCCAGGTTGAGAAAAACCAATTATTCAACACCAAGTAGGATAAAGTAAACAGATTCAATGAACAACGTTCAAGTTTTTTTGAAGACTAATTAAAATGAAAAAAAATGATTGTTAAATTTATTCCAGCAATGCAAAGGACATTTTCTAAGCAGAAAATCACACTTCCTGACACAGGGTGGCCTAATCAGCAGTAACTTTCTGGTCACACTTTTTCTTCTGTAAGGCTGATCTAGTAGAGGGAGAGTACTAATGAAGAAGAGACAAGACAAGAGAGAAAGAGAACTGAGTGGGTGACGAGTCAGACAGGGGGAGAGAAAGATAGAAAGTAGTGAAGTAGTGACAGAAGAAGTCTCGTGTGTTTGTATAGTGGGTAGTGATGTGTGTGTGTGTGTGGTGAGTGTGTTAACTAGTACCTGAAAATAGACCAATCTACTTAAGTGATGTGATTCTTTGTAACATTACCTGACAGGCTGAGGTTAATCAGTTGTAAATTAAAGTGCCATATACTTTTGAGACATCGTTTGTTTAACTAGCCATCTGACTATGACTTGGCACGCAGGCTAGAAATATCAGCAGCAAACTTGTGCAACAGCCTGAAGGAATTGCGTTATGCTATATGATTATCTTGTCTACAACCTACAGCTAGCTTGCAAGTTGTTAACAAATTTTTGGCGCTGTGTGGATGACGACATATTTCCACGCTTTGAGAGGAAGATTGATCAAAGCATAAGCCTATGATCTTGTGTCAAACCTAAAACTAATATTATCTACGACTCTTTCAAAACGAAGTACGTATGTAACACGACTGCTGACGTATCGAATGTCAAACAAAAGCATTCTTTAACCAGCATCGTCTGTCTAAACAACAACACATTTACCGTACGTATAAGCTTCACCAAAAAAGTAAGACTTACCAATAACAACTAACAAGCCTCGCACAGTTGCAAGTATAATCCAAAGCAACCGATTCGATTTTCCACACAGAACGATTCCGATACAGGTCAAGTACAGTTGAGATGTAGTTTAAAGATTGCGCCAGTTGAAAATATCAAGATTAGGTCTTCCGATGAGATTAAGACAGAAATTGATAATTGAATAAACAGACACAGTACAAGGAAAGTTCATTCCATAGTAACCAGTTTGACTGTCCAAACACTACCAAGTGTAAGTTCATTCCATATAACCAGTTTGACTGTCCAACACACTACCAAGTGTAAGGTAATCATAGTAACCAGTTTGACTGTCCAACAACTACCAATGTAAGTTCATTCCATAGTAACCAGTTTGACTGTCCAACACACTACCAATGTAAGTTCATTCCATAGTAACCAGTTTGACTGTCCAACACACTACCAATGTAAGTTCATTCCATAGTAACCAGTTTGACTGTCCAACACACTACCAAGTGTAAGTTCATTCCATAGTAACCAGTTTGGGCTGTCCAACACACTACCAAGTGTAAGTTCATTCCATAGTAACCAGTTGACTGTCCAACACACTTACCAATTGTAAGTTCATTCATACTAACCAGTTTGACTGTCCAACACACTACCAAGTGTAAGTTCATTCCATAGTAACCAGTTTGACTGTCCAACACACTACCAATGTAAGTTCATTCAATACTAACCAGTTGACTGTCCAACACACTACCAAGTGTAAGTTCATTCCATAGTAACCAGTTGGACTGTCCAATCATACTACAATGTAAGTTCATTCCATACTAACCAGTTGGACTGTCCAACACACTACCAATGTGTAAGTTCATTCCATAGTAACCAGTTTGACTGTCCAAATAAACCCAATGTAAGTTAATTCCATAGTAACCAGTTTGACTGTCCAACACACTACCAAGTGTAAGTTCATTCCATATAACCAGTTGGACTGTCCAACACACTACCAAGTGTAAGTTCATTCCATAGTAACCAGTTTGACTGTCCAACACACTACCAAGTGTAAGTTCATTCCATAGTAACCAGTTTGACTGTCCAACACACTACCAAGTGTAAGTTCATTCCATAGTAACCAGTTGGACTGTCCAACACACTACCAAGTGTAAGTTCATTCCATAGTAACAAATTTAATTGTCCTCCTCGCTGCTTTGCCTTTACCAATCCTAATCAGGGGAGGTAACTGTTCACAGCTGAGTGGTGTGAAGACCACATGCACAAAGTTTAAGCGTGATTTGTACACGTGTAAATCATTCAGTCGAACTGTAGGGCTAGAACTATCCAAGTCTAAACTGAGGCGAGGAAATGGGCAAAAGTGACCTCCCCCACCCCCACACACAGAATGAATCGTTCATTAGGTCACACTGTTTGCTACTAGCAGACAAAATAGGGGTACAGGTATCAAGGATCTATTTTGATATTTTGATTTAACTGGTACTGTAACTTCTTTCTGCAAATACTACTACCTGTACATTCCTCATAATCTGATTATTCTCTTGTGAAAATATTCCTTGGAAACAGCGTGCCAACAGTTTGCAAGCGTTTATTGAGAGAAAAAATGTGAAATTGAAAAAAAAAATCAAATTACTCATTCTGTTTCTGGAATAGAACTATTCAAACCACAAGGTGCGAATGACAAATGTGAAAAATGTAGTGAAAGTTATGTCTTGTCTACTAAGGAAAAGTTACTGATGAAATCGTGATATGGTCATTCTTGTTTTTTCTCTAAATGACGAATTTTAACCCTTTGCCTATCGCACTCTGTCCACCAGTATCTTGCATTGTCACAAAATTGAACCCTCTGACTTCCTCATCATACCCACCAATTTCCTGCAGGAAGCTGGTGGATAGGGTGAGAGAGTCAGAGGGTTCAGTTTTTGCAGTTGGTGGATAGGGTTATCAAAACAGTATAGAATAATCAAGATTTATCTTTCATAATAAAAAGATAAAGGTTGTCCCATGACCCTGTGCATGCTAAGGAGTTAGGTGGTAGGGAACTTAAGTTTTCGTGGTGCTGCCATTGTCAGAGCAGCGTCTGTTTCTTTTCCCCTTGCTGCTGCTTTACCTTTCACCACCCTGAACAGAGACAGATACCTGTTCACAGCTGGGTGGACTGGAGACCGAATGCGTGCAGCTTTCTTGGCTTGTATTGACCCAGAACCATCAAGTCCAGACAGATTTTCAAATTTCAGCCACAACTTTGTATAAAAAGTTTCTGCCCCTTTCCATGTTTTTTATTTTTTTTATCGATTGAAATCGTGAAAATGTGCTTGATAAACTGGACTGGGCTGAGCTTTCCTGCTTTGAAGACAGAATGAAATAAACACACGTAGAACTGACAGGTTTTGAAAATGTTGGATTTGATTTCTGAGTGCAAAGGTGACAGTACCTTCATACGACAAATGTCCCAGATCTGATTCCCACTTTCGACAGTCGTATTAATAGTTCTTTCCTCTCTCTGTACAGATTCCAAAGAAACAGGCCATGAGATGTCTCATCGCTCCCCATGTAATTCCGCCATGACTGCATGACAACAGGGTTCTTCCCAACATGACACCTGGTCTTCACCTGCTTTCTCATCACTGCTTTCCTGTGGTGGACTGGGGGCTACTCTGATTTTTGTCCTGCTTTTATCACCACTCATCGCCCGTAATCAGAGGTATGCACAGCTACTTAAATTTGTTGTACATAAAGTTGCTTTGGATGTAGTGAGTAAGTCAGTGTGCTCGTGCGTGTGTGTGTGTGTGTCCGTGCGTGCGTGCGTGCGTGCGTGCCTGCGTGCCTGCGTGTTGAGATGGATTTTCATTGATACTGATTTTCGGTGTGTATATACATATGTATCCCCCTAGGTATCTAACACAGTGTCAGTAATGTTTCATTGAATAATCTCAGTCTTTCAACAATGCAGAGCTTACACTTATTGACTGGTTCGTGTTGATATATTGTGTTTTGTCTATTCTACAGATGAAACAGCAATGGGTGCTTGGACGACTGGTCACTCATCAGACAGATCAGACAGCAGGCAGGTGTCATGGAAGACAACAAGCGTCAGACACACAACACTGACGTCTGATGAACCATTCAGTCCTTGGACTCCAGCACCTACAACTCGACGGAGATGGTCAGACCGCAGTTGGACGATTCATCCATCTCCTTTCTTCTTGCGATTTCAAGAAGAGCGCAATGGAAACACATACAATGGTGAGGAAAAAGTTTTGAATAATGTATTGCATAAACATAAATCATAATTCATCTATTTACTACGAGGAGAAATTGTATTATGAAACTTAACAAATTGGTTAAGCACGTATTGAGACAGACATAAAATGTAATTCCTGGTGGATGTGGAATGGAAGATAAGGCACACACGTTCTATTTTTTTCTCGAAGCTTTCTGTATTAACACACACAGTACGTAAACGTACGCATGCACACACACAGTAGAGCGAATGTACTAGAAAACAAGGACAAAAACGAAAAGGCCCCAGAAAATGTGCCAAAAATGCCAAGAGTAGAAACGAATTTTTGTTAATTTACCATGATGTCTTACCTTTACTGTAACCCAAACCCCAACCTTTACTGTAGCCCAAACCCCAATCATTAGCATAACCACAAACCATTACAATACCTTTAAATCCTAGTTAGCCCAAACCTTACACTTTCGTAAAAAGCATTTCCTTAGCCTTACTTTGTACATTTCAACATAAGACACCATTACTTAATTCGTAAGTTATATTCAAGACTTGCTTTCATTCCTAGTGAAAAGCATAAAACTAAATAGCGATGTGTGTGTGTGTGTGTGTGTGTGTGTGTGTGTGTGTGTGGTGTGTGTGTGTGTGTGTGTGTGTGTGTGTGTGTGTGTGTGTGTGCGTGTGTGTTTGAGTGTGTGTGTGTGGGAGGGGGATTATTTAAATGACACTTCTCGTAATTTCTTAAAGTTAAATGTATGTGGATGGGTTTGTTGTTTGAGTGATGTTAATTGTTGTTGATTGATTTGATTTTCGGGTTTATTTTTGCATGCACGGAACGAGTCACCAGCCAGCCCCTTCGATCCATGGGCTGTCCTCAGCTGAACAAGTTTTCAAGCAGCCTTAGCAGCCTACAGGACACGAATTTCACCATGGAGGCAAAAGAACGAGATTATTCAAGTTTGACCACGTATACAACGCTTGTCGTTTAGGTCATGAACAAAATGGACACTAAAAGGGAGAAAACTGATACTTATAGCTTGTAAATATCTGTATACGTGAGCGTTGTTTATCGTTTTTTACGCTCAAGTTACCGTTATGATTGATATTATGTATTGTGTGCACGTGTATATGTGAATTAAGTTTACGTTTGAGAAGTTTGGAATTATGATAAATGTGTGCGAGCAAACACACATATAAGTATGCGCATAAAAGTTAGGAAGAGTTCACCAGGTGTTTAAGGGCAAATCTTGACAAGATATGGATCACTGTCCTGTCCTTGATACAGTAAGAAACCATGGGTAAGTTCTGCTTTTATCATCTATTTTATATTACCGTATTATTCATTTATTTGCAGTTAGAGTGGAGCGTGTGTCCCAGTGAGTAAAGCATTTGTCTAGGACACGAAAAACCCAAGTTCGAATCACGATGGACAGGGATTTTTCTCTCCTTCCACTAGATCTGAAGTGGTCATCTAGGCGTCAATCTTTCAGATGAGATGAGAAATTGGTTTTGTGTACAGTATTCATTCTGCACACATTAAAAATGGCAGAACAACAAACTCACTGGCAAAATTCTGTAGTAAATCCGCTTTTACAGCAGGGTAAACAGAAATGTACACATGCAGAAAAATTGGTGTTGTTGTACTTCGTTTGCACAGTACTCTATGGCAAGGCGTTCTCCAAGCAGCTGGAATTTTTTATATGGTAAACACATGTAGACAAAAACTGATAAACAAATTAAAAAAAAAACTCACTGGGACAGAGCTGGCTGAAAAGGCTAATGGCTAACAGAAAACATGAATTAGTTTCAGCAACAACAAAAAGTCTCTCCTTGCACACATTTTCTTTACCAGTGTGGTTACTGTGTTTTACGGTTAGTGTAGATTGATTGATTAATTTAATCGATTGTGTGGAAGTATGGGTAGATGACTGATTGATTGAGCGAGTGAGTGGCTGAATTGCTTAATGTACTTGACCGGATGACTTATAAGTTTGAATTTCTTACTTTTCAGGTGATGGGCATCGCGTCTCGGTTCTCTACCCTTCCTTCTCTCCTTTTTTCACCCTTCCTTCCTTCCTTTCCACCTTATCTTCTTTCTGGGAAGTTTGATTATGGTTGGATTTTGTGCATCCCCTTCTCCCGGGGCTGGGTAACCACAATGATGTCGGCTTCTGTTGGCTTATGAATTTGACTTCCAGGCACTGAAATGTGGATAAGACATCACCCAGCTAGCCTAGGTTTCTGCTCAGGGGATTCCCACTTCTGCGGTGGTTGTCTGTTTGGTGAAGGGCAGAGCAAGTGGTAATTATGGTGTGGAGTGTTACGGGGAAGTGGGATGGGAATCTTCAGGACACTCCGGACAAATCCTGTGGCTATGGGATACGCGACATGGACGCATGTCGAGTATTCATTTCGGCTGCAGGTTTGGCTGGGGCGTTCTGTTGACGACCTGAAAGCTATCTCTGGCATTCCCAAGACCGGTCCCAGGTGATCCTCTCTGTCTGAATCCTTCAGGCGACCTCGTAGGGGCAGGGGTCTCTATGAGCTCAGACTCGGCCAGCCAGGAGGAACCAGCCAGGAGGAGCCAGCCAGGAGGAACCAGCCAGGAGGAACCAGCCAGGAAGAACCAGCCAGGAGGAACCAGCCAGAAGGAACCAGCCAGCAGGAACCAGCCAGGACGAACCAACCAGGAGGAACCAGCCAGGAGGAACCAGCCAGGAGGAACCAGCCAGGAGGAACCAGCCAGGAGGAGCCAGCCAGGAGGAGCCAGCCAGGAGGAACCAGCCAGGAAGAGCCAGCCAGCAGGAACCACCCAGGAGGAACCAGCAAGCAGCTGTAGAACCCCTTTTCTGTTAGGGATTCCTTTCTGTTAGTCTCTCTGTCCTTCATTCCTATCCTTTCCTTGGCGTTGCCATCCCAGCCGGCCTTTGCCCAGTATCAGCTGTGGTGTACGG
>JAPXFY010000026.1:35815113-35822613 GCA_030674185.1 Monoplex corrugatus | reverse complement strand
TCTGTGTCTCTCTGTCTGTGTCTTTCTGTCTCTCTCTCTCTCGCTGTCTCATTCTCTGTCTTTCTGTCGGTCGGTCTGTCTGTCTGTCTGTCTCTGACTGTCTGTCTCCTTTCACTCTCACTCTCTCTCTGTCGCTCGGCTTGTGTCTCTTTTGTCTCTGTCTGTCTGTCTGTCTCTGTCTCTATTGTCTCTGTCTCTATGTCTGTCTGTCTATCCTCTATCTGTCTTGTCTGTCTGTCTGTCTCTCTCTCTCTTCTATCTCTTCTCTGTCTCAGTATCTCTCTCTGTCTCTCTCTGTCCCTTCTCTCTCTTCTTCTCTCTGTGTGTGTGTGTGTGTACGAGTTGTGCACGCGCGTGTGTGTTGTACGCGTGCACGCGCGCTGTGTGTGTGTGTGTGTGTGAGAACCACCCACCCACTCTCTCTCTCTCTCTCTCTCTCTCTCTCTCTCTCTCTCTCTCCCCCCCTCTCTCTCTCTCGCCGATGCGTAAATTTGATGATTAACCTTTGACTTCCTCAGTCTACCTACTTGCAGCCAGCTTTTGTCAAACATGACAACAAAGCGAAAGGGAGTCAAAGGGTTAAATATTTTGCTGGTGGTGGATAAGGTGTGGGAGTGAAAGAGTTAATTTTTTGCTGGTGGTGGATAGAGTGAGGGAGTCAATGAATTAAAGTTTTTGCTGGTGGTGGATACGGTGTGGGAGTCAAAGGGTTAAATTTTTTGCTGGTGGTGGATAGGGCGCGCGAGTCAAAGGGTTAAGCCACATCAATGTTTTGAGATTTGTTGTTGTTGTTGTCGTTATCGTCGTCGACGTCGTAGCCGTTGTTGTTTTTGTTGTTGTTGCTGTTGTAATTATAGGTTTGTTGGGGTTTTTTTTAAATTTTTTTTTTAGATGTTCTTAAGTCAAGAAGGATTCAGCACACTCGGACAAACGGCTGCCAGTGGATTGGCTGACTAAGTCAAAGGGTTAATCATATCAGTTCTATAAGAGCTGCACCCAAATCTGCCAGTGTCAGTCCGGTAGACTGTTGGATCCCGCGCAAAACCCTTTGCGTCGGCAACATCTTGAGAAAAGGGAGTGTGGGTGGATGGATGGGAAACCTGTGAAACACTAAGCTGACACCACCAGAAGGACCACAGCATTCGGATGAGCGGCAAAAGGGTCAACTTTCACGTTTCAGTTTCAGTTTCAGTTTCAGTTTCTCAAGATGTCGTCTCCGCGCGCGGAACGAATTCCATATGCGCTAACGTCACAGGTGCCATGTGTATGGTGTTCATGTGCACAAGCCTTAGGCTTGCACATAAACCCATGAGCTGGTCAACTCCTGAGGCCTTACTTAGACTATGTTTTACCTAGTCTATATCTTATACTGGTATTTTATCAGCCTACTGCTGGAATAATCTTGGTTGCTTGTAAAATGACATGTGTACGTGTGTAGCTTACCTTCAAACAAATCTAGAACCGGCTTGGTCATGGGGATGGGGATACTCCGTTTATCATAAACCTTCAGCTTTCATGTTGAGAGCCCGGGATTGAACTCAACCTCTCAGACCTTGACCACGCGGCCGTATCAACTGAAAGGAGCCAGCCAACGAACCTAAAACTCTGTGACCCACCTGAGGATCGAACCCACGATCCCTGGAGTTGGAGTCGGAGTTGGACATGGAGTTGGAGTTTTTCAAGAGGGATTCACCACACTCGGAGAGCTCCATATGTGCTCCAATCCAAATCCGCCAGCAATTGTAAAACACTGACAGATTTCCTGAGCCTGCACAAAACTCCTTTGCGCTGGCAAGGTTTTTAAACGGAGAAATGGGAGAAAGGACCCATCCAACACTGAGCTGACACTATCAGAATGATGGAAACATTAAGACGGGCAGTGAACAGGCCATGATTTTAACGTTGCGGAATGGATTGAACTCAAGCACCTTAACCGACTGAGCCAACTGAGGCTTATCAATCTTACAGGGATTCTTTTTTTGTCCTCTCTTCTAATAGACCTTGACAGCTGAGCCTTTCTGATGAGAAGATAAACCGAAGTCCCATGTTTACCATAAGCTCAGAGCATGTTACAGATCCCAAGTCAGCACAAAAAGTGTCCATGACAACATTCCATAGAAAAAAATCCATTTTTGTATGAAAGCAAATATTCACGCACAGAAAAACCCAGGGGTACTGCATTGGGGTGAGGCGCTCTCCCCAGGGAGAGTAGCACGATTTTCACATCGTAATTCCACTGTGACACACAACAACTGTTGCAAAGCGTGAACAGTCAACAAGCAAAACCAGAACAAGATTGAGGCAGCCGAGATGTGGTTTCTAAGAAGGGTGTTGAGAGTTCCAGGGACAGCAAAGAAAACAAACGAGACAGTCTTGATGGAGGCAGACACAATTAGATCATTCACAAGGAAGATCAGGAAAAGGCAGGCAACATCCATAGGCCATTTTATGAGGAAAGGGGAATTGAAACTCCTGGTCACAACGGGAAAGCTGGAGAGAAAGACAGCGTCAGGTAGACCCAGGGAGAAGATACTGGACGGACTTGCAGAGTGGCTGAAGACAGGGAGGGTGGAAGAGATGCTTGAGGCAACAAGAGACAGAGATAGACACAGATGGAAGTCCATAATCGCCAACGCCATGCGGTAAGGCGCCTGATGATGACGATGATGACACAACAACAACAACAACAACAACAACAACAAAGACTGTCAGTTCATTCTATCGTCTCATATTCTATTCTACCGCTGAGGCCAAACTGTTGAACACCCATAGACATAATTATATTGAAGAAAAAAATTAGACATAACCGTTGGAAAACAACTTTTATTCTTAAGCTTTTTCTATTTCAGAAAGTCGATTTCTTGAATTTTTGACAATGATTGTGTCAGACGGCGAAATCATGAAGATACAGATAACCTGGTGTATTAGTCACTGCGACATTGACAAAAACTTCATAGAAAAAACAAACTTAAACGTACATCGAGAACAATCGCAGACTGTCACATTTTGCGAAAACATTGTCAGAAATTCCTGATCGATATGCTGGTCACACATCGTCTTTAAATATTGCTGATTTTAGCCATTCTTTTGGTTCCTGTGACCTTGACGTTTGTGTCTTACCTTTCAAAGTTACTCTTTCGCAACTCATCGATGTTCTACACCTTAGACCCAATCTTGATAGAGATCAATCTATAAAGAGCTGAAAAAAATCTTCCCCACACATTTTTGGTGCACACGCACACACACACACACACACACACACACACACACCACACACACACACACACACACACACACACACACACACACGCACACATACACACACACACACACCACACACACGCACACACACACACACACACCACACACACCACACACACACACACACACACACACACCACGACACACACACACACACACACACACACACACCACACACACACACACACACACACACACACACACACACACACACACACACACACACACACACACACACACACACACACACACACACACACGACACACACACACACGCACGCACACAAACAAAGAAAGCAAACACATCTCCGATCGATATAAAATAACTTCCTTTTCTTTAAAAAGGAGATTTTACATGGCAATAGTTTATATTCGTGTGTTTCTTTCTACTTCATCAATAAAAGAAATAAACATTGCTGGTACGAAATGACCATCATGTTTCTTTTTCCAACTCAACTAATTAAAACTTTCGTTCTATCGTTCTACCCTAATATGGTAAATCCATTTTTTTTTTTTTTTTTTTTTGATAGTCCTTGATGTACGTTTAACAAAATCCAGATGACCGAAAAGTGCGCTCTTCTTCTTCTTTTTGTTTCGTTCATGCAAAAATCAACCTTCTTGCTTTCTATCCATACATTTATTCTGTCTTCCTCCTTCCAGACTGTACAAGGTCAGCTGCCTGTTGTGGACAGTGGAAGGTTACGTATCACTCCAGGTGAACTTGACAGGGTTGCCCATGATTTCGCCCAGACGTCTCATGAAGGGCTGGTAGAAGTCGTTGAGCATGGCTACAGTGTCTGGCAGAAAGCCCTGGGGGTTGTGGGCCTGCACCAACTCTCTGAACTCCTTGGTGGTGTGGTCGGCCGCTATGGCCAGCTCTGTGGGCTCAATCTCCGCTGTCAAAAGAGTAGAAAGCGACAATAATGACAATGAAATAACACTGATAATAAGCGATAAATGATGACAGTGAAATAACAATGATAAGGAGCGATAATAATGACGATGAAATAAAAATATAAACAACAAACAATAAAATGATGATAATGGTAATAAGCTATATTAATGACGATAAATAAATATTAATAAAAAAAAAAGCCATAATAATGACATTTAAAATAACAATGATATAAAGCTATACCAATGACAATAAAATAACAGTGATAATAAGCGATAATAATGACAATGAAGTAACAATGATAATAATGACAATGAAGTAACAATGATAATAATGACAATGAAGTAACAATGATAATAAAGACAATGAAGTAATACTGATAATAAGCGATAATAATGACAATGAAGTAACAATGATAATAATGACAATGAAGTAACAATGATAATAATGACAATGAAGTAACAATGATAATAAAGACAATGAAGTAACACTGATAATATGCGATAATAATGACAATGAAGTAACACTGATAATAAAGACAATGAAGTAACACTGATAATATGCGATAATAATGACAATGAAGTAACACTGATAATAAAGACAATGAAGTAACACTGATAATATGCGATAATAATGACAATGAAGTAACACTGATAATATGCGATAATAATGACAATGAAGTAACACTGATAATATGCGATAATAATGACAATGAAGTAACACTGATAATATGCGATAATAATGACAATGAAGTAACACTGATAATAAAGACAATGAAGTAATACTGATAATATGCGATAATAATGACAATGAAGTAACACTGATAATATGCGATAATAATGACAATGAAGTAACACTGATAATATGCGATAATAATGACAATGAAGTAACACTGATAATATGCGATAATAATGACAATGAAGTAACACTGATAATATGCGATAATAATGACAATGAAGTAACACTGATAATATGCGATAATAATGACAATGAAGTAACACTGATAATATGCGATAATAATGACAATGAAGTAACACTGATAATATGCGATAATAATGACAATGAAGTAACACTGATAATATGCGATAATAATGACAATGAAGTAACACTGATAATATGCGATAATAATGACAATGAAGTAACACTGATAATATGCGATAATAATGACAATGAAGTAACACTGATAATATGCGATAATAATGACAATGAAGTAACACTGATAATATGCGATAATAATGACAATGAAGTAACACTGATAATATGCGATAATAATGACAATGAAGTAACACTGATAATATGCGATAATAATGACAATGAAGTAACACTGATAATACGCGATAATAATGACAATGAAATGACAATGATGATAAGCGATAATGATGACAGTAAAATAACACTGATAATAAGCGATAATGAGGACAATGAAATAGCACTGATAGTAAGCGATAATAATAACAATAAGATAATAACACTAATAATAACAGATAATAATGACAGTGAAATAACGCTGATAATAAATAATAACAATGATAACAAAATTACACTGATAAAAACCGATAATAATTACAATGAAACAACACTGATAATAAGCGATAATAATGACAATGAAACAACACTGATAATAACCTATAATGATAACAATCAAACAAACACTGATAACAAGTGATAATAATGACAATGAAATAACACTGAGAATAAGTGATAATAATGACGATGAAATAGCACTGATAATAAAGCAATAATAATGACAATGAAATAACACTGATAATAATAAGCCATAATAATGAAATTAAAATAACGATATAAAGCGATAACAATAACAATAAAATAACAATGATAACAAGCGATAATAATGACAATGAAGTAAAATGATATTAAACGATAATGACAATGAAATGACACTGATGATACGCGATAATAATGACAATGAAGTAAAATGATATTAAACGATAATGACAATGAAATGACACTGATGATACGCGATAATAATGACAATGAAGTAAAATGATATTAAACGATAATAATGATAATGAAATAGCACCGATAATTAGCAATAATAATGACAATAAAATAGCATTGACAATGAGCGATAACAATGACAATGAAATAACAATAATACTAAGCGATGATAATGACAATGAAATAGCAGTGATAATAAGCGACAGTAATAACAATAAGATAATAACACTGATAATAACAGACAATAATGACAGTGAAATAACGCTGATAATAAATGAAAACAATGATAATAGAATAACACTAATAAAAACCGATAACAATGACAACGAAACAACACTGATAATAAGCGATGATAAGGACAAAAAGATCACACCGATGATAAACGATAATAATGACAATGAAAAAACACTGATAATAAGCAATAATGATGACATTAAGATGACACTGATGATAAATAATAACAATGAAAATGAAAAAACACCTGATAATAAGCAATGATGATGACATTAAGATGACAATGATGATAAATAATAACAATGACAATGAAAAAACACTGATAATAAGCAATAATGATGACATTAAGATGACAATGATGATAAATAATAACAATGACAATGAAAAAACACTGATAATAAGCAATAATGATGACATTAAGATGACAATGATGATAAACAATAACAATGACAATGAAAAAACACTGATAATAAGCAATAATGATGACATTAAGATGACAATGATGATAAATAATAACAATGACAATGAAAAAACACTGATAATAAGCAATAATGATGACATTAAGATGACAATGATGATAAATAATAACAATGACAATGAAAAAACACTGATAATAAGCAATAATGATGACATTAAGATGACAATGATGATAAATAATAACAATGACAATGAAAAAACACTGATAATAAGCAATAATGATGACATTAAGATGACAATGATGATAAATAATAACAATGACAATGAAAAAACACTGATAATAAGCAATAATGATGACATTAAGATGACAATGATGATAAATAATAACAATGACAATGAAAAAACACTGATAATAAGCAATAATGATGACATTAAGATGACAATGATGATAAATAATAACAATGACAATGAAAAAACACTGATAATAAGCAATAATGATGACATTAAGATGACACTGATGATAAATAATAACAATGATAATGAAATAACACTGATAATAAGTGATAATAATGACAATGAAATAACAATAATAATAAGCGATGATAATGAAAATGAAATAGCAGTGATAATAAGCGACAGTAATAACAATAAGATAATAACACTAATAATAACAGATAATAATGACAATAAAATAACAATGATAATAAGTGATAATAATGACAACAAAATAACAC
>JAPXFY010000026.1:35800113-35802613 GCA_030674185.1 Monoplex corrugatus | reverse complement strand
ATCCCAGGGAAGTGGGGGGGAAAAGGTGGGGAGGGGGGGGGGCTCATCCAATTCTGTACCGACACCACCAGAACAACAATGATGTTAAGATGGGACAGTGAGAAGACCCAGTTTTAATGTAACGCCCCCCCCCCCCCCCCCCGGGACTCAAACCCACAACCATACTGCATGTGAATCCGACGCTCAACCAACTGAGCTACTAATAGACGGGCAGGCATACCAGTCCTGTATATCGCCGGGGTGGGTCTTCACGTGGGATATTTTTAAAAACCGATCCTGGAGGCGCATGTTCTCCCCCGCAAGCGTTGCATGAGAAAGGGGTCCCGCGGCCTTGGGTTCTGCTTGCATTTTTCTCTTAACCCTTTGACTACCGCACCCTATCCACCAGCTGCAAAAAATTAACCCTTTGACTCCCTCACCCTATCCACCAGCTTCCTGCAGGAAGCTGGTGGATAGGGTGAGGGAGTCAAAGGGTTAAGTTTTTGCTTAGCTAGCATGGTTGACTTTGCAAGATGTTGGTAGGCAGGCAGTGAAGTTTTTGCTTAGCTAGCATACTATACTAACCATACCATACCATACCATACCATACCATACCATACCATACCATACCATACCATACCATACCATACCATACCATACCATACCATACCATACCATACTACCATACCATACCATACCATGCTACACTACACTACACTACACTACACTACACTACACTACACTACACTACACTACACTACACTATGACTACACTATGACTATACTATACTATACTATACTATACTATACTATACTATACTATACTATACTATACTACACTACACTACACTACACTACACTGCACTACACTACACTACACTATACTATACTATACTATACTACACTACACTACACTACACTACACTACACTATACTATACTATACTATACTATACTATACTATACTATACTACCTACACTACACTACACTACACTACACTATACTATACTATACTATACTATACTATACTATACTATACTATACTATACTATACTATACTATGTATGACTATACTATATACTATACTATACTAACTACACTACACTATACTATA
This sequence comes from Monoplex corrugatus, assembly GCA_030674185.1. Lineage (NCBI taxonomy): Eukaryota > Metazoa > Mollusca > Gastropoda > Littorinimorpha > Ranellidae > Monoplex > Monoplex corrugatus. Next base: position 35,801,520 of record JAPXFY010000026.1, on the reverse strand, counting down.
CTATACTATACTATACTATACTATACTATACTATACTATACTATACTATACTATACTATACTATACTATACTATACTATATACATGTACTATACTATACTATACTATACTATACTATACTATACTATACTATACTATACTATACTATACTATACTAATACTATACTATACTATACCTTTCTCGGCAGCAGCCTTGGCTTTCATAGCTCCGTCCTGAGGCACTGGGGCTGTCTGACCTGGTGGCTTCCGTACTCGTTTCAGTTTTGGTTCGTCTTTCACATTCGCTCCCACAAAACCCTCGTTCAGCAATGACGACCACGCTGCCGAGTCAAAGATCTGGAAAGATTTATTGAGAAAAAGGAGAAATAACACACACACACACACGCACACACACACACACACACACACACACACACACACACATGCCAAATCAAAAACAATATAACACACACACACACACACACACACACACACACTCATGCCAAACCAACAACAATAAACACGACACACACACACACACACACACACACACACACACACACACTGCCAAACCAACAACAATAAACACACACACACACACAGACATACACACGCACACACACAACACACACACACACACACACACACACACACACACACACACACACACACACAAACACACACACACAAACACACACACACATCAAAGGAGACAACAAACGAAAGCAACAGCAACAACAACAACAAATTTAGTGTCAAACACAAACAACACTCAGTGTAAAGATTCCCCACCAAAACCCAGACAGAGCCTGCCCCCGTCCCTCTCCCCCCCCCCCGCCCCCAAAGAAAAAGTCAATCAACCAACCGACCAACCGACCACCCCGCCTACCCACCAACATTCGCACATACTCACAGTGTCCCAATCGTCTTCCTCCTTCACATTGTTCCAGTCCTCCTGTGAAAAGAGTAAACTCTCGGCGTCCTTTTTGACCTCCTGTGCGTCCGCTTCCGCTTCCGCTTCCGCCGTCTCACCCTCAGTATTTTGTGTGGCTTCCTCACGCTTTGCGCGTGCTGCTGTGTCGAAGACAAAGATGTCCAGCAAGAGGATGCACGACATGGCGATGGTGGCCGCTAACAGAGGTAGCCGCATACGTTTCAGGCATGTCGTTATAGCTGCAACAGAAGGAGTGGACCTTTGCTGTTGTTGTTGTTGTTGTTTTTGTTTTTATCTATTCTTCCTCAACTAAGGGAGATAACTTGTTTTTGGTGTCTGGCTGTTTGTTTGGGCTGTCTATGTATGTCTGTGAGCAATTTGTGTCAGCAATGATTCGTCAACTGTTTATAGCTATACGGTTTGTTTTTTTATCACACTTGGTTCATAAGTCCCTTTCAATGAACACCTGTAAACGCATCGTATAAGATAATGAGC
>JAPXFY010000026.1:35785113-35787613 GCA_030674185.1 Monoplex corrugatus | reverse complement strand
TTTGTTTTTGTTTTTTTCTTTTTTTTTTGTTTGTTTGTTTGTTTGTTTGTTTTTTGCAATCAGTGGATAGGGTGCAGGAATCAAAGGGTTAATCCAGTTTCTTCTGCAGGCTGACGTGGAGCTTGGCGGTCACAGGAGATGTAGCGGGCCACGTCGCATCTCGCTCCACCTGGTAGAGGCGACATTGATGCAATATGTGTCCAACTGTTGGGTTGCTCTTGACCACACTGGCAGGCTGATGATGGCGTCAGTTTCGAACTATGGGCGTTGATCCGGTTGTGTCCAATGTAAAGCTTCATCAGGACTACTTTGCTGCTCTCTAGACAACAGGTGGTAGTCACCCCTTTCTGTCCATGTCTTAACCCTTTCACTCCCGCACCCTAACCACCAGCCGCCAAAAAAAATTAACCATTTAACTCCCTCACCCTACCCACCAGCTTCCTTCTACGTTATATTGAAACACCAGCTGCAAAAAACTTAACCCTTTAACTCCCTCACCCTACCCACCAGCTTCCTGCTACGTTATATTGAAACATCAGCTGCAAAAAACTTAACCCTTTAACTCCCTCACCCTATCCACCAGCTTCCTGCTACGTTGTATTGAAAACAGAGTGCACATTTTTAGGCCGTGGGATTATTATTGTCGTTATGATTGTGGATGCTATAGTGGATAGCGGGTGAGGAAGTCAAAGAGTTAAGGAGTGATCTGATGATGGGGAAACTCATCGCTTAAAAAAAAAGATTGTTTGGGACTGGCTCAGTTTTAAGATAGATATCGTTTGTCTGGAGTTGGGATTTAGTGCCTTCGGTGTTCGGAGATTAATTGTCAACAAGGATTCATCCCAACTGGACAATTCCATATGTACCTCACCCAAACCGGTCAGCAATTTACCTGACGGTTTTCAAAACTCTAGGCGCAGGCAGAGTTTTGAAATAATAATGAATAATAATTACAATATTTTATAAAGCGCAAAATCTTGATAAAATCAAAGCTAAGCGCTGAAACAGACACACACGCACTCACACACACACACGCACGCACGCACGCACGCACGCACGCACGCACGCACGCACGCACGCACGCACGCACGCACGCACGCACACACACACACACACACACACACACACACACACACACACACACACACACACGCGCGCGCGCCGCGCATGGCTATAAATGGGGAGAAAGAATAAAAGCAATGGAAAATTATAGAGAGCATATTATATACAATTATATAAAATTATTACAATGTGATTCCCCTCCGAGTGGAGACAGGCTGCAGACGGGGTTGAGTGAGGTCAGGATTTTATACAGAGGAGAAAAGGTGAGTTTTGAGAGCGGACTTGAAGGAGACAAAAGTAGGTTGCTGACGGACTGAGAGAGGAAGTTTGTTCCAGGAGAGTGGACCAGAAACAGAGAAGGCTCGTGGACCATAGGTATTGAGCTTAGTGCGTGGAAAGCGAAAAGTCAGAGGATCGGAGGCAGAAGAAGAAGAATGGGAAGAAGAAAACGATATGGGGTGTGCTGACATCAACAGAATGATAAGATCATCAGAATGGGCAGTGAACAAGCCAGCTTTCGTGATGCAACATAGGACTGAACTGGAGACTCCCGCACCCTGTCCACCAACTGCAAAAACTTAACCCTTTGACTCCCTCTGTGGGATGATATGCATCCCACTGCTGAATACCACTGTCTTATACTTACAGTACACGTATTGTACAGAGAGGGTGAGAGAAGCTGACGGATAGGGCGAGGGAGTCAAAGGGTTAAGTTATTGCTTTGCTAGCATGGTTGACAATGCAGGATACTGGTGGATAGGGTCCAGGAGTCAAAGGGTTAAAGTCTATGACTCTTATTCAAAAGGAGTTACCCTGCCCGCGGAAATTAATACGTATTGCATAAAATGTATTAAGTGGGCGCATAAAGAGGTCTCAATTATTCAAAAAAATGGAAATTGCTGTATAGGCAATATCATCCATCAAAATTATGCACGTTCAGAGATTTAACGCAAACGGGTTTGTTTTGTTTTGTTTTGTTTCGTTTTTTTTGTTTGTTTTGTTTTTGTTTTTTTTAATTTGATTTGATTTGATTTGTTGAATTTGGTTTAAATTGGATTGGATTGGATTGGATTGGATTGGACTGGATTGGATTGGTTGGATTGGATTGGATTGGGTTGGATTGGATTGGATTTTGTTTTATTTTATTTCGTTGTATTTTATTTTTATTTTACTTATATCTTTTTATTTTCATTTTATTTTTTTTCATTTCATTTTCAGTTTAGTTTAGTTTAGTTTAGTTTAGTTTATTTTAGTTTAGTTTAGTTTAGTTTAGTTTAGTTTAGTTTAGTTTAGTTTACTTTAGTTTAATTCACTTAGTTTAGTTTAGTTTAGTTTAGTTTAGTTTAGTTTAGTTTAGTTTAGTTTAGTTTAGTTTAGTTTAGTTTAGTTTACTTTAGTTTAGTTTACTTTAGTTTACTTTAGTTTAATTCACTTTAGT
>JAPXFY010000026.1:35760113-35780113 GCA_030674185.1 Monoplex corrugatus | reverse complement strand
CTTGTGCTCTAACTGAGTTTGGTGCATGAATGCAGGTTCTGAAATTCAGCTGTGATCACTGTTGAGAAGTGCTACTCAACTTACTGTTAGTACTATAACAACTAGGCCTATATAGTAAACAAAGATTTTGCCAGTTGTTCTGCATCGCCTGAGGAAGACAGCAATGAACAAGACAATAGAAAGTGGGGAAACGAACGGCGTGAACGATCAGTCGGAAGAAGCAGAAGGTACGATCTCTACCGTACTTTCGTTTTCAAGGTCTTAGTTACCATAGCATTATAGGCTTTGCATTATTGTGGATTGTTATTCGTACCATTCCACATGATGATGATGGCCCACACGCACACAACACACGCGCGCGCGCGCGCGCACACACATACACACACACACACACACACACACACACACTGACAACATGCATTCACACGCTGACAAGGGCACACACACACACACACACACACACACACACACACACACACACACACACACACACACACACACAGCATGATCCCCATAACACTGTTCCATGTTTTGAATTGGGGGGGGGGGGGAGGGAGTGCTGCTTAACTGTTTCTAAAGATGAGAAGAAAAATTGTGTCTGAAAAATATCTCAATACTGGTTTTGTTATTCGCATTTCATCAAAAACTAGCAGTTGGAATTCTTTGTTTATGTGTGTGTGTGTGTGTGTGTGTGTGTGTGTGTGTGTGGACAATATTCTTTTTCTATTTTTCAGTTTTATGAATGGAGACCTGCGAGATGTAAGAAAGACTGATCCACAAGAACGGTGCAGCAGCAGAAGGAGGAAAATGATTATCACATGTTTGCATTTAAGAGCTGTGAGAGACAGATATATAACTGTCTGTTTGCTTCTGTGTTTCAAGCCAGCAACCTGCCATCGGTGAAGGTAAAGATTTCCTGTTGAAAATCGCACATGTATGGATAGACTGTATGTCAGAGCCAATGAGAACTTTTAAGATTTTGTTCCAAATGAAGGGCAGATGGAGTCGGATACGTAATGACATATAGGTCAGGAGGAATTCTCTTGCAGGCTTTTTAAGGTGAACGATGGACAGCACTGCTACCTTATGTTTACAACAGCTGAATTTCAGAACCTGCACAGCATGCACCAAACTCAGTAGAGATGAACTTGACCTATTTTGTCTCAGATCCTGCTGGACTTCCTAACAGTAAAAAGCCACAATGCTCAAAACACAGATGCAGAGAGAAAGAAATTAAGTCAGATTTTGTATTCTTTCAAAAGTTAAAAATTAATCTGTTGTGTCACTTTCATGGAGATTTTCAAAAACAGACTTAAAACCGCATTTCCTACTAGCAAGAATATGGGTTTTAGAGGGATCTGGATAGGGCATTTATCTTTGTTCTCTGGCAGCTGCATTCTGCTTGCATGATAGATGGAAAACACTGGTCCCCATCTATCTCTTAAATTTCTCACAGCTGAGTCCAAGTGCCATATCCGGGTACACTGCCTCAGCTAACAGGCTAAATGATGTGACAAGATGATCTTAACACAGCATCACTGAGCGGATGACCTCTCTCAGAGAAGTCAATTGCTAAGGCTGAGTGACTCTCAAGAGTTCAACAGCTTAGTGTTTGTTCATGGCTAAAATGAGCCATATAGTTGGAGTGATGATTACAACTTGGATCAAGGGTCACACACCTAACACTAGTAACAGGCTGAGTGATCAGCACCCTTATTATATAAATACACACACACACACACACACACACACACACACACACACACACACACACACACACACACACACACACACACACATATGTGTGTGTGTGTCTGTGTTTATTATTATCAAAGAGGATGACAACTTGGGTCAAGGTCAGGTCACATGCTTGACACTGATTGCATCCTGTGTGTGTATGCATGGGCACACGTGTATTATTCTTGTACGGTGAATATTTGTGTTTGTGTGTTGTTGTTTTTTAATGTTCTTTTCCTGTAAAATGTCAAGTATGCTTTTGACAAGGACTGTTTGTGCTACAGAAGTGAAATTATCATCGTTATTATGATAGGCTACGTCAATGGCACCACACACTGTATGCCACAAACATGCTAACATAACAAGGAGAGAATGCATGTATTTCCATCTTTGCAGATGAACATGTGATATTATTATCCCTGGCCATATTCCAGGTTACTGACTGCAGGTATGATCTGAAGCTGCTGCCTTTTTCACGCACAATAACAACCTCTGCCCCATCTGTGCTGAGGGTTAGCATTGTCAAGAGGGTGGTTATCAGTGAGGGCATTCTTCCAGCTGTGGCAGGACTGCTTTCCAAAAAATCCTGCCAGTGACGATCTCCACTGATCAGTGTTGGACCTGTCAGCTTGACAGAGCTTCAGGGTTGTGAAGAAGTTATAGAGGATTGGCCATGCCAAACAGCACATGATGCATGCTGATGCAGAACAAGCAAAGTACAGAAATGTACTCACTGGCTACAAATGATTGTATGTGTGTGTGTGTGTGTGTGTGTGTGTGTGTGTGTGTGTGTGTGTGTGTGTGTGTGTGTGTGTGTGTGTGTGTGTGTGTGTACTCAAGAGAGAATGTACACACAGAGTAAGCGGTGGGATGGGGACAAGGGTGGAGGTAGGGTCAAAGCAGGGAATGATAACATTTCAGATGTGATTTGAAAACTGCTGTCTCATTTTCCTCTTGATTAATTTGATTTCTCTCCCATCAAATTATTGTAATTTATCATCAAATTTGACATGAAAAAAAACTTGAGATCAGCACTGCATTAGGCAGTAACGCTATGTAAAACATTGAACAATTTTAACTCTTTGACACCCGCACCTTATCCACCAACTGCAAAAATTTAACCCTTTGTCTCCCTCACCCTATCCACCAGCTTCCTGCAGGAAGCTGGTGGATTGGGTGAGGGAGACAAAGGCTTAAGTTTTTGCTTTGCAAGCATGGATGACAATAAAGGATGCTGGTGGACAGGCTGCAGGAGTCAAAGAGTTAAATGAATGTGTACAAGAGCTGCAGGTGTGTGGGGGTGGATTCTTTTTTTTTCTCATCAATAAGTACATTATCTGTTTGAAAGGGGGAAAAAACTGATCTGCATTTCATTCTAGTGTGCATTATTCAGGATGCAGTGACAGAACAGCAGCCACCTTTTTGTCTGCAAAAGCTGGGCCACAATATCCCTAACGGACTGTTGAAGATGGTGGCCCACTAAAGCTTCAACATTGCCCAGCAGGTGCACTACCCCTCAAACTCCCAGCCGCCAGGCCCCATCTTCAAAACTAATAAGTATGGAGTCTTCTGCATGATGGTTCCTAAATATCTTTCAGCTTTTTTTTCCGAAGCGTCTAACTGTTATGTTTAAATCCAGAACTAGATGTTACAGAATAAGCTTTAAGTTGAATGGAGATAAGACTTAAGTAGTGGTCACTTTATGTTTAAATCCAGAACTAGATGTTACAGAATAAGCTAAAGTTGAATGGAGATCAGACTTAAGTAATGTTCACTAGCACTAAACACAAGCTTTACTTTGTAAAGTTTTTTTCTAACCAAATATGTGACAATATATTGTGCTTTCGGGTTCAGTCAGCCTGGTTTTCGCATGGTATGTCAATTTATTTGTGTGGATATATGTGTTCTGGATTAGAAAAAGTAAATCAGCAAAGGAGAGGAGATGGGCACCATCCTGTCATTGCTGATGTCAAAAAAAAATGTGTCTTTTCCCATATGTTTCCAGATTTGCATTCTGTTTGACAAGACTGTAGTCATGTGGGTAAATGTTGAACAGCCACTCTGAAGGTTGTAGGTTCAATCCACGTACACACCTGCTCCTGGTGGGTAAAGGTGGAGAATTTCTGATCTTCCAAGTCAAGACGGGGGCAGACCTGCCAGTGATTTAACACGCTTCATGTTTATACACATGCAGACTACCGAACTTCCATGCTGAAGACCCTGTGGGTCATGTCAGTGGCTTGCTTTTATAAACATGAAAACACCCGGCATACATGCCCACCAGGGAGGCAACAGCAAAGTGGAATTTGATCAGTTCATTTAGTTATTACTTGAGTTCTCTGCGCTTCACTAAAATTCTGATCATGTATAATGTACAGTTTATAATGTGAGTCCAGTTTAGTTTGGAGAATATCGTTATGGAAAAGTATTTTAAATAATGGTTTGTACTGTATACACCATTACCTTGCATCCTCATGGTTATGGGACAATCAATCTCTTTGAGTGCATAAACTAAAAACTAAATGTAATGTGTATCCAATAACATTTTAACCGTGCTGTTTGTTTTGTTTAGATCCTGTGGAGTTCATCATCTGGTTGAAATGGAAGCTGTGCAAACTGATGGAGGAGGGTGCTACGCTTGGCATAGGCTACCAGACATGATAACGCGAAGTTATTAATTCAACATCGTGCACCATTCTGCCCATAGAGGTGTTGAAGTGTTCCATCCACTAGATCCTGTGTCCTGTGGGCACCGTGCTGTCATGTAAGTCACTGGAAATACAGTGCAATCGAATTATCATAAATCATGTTTTTATAGTGCTGTTTTTTTTAACACAACTGGATTCACTGTACGTTATGCATGATTAGACTGTTAGTGGAGCACAGAGAACTCAAGCAATTAAATGAACTGACTGAATTCCACTACGTTGTTGCACCCCTGCATTTCTTTAACCTCTTCAGTGCCCCCCCACCCCCCACACACACATAAATATAAAAAATAAAAATAAAGTGTCACCTGTTTGCCAAAGGTGTATATGTACGTTCACATCAGGTCACCAATGTTCTTACCTCCATTTGTAAGCTGGGGAATCCCAATTCACACAAATCAGAAAGCTTTATCCATCTACATGAATTATGCATGAGGTCAGCAGCCAGTCACACTTTGCTATGGTCACTGCACTGCAGCTTTTGCAACTATCCCTTTGGAATTTGCTTCCAAAATGACTGACAACGAGGGATTTGTTGCACTGGATGGTGGATTGAAAGGTGGAGGGAAAGAGAGCACCTGGTAGACCCAGGGAAAGAGAGCACCAGGTAGACCCAGGGAAAGAGAGCACCAGGTAGACCCAGGGAAAGAGAGCACCAGGTAGACCCAGGGAGAAAATAGTGGACGGACTTGCATGGTGGCTGAGGACGGAGAGGGTGGAAGAGATGTGCTTGTGGCAGCAAGGGACAGATATAGATGGAGGGCCATGATCTCCAACGCCATGCGGCAGAGCACTTGATGATGATGACGATGATGGTTTCATATGCATTCCACCCAATTCTGCCAGAGTTACCTGACATACACCCCTAGACTATGAAAAACCCTGTGCACTGGCTTGTTTTTCCACACAGTAGTACCGAGAAATGAAACTGACAGTCTACAGCTAGACAGGAAGCTTGGTGTCAGTCTTGCTGCAGATGTGTAGTGTCTGTCACTCCATCCATTTGGCATCGCCATGGTCTTCCTCTGGCTTCAGAGCTCATGTGTCCAGTGCCGCAGGCTTGAAGAATTGGTTGGCCAACTGGCATCATGGCCAGGTGGCCGTACCCCAACCCACAATTATTTGAACTAGAAAATAAACTCTCTCGATCTCTCTCTCTCTCTCTCTCTCTCTCTCTCTCTCTCTCTCTCTCTCTCTCTCTCTCTCTCTCGGGGGTGCGTAACTCTGTCTCGAAGCGAAAGGTCACGCTTTGAAACGTCTCGCTATCAACCTTGTTTTTGTCAACTGGAGACAACGTAGAGTGCCGTTGTTTGGCATGAGACAGCATAAGGTGCCATGCCTGCATCACAACTTACGTTCAGACCTGTTTGTGGCACCTTTCATGTGGTGTTTGTTTCCTTCATGGCCAAAAGGGCCAAAGAGAAGGCGGACATGAAATTCGCCATGTTGAAGCCACGTAATCGGCTAGACGGTGTGACCATAGGATTGCTCCTCACACTGATGTTCTGGGGGAGTTTTTTATTGCAATGTGGCGACGTGGAGCGGAACCCTGGGCCATCATCGTCTAAGCAGACCAGGCTGACCAGTGGCGGGAGAATCTCGGTGGGGTCCAACAACGCTACTGACAGTGGCCAGGCGACTTCCTCTCCTTCTCCCCAGGAACCGACCTTAACAGAGCTGATGGGTATGCTGACCTCACTGACCGCCAGTGTTAGCGACTTGAAATCAAATGTGGACTCTTTGAACAACAACATGAACAGTAAGTTCAATGATTTAGAAAAATCTGTTCAGGATCTTGGAGAACAGTACGCCATGCTGCGGGGTGGGGTTAATGATTTGAGGGAGGAGGTGGAAGATTTGAGAAAGGAAAACCAAGAGCTGATGAAAAGAAATTCTGATCTGTTAGGTAAAATTGATCGGCTAGAAAGAAAAGCAGATGACCTTGAAGGCAGGTCAAAGCGCAATAATGTAATTTTTTATGGAGTAAACAAAAATCAAAACGAAACGAATGATCAATGTGAGGGGAAATTAAAGGACATTCTCACAGACAAACTGGAAATAGCAAGCGATATTGAATTTGATCGTGTCCATAGATTGAATGGGAAACCTGACTCCCCCATTATTGTTTGCTGTTGTTTCTATAAGGACAAGGTCAAAATACTTAAATCTAAAAGAAAGCTGCAGGGGACCAACATTTTTGTTAATGAAGATTTCTCGTACAGAGTAAGAGAAGTCAGACGTAAACTCTCTTCCCATCTGAAAGTGGCAAGGAACAATGGTAGAAAAGCTACAATGGTCTTTGACCATCTTATCATTGACGGGAAGAAGTTCTTTCTTGATGAACAAGACAATTTGAAAGAGTCCAACAAATGAGGGAACGGCCGCCCTAATTTTGTGTATAGTTTTTCCCTGGGTGTATTTGGGGAAGGGAGCCAAAGTTGTCCAACTCTGGTTGTGTGTTCGCCTTTCAACGGTGTTAGTGGCACACGTAAATGTCGCTCCGATAGTGAAATAGACCGGTCAACAGGCAGTCCGAGCAGCCACGTGCAAGACAGGCTATGTGTAAATAAAAAACGTCCCTTCTGTTTTTTGCTTTGGAATATCAACGGTCTGTCATCTAAACTTGATGATCAAGATTTTGTCTTATTTGTACGTGGTTTTGACTTTGTGTGTCTGACAGAAACTTTTATGGATGAATGTTACACTACTGTATTTACAGGGTTTAAACTTTTTTGTCAGCCTGCTGTCAAACTATCGAAACAAGGGAGACGATCAGGAGGGGTACCGGTAATCTGTTTGATACGGAATGAATTTCTTCCTTTCGTGAAAAAATTGGAAATGAACTATACCAATTTCTCTTTGTTTGTTATTGACAAGCAGCTTTTTGGAATAGAAAAAGATATCTTGTATGTTTGTTCAAATATTCAACCAGAAGGTTCTACATTTTATACTCACTTTGGTTATGATAATGGAATCACTGTGCTTGAGGAATGTTTGATGGACTTCTTACTAGAAAAAGATGTTCATGTTATTCTTAATGGTGACTTGAATAGTCGGACTTCCGACATCTCCCAAGGTTACACTGTAAACAATGTTTTTGATGTACAAAGCAAAAGTCAGTCACCTTATTATCAATCGACATTCAGAGGACTCTGTTGTGAGTAACTACGGCAAGTTGCTATTAAATATGTGCACTGCTCTAGGTTTGTGTATTTTAAATGGTGTGTGTAAAGGTGACCTGGAAGGTCACTATACATATATATCAGAGGCGGGAAGCAGTGTTGTTGATTATTTCATATTTTCAAATGATCTCCTTGCATTGTTATATGACTTCTGCGATTTATCCATTGTTGAACGAGTGGAATTTGATCATTTACCTGTGACAGTTCGTGTTGTTTTTCCATGTGAAAACAAAGCTTATAAGGATAAAGGAAATCATGATCAATTCATTGAAAAATTTTATCTGGAATAATACATATGTACATGTATATAATGATTCATTATGTCGGGAAGAATGTCGTAGAACGATAGATTATGCTGTGAGTTTGATAGATGTTGATGTGAACGAGGCACTAAATGCGTTTAATGTTTGTATTAGAGAAAGTGCTGAATGTGTGAAGAAACGTGTATTTGTGAAAGATAGATATCTACTTGGGGATTGGTTTGATCATGAATGTGTAATTAGTAAAAGGAATGCTAGAAGACTGCTTAGAATATGTCGACGCTCGAAGAAAACCGAGGACCAACACAATTATTCAGTTGCTAGGCGTGAATATAAAAATTTACTTAAGAGAAAGAAAAGGCAGTATAATGATACAAAACTGACTAAGCTTGTAAACTCTATAAAGAGCCAAAAAGAATTTTGGAATGAAATTCATAAAGTTTCTTTCAAAAGAAAACAACCTAGAAGTAACATCACTATTGATAAATGGTACGAGCATTTTAAAGCCTTGTTAGATGCAGACATGGACAGTACATTAAGTGAAGACTTGCCATTTGATGAGGGTGATGATTATATGAATCGTCCAATATCTATTAAAGAAATACATCTTGCACTCAAAAAACTTAAGAATGGTAAGGCTGCTGGACCTGATGGAATTATAGGTGAACTCTTTAAAAATTCATGTGAACAAGTTGTACAGTTTCTTTTAAAATTGTTCAACACTCTTTTTGATAAGGGTCAATTTCCAAGGAACTGGACTGAATCTGTTATTTTGCCACTCTATAAAAAAGGAGATATCAATAATCCAAACAACTATAGAGGAATTTCCCTTAGCGACATAAGTAGTAAATTATTCAGCATAATCATGAATAACAGATTGCAGGAGTGGGTACAATTAAATGACATAACAGGTGACCATCAAGCCGGGTTTAAAAGGGGATATTCAACAATAGACCATATGTTTACTTTATTAGCTATGGTACAGAAACAATTTTGTGGTAATCGTAAATTATATGTTGCATTCATAGATTTTGAGAAAGCATTCGATTCTATTAACAGACATTTACTTTGGCCTATATTGCTTAAAAATGGTATTAGAGGCAAGTTGTTTCGGTGTATTAGAAGTATGTATGACATGGTGAAATCCAAAGTTAGATGTGGTGACCAAATGACTGAATTAATTAATTGCTCAGCGGGACTAAAACAAGGTGATGCATGCAGCCCTGTACTTTTCTCTCTTTTTATAAATGAATTAGCGATTGAAGTAATTAAAAATGGAAGGCATGGTGCACTTTTTACACGGGATGCTTACGAATTGTTTACACTTTTGCTTGCTGATGATGTTGTCTTGATGTCAGAAACAATCATTGGATTACAGACACAGTTGAATAGTTTACAACGTGCATCAGCAGCACTTCAGTTAAAGGTTAATTTATCTAAAAGTAATGTTATAGTATTCAGGAAAGGTGGATACTTGGGTGCGAGAGAAAAGTGGACGTATGATGGCAATGTAATGCCCGTAGTAAATGTGTATAAATATTTGGGAATAATGTTCTCAACACGTTTGAGCTTTGCTGGTGCATGTAAAGATCTAGCTAGCAGAGCCAAAAATGCCTTATTAAGTATAATGCGACGTTTGTATTTTCTTAATAACAATTCTTTTGATTTATTTGTTAAATTGTTTGATTCTCAGATTCAACCTATTGTACAATACGGGTCTGAATTATGGGGTTTAGATAAAGCTGCTGCTCACTGTGAATCAGTTCACACATTTGCCTTAAAGAAATTTTTGGGAGTGGATATGCGTACTCCTAATGATTTTGTGTATGGAGAGACAAACAGATATCCATTATATGTAAACTCTGCCGTTAGATGTATCCACTACTGGTTTAAATTAATACAAATGGAAAATTATAGAATACCTCGCAAAGCGTATAATATGCTGTGTGATTTAGATGCCAAAGGTAAACACACCTGGGTGTCGAATGTACGTGCTTGTTTGTTTGAATATGGATATGGTGTCGTATGGATTAATCAAGGTGTTGGCAATTTAAATATATTCATACGGGAGTTTCGTCAGCGTTTGACTGACTGTGGATGGCAGAAATGGAACGATCACGTTCAAAGCAGTGACAGATTTAATATTTACAGAATTTTTTGTAATACTCGTGAAGTGAAATCATATATAACATTGAATATGAACAGACATTTTAAATATGTGACAGCAAGATTTAGATTTGGCATATCAGAAATTAATGCCCATTATTTTAGATATAGATCTCACAGTGAGAGTGATTTATTGTGTCCATTATGTAAAAATTCAAAAGAAGATGAAGTGCACTTTTTGCTTTGCTGTCCAGCACTACAAAATATTCAAGAGAAATTGATTCGACCTAAATATCATAGGCAACCTTCATTATTTAAGATGACTTTATTGCTGTCATCAAACGCGTCTGATGTTGTATATAATCTATCTTTGTTTTTGTATAAAGCATTTAAGTTTAGAGAAAAAGCAACGTCATGATGCAGTACAACTTATGCTGCCCGTTTTGATTTTTGTCAGTGAACATGTTGCATATATACTGTGTACAAATTGTTTCATGGATTTCTGTTTTTCCATAGTATTTACACATTTAAGAGACGACAATATGTTATTGTATAAATTAAACTTCACTGAAATGGCTAGTGCGTATAGATTGATGTCTTAGGTTTGTTATTTATAAGAGTATTGTTCAAATGTTAATTTCTGTTTTAGTCTATGTACAATATAACATTAATGTGATTGTCATGATGCCAAATAATAGTTTTGCTTATGTATTTTGTACCCTTCATGAGGGGCAATGGCCTATTACATGAATAAACCATCTGAAGTCTGAAGTCTGAAGTCTCTCTCTCTCTCTCTCACACACACACACACACACACCACACAGAAGTTAAACAGTGATACCTCAGTTACATTTAACCAAATTTAGGTTTTATGTTTGATGCCATTTTCATTCGGATGTTCATTACTGAAATTTCATTGTGAATACATTAGTTACTTTTCAAAGTGAATTTAGTGTGAAATGTGTGAAAGGAACTCAAAAAGTGATTGGAGTTTGTTGGTATGGCTTGACCACCTTCTTGTTTCTTTTTCTATTTCCACTTTAGATAATTCAATTTGATTCTTTCAGTTCAGTATCACTTTATTACTCCACACAGAAGTTCATTTGTACTGTCAAAGGCTCGCAATAAACACAAACTTATCAGACATACATCAAAAACAAATTAAATCTATTCAAATAAAAACTCACCCATGAGCCCACACAAACCGTGAACTATCACTGTTTCATTCAGCATGGTTCATTCTACACAATAAATTACATTAGATATGTAGAACTCTTAACATGTCAGGACAAAGGTCTTCATTTACGAGACAGCTGTATAGTTACTTCCCTTGTTTCATGAACAGTCTGTATGATAGTGATTGAAAAATTTGCTCAGTATCTTTGAAAATTTGATTACGCGATGAGATATGTTGAAAATATGAATGTGAGTGTGTGTTGTGTGTGTGTGTGTGTGTGTGTGTGTGTGTGTGTGTGTGTGTGTGTGTGTGTGTGTGTGTGATTCTTTGCTTAATAAAGAATTTGAAACCTTAGTGAAATGATTGAACGTAAGTGACTGAATGCTTCTTGTTGATATTACAGATGCTGTATGCCAGTATCGCCTGTAGAAGATTGCAGTGATTGCGAATCGTCATCTTCAGGGATCTGACTTAGAAAGACAATGGCGGCTAGAATGCTTGCAGATGAGTCCAAATAGAAGTAATGGAGTTGAGCAATATAAATTTATTTAAGCAGATTTCAAAACCTATCGGACAAAACTTGAAGCTTTTATTGCAGAATATGAGGCTGTTCTGGGAAAACAGAAACAACAACTGTGAACCAGCCAGAGGAAAACCCTTTCTTATGTTTTATTTTTTGATATTTTATTATATCAGTTTCATTCACAATATGCAAGAAATTTGTGTGGTCATTTACATACATACATACATACATACATACATACATACATACATACATACATACATACATACATACACACACACACACACACACACACACACACACACATACATGCATGCATATATATATATATATGTTCGTACATGCATACACATACATACATGCATGTATATATATATATATATATATATATCTACATACATACAGACATTGGAGCGTACAGTGATACATACACACATACATTCTAATGTACATTAACTCCAAGCACACATAATGAAAATTATGATCATGATGATGCATTTTTTTATATGTTAAATACTTCTACTGCAAATAGTGCTTGTCATATTGGCAGATGTGATGCGTCTAGTGTGTCGGCTTCAGCCTGCACCGCTGGCTAGCACTGCTGTGCGAAAAGAAGAGCAGAAGGCGTAAGTCTCTTCCTGTCAGTACATAGCCTCTCCCAGAACAGCCTCATATTCTGCAATGTATGTATGTGTGTGTGTGTATGTATGTATGTATGTATGTAAGTATGTGTGTATGTAAATGACCACACAAATTTCTTGCATATTGTGAATGAAACTAATATAGTAAAATATCAAAATTCAAGAAGATGACAAACATTCTTACCAACAAATGCCTATCAATTAACATCAGGAAGAAAGTTCTTGAATGTTATATAGAACCAATACTGTTGTATGGATGCGAGGCGTGGACAGTCAACAAACAAAGCCAGAACAAGACTGAGGCAGCTGAGATGTGGTTTCTAAGAAGAATGTTGAGAGTTTCATGGACAGCAAAGAAAACAAACAAGACGGTCTTGATGGAGGCAGACACAAGTAGATCACTCATAAGGAAGATTAGGAAAAGACAGGCAACATTTATAGGCCATTTTATGAGGAAGGGGGATTTGGAGCACCTGGTCACAACGGGAAAGCTGGAGGGAAAGAGAGCACCGGGTAGACCCAGGGAGAAAATGCTGGACGGACTTGCAGAGTGGCTGGGGACGAGGAGGTTGGGGGAGATGCTAGGGGCAACGAGAGATAGAGGCAGATGGAAGTCCAATAGAGGCAGATGGAAGTCCATGATCGCCAACGCCATGCGGCAGTGCACCTGATGATGATGATGACTGCTAATATTTCTGCTAAATGAATGAAGAAATCATATATGTCGAACTTGGTTAAATGTATTCATTCATTCAGCTTACTTGACAGGTGTGATTTACTCCTTTTCTTATTGTAATAAACTAATAATCACAGTACCATTGTAAATTCATTATAAGCTTTCAAGTGAATGAACCCAGAATTTATTGTCAACATTTTACAGATGAATTAGAAGATGAAATCGTGGAAAGTCATGGAATTATGGTCAGTATTATGGAAAATTCATGCAATTTAATAATAATAAAAGAAAAGCCTTCACCTTTTGTCTGTTTCACTCCATAGGCGGCCCCATGGCACAGCATCTCCAAGTATGGCTAGTTTGTGTTCCAAGGTCTTCTTCCCTGTAAGCACATTCAGTTTGTAGACTATTACTGAATCCATCTCTTCCATTCCTTTCTCACACACGCAGGCGGCAAGTTGAGTTTCTGGTGCTTGGCATCAAGAGCCTGTACAAATTCCTTGTGTGAAACATCAGCATGGATATCCTTTGCACCGTGATTTGATTCTTGGCCTTGGTTTTCTCACGTTTTGTCTGTAGACGCAGTGTGTTGTTAATCTTTGGTCAGAGTATTCATACAGCTCTTTTTCATCTGGTGGATCTTCATGCCGCGCTTGATAGAGAATTATCTCCACAGACAAACGGGAATTCAAAGTGTTTAATTTAAAATCATGGTCTATTGTAGATTTCTAGTTGCCATCAGGTTGGCATTGGTGGGTTCATTATTGAAGGTTAACAGCCAGAACCGAGTATCTCACTTTTTTGTCAATTTTCACTTTTTTATACTGATCTGTTGCGTTTGATGTGATCTTTCACTTGGTGGACTTTGTTTCTGCCATGATATTGACTTTTAATCGGATATTGATGAAACCAAAAATCAGTATCTCAAAATGTAGATATAGCCTCTCCCTGAAAACCCAGTTAAAAATCGTCTCCTGTAAACTATCAGAAAATCGAGATACTTGGTTCTGGTTGTCAACCCTCATTATTCTCTCCCCTTTGGGTGAATCCTGGGAGCATCTTTCATTTATGGGAATAGAGTCAAGTTGGAGAAAGGCAACATCAGAAGCAAGCCCACAGAGCCTTTCCTTTAAATCAAGTCTTTCCCAGTGTCTTCTGGTGTTTGCAAAGGAGGCACCGCCCATATTTTGATATACGTTTTTGTGTGTGTATGTGTATATAAATGTGTAACTCACAGAAATATGTATTTGCATAAGCAACTGAAATCATTGTGGCTTTTCAATTGCAGTTGGCCATTGTAATCTTAAGTATGGGCCATGCAGTTCCACGTCCATATCTCTTTGACTCCCTCGCCCTACTCGCTTGCTTTCTGCATTATCAATCATGACAGTAAACAAGATTTTAACCCTTTCACTCCATCATCTTGTCTTGTAACTTTCAACAGAAAGGTTGTGGGTAGAGTGAGAAAGTTAAGTTTAGGGTTAAGTTTTTACATCTTGTGGATATGGTGATGGTGTCAAAGGGTTAATTATGTCAATGCATAGACATTTGAATGGTACGTGGTAGGCGTAGTGGAATAAACTCATGAAAAATTCAGAAACAGGTAGTTTGTTGATACAGGTAGTTTGTTGATCCATTGTTAAGAAGAAGAAATAGAGAAATCCGCTGTTTGATACAAATTAGGAACAAATAGAATTTGAGCACCGTATCAAGCTTTTTGCTTTTCTTGTTTTAACATGGTTGAATCTTTGTATGTCAGTCCTGTGCATTTGTAAACATCTGACTTTTATCTTGATTACGGAATAGATTCGATACAGATTATTTTGATACACAGGTATGAAGGCTTACTATTTAGTTTTTTTGGTGGGGAGAGAAGGGGGCTAGAGGTGGAGTGGCAAGAGGCGGAGAATGGTGGTGAAAGATGGGGGTAGTTCAACATGTCTGCATAGTTCACTGCCTGCAGACACTGGAAGATACTTAAATTACCTGTTTGAAAGGGTGCAGTTGCCATGGCCAAAAGTTGGACAGTTGAGACACAATGAGGATGAAAATTTGGTACGCTTCAAATAGCATCATTGAACAGCTTTCAGACTTTCTCTTGTATTTTATTTATGTTTGTTTTGTTTTTTACAGTAAATTTCTCTATTTCTTTTTCTTAACAATGGATCAACAAACAACCTGAATCAACCATTGTCAGCTAAACAATTATCATTTCGGAATCTAAAACAAAATATGCATTTGAACATTTGATGTTGAATATTCACAAATCTGAGTCAAAGTGATTACAACGCAAAACCAGTTATACTTGGTGACGCATGAGCATGCATATGCATGCACACACACACACACATACACACACACACACACACACACACACACACACACACACACACACACACACACACACACACACACACACACACACACACACACACACACACACACACACACACACACACAAACACACACACACACACACACACAAACACACACACACACACACACACACACACACACACACACACACACACAAACTCTCTCACCACCACCACACCACCACCCACAGCTACCACTGTCATCACCATTGGCAGGCAACATCATAAATTATTTTTATCTGTTTGTTATCAAAATCTGCATGTGTGTGAAACAAACCATAGCTTTAAAAAAAAATGCATGTCTGAAAAAATTGAAATATTTGAAATTATTAACATGACACCCGGATGCCCACGGTCCAGCTCCCATCTGTGGGTAAATAGCACCGCTGCCTTGTGGCTGTCTCAGGAGAGACCAAGGTCAAGGGAGTAAACCTGATAGAAAATCACATCTGTCTTTTGGTTGTCACGGGAGAGACCAAGACTAAGGGAAAAAACTCTGACAGAAAATCAGCCCCACTGCCTTGTGGGAAATCACCATCATATCCTCCCAAAGAACATCAATATCAAATAGAAAAAAAAAAAAAAAATAGAATGATGTAACCAGGAGCTTCACCGGAGCACCTTCTTCTGGTAGGGAAAGTCATGCTGAGCAGATGACACCAGACCATCATCAAATTACTGCAATCAGATTAAAAGAGTTACAACATGAACATTCAACAATGCTCAAGAAGAAACTAAAAAATGTCAAGATAGAAATGGAAGGATTGAACATCAATAACATGAACATTACAAGTTCAAGAAGAAACTAAAAAATGTCAAGAAGAATGAAGATTGAACACAAAAGAACATCAACAATGTTTAGAAAAATAAAAATGTCAAGATAGAAATGGAAGGATTGAACATCAATAACATGAACATTCAACAATGTTCAAGAAGAAACTAAAAAATGTCAAGATAGAAATGGAAGGATTGAACATCAATAACAGGAACATTCAACAATGTTCAAGAAGAAACTAAAAAATGTCAAGATAGAAATGGAAGGATTGAACATCAATAACAGGAACATTCAACAATGTTCAAGAAGAAACTAAAAAATGTCAAGATAGAAATGGAAGGATTGAACATCAATAACATGAACATTCAACAATGTTCAAGAAGAAACTATAAAATGTCAAGATAGAAATGGAAGGATTGAACATCAATAACAGGAACATTCAACAATGTTCAAGAAGAAACTAAAAAATGTCAAGATAGAAATGGAAGGATTGAACATCAATAACAGGAACATTCAACAATGTTCAAGAAGAAACTAAAAAATGTCAAGATAGAAATGGAAGGATTGAACATCAATAACATGAACATTCAACAATGCTCAAGAAGAAACTAAAAAATGTCAAGATAGAAATGGAAGGATTGAACATCAATATTTTTTAGGACCAGGAGAGGTGAGGTGGAAGGGAGCAGGTATGATAACATCAAACAAGCATAAAACTCTAATGTTCTGGAGGAGGCACACATGAAAGAAGGGTAGGCATCACAATGGACTGACAAGTCAAAGACTATCAAAGGACACTGGCGCACATACGCGTGCGTGCGCATGCACGCACACACGCGCGTGAATGTGGTAAGACACTGAGTGAAAGAATGAACACACATACGCACACGTGCACACACTGAAAGAAAAACAGACACAACTCTCTCTCTCTCTGTCTCTCTCTCTGTCTCTGTCTCTCCCTCTCTCTCTCTCTCTCTCTCTCTCTCTCTCTCTCTCTCTCTCTCTCTCTCTCAGCGTAGCAAAGGAGAAGTTACCACTGCAGACGTGAACAAGAGAAATTGGCGCAAGATAAGAGCAACGACTGACCAAACCAGCTGGCAAAGACCCACTGAGGAATTACTGACTTTGACTTACATAAACCTCTCTCTTTGCTCCTTGTTAGACTGGGCTGTATAAGGCGCTGGCCTTGGATACGAGAAGATCAATCGTCAGTTGGACAGGATTTTCCCCCCACCCCCTCTCCAGTGGATCATAATTGGTGGTCTGGGTGCTAGTCTTTTGGGTGAGATGAGGTCCCAAAACTGAAATATTAAAAACAACAACAACAGCAAAGTCCGCATGCTAGATTTCATTCACAGAGTAACTCCATTGTTACACCCCAACGACCCCCAACACATACACAGCCACACACACACACACACGGGCGCACGCGCGCTTGCACGCACACACACACGCACACAAATTTGTACACGCACATGTGCGCACTCGAGCACACACAAATACAGGCATGCATCTGGTCGACATAAAACGAACCCCCCTACCCTCTGGTTGGTTGTTTTTTTTTTTTTTTTTAATGGAGATTGAAAAAGAAATTAAGTCCTGATAAGGCTAACTATGCCCCCCCCCCCCACCCCGCCATCGTTTGTTTTTAAGGGAGAATGAAAAAGAAATTAACTCTTAATAGGGACTAATCTTTCCCCCGCCTCTCCCACTCCCCTCCCCCAAGGGACATCGAAAAAAGAAATTAAGTCCTAATAGGGCTAATCTCCCCCACCCTACCCCCTCCATCCTTTGTTGTTGTTTTTTCAAATCCTTTGACTCCCGCACACTATTCAACAACTTCAAAAACTTAACCCTTTGACTCCCTCACACTGTGTGTGTGTGTGTGTGTGTGTGTGTGTGTGTGTGTGTGTGTGTGTGTGTGTGTGTGTGTGTGTGTGCAACTTCAACATCAATTCTACGTATACAATTTTACAATTTCTTATTAAATCATTTTCAATATAACATCATCATCATCATCAAGTGTCATGCTGCGTGGCGTTGACGATCATGGCCTTCCTTGCGAATCTAGGGTGTGGGAGTCAGAGGGTTTTTGCTTTGCTAGCATGGTTGGCAATGCAGGATGCTGGTGGACAGGGTGAGGGAGTCAAAGGGTTAAGGGAGAATGAACAAAGGAATTAAGGCCTAATAGGGTTACGCATTCTCCTTAGCTTTTAGCCAGTCGTTAGAAAGTATGCCTGTGTGACGTACTTCTAAGTCCTGGGCTTCTCACGAAGATTGCGTCGCCAAGCGTGTTTCTGATGTCTCGTGTTCCCTCCCACAGGGATATAATACGCCTCCGTCTTGGGGATACCAGTCTATGGCCTGTTTGCTGTTGCAGAAGGGATCTTGGTGCAAAGCAGATGTGATCTATCGTTATTTTCTCTCTGATTAATGCCGCGAAAGGAAGTACGTGGTGGCGAAGCGAAAAATTAGCTGGCAAAATTTCGTTCGTAAAATTTGACCGCAAAAATCGCCAGACAGCAATTCTACAGGCGCGATATGTTCTGCTGTGGTGTTCCTGGTGTTTGTTTGTTTGTTTGTTTGTTTTGTTTTGTTTTCAACGATGGCACTCGCACAGTCAAAGGAAGGGAGAGCAACAGTATGTTATTTACTGTTTAAATTATGGGGGGGGGGGGGGGGGTGAAATGTGCAGCAGAGATGTCAAGAAAGTACCAATTTTGAGTGAACTGCAGGAGACTGATCATAAATCGCCAGGCCCTGGTTTAACTTTACCTTTAATCTCTCTATTGTTTACTGAAGGTGTGTTGCTTTTTATCCCCCTTAAAGAAAATGGTTAGAAATCCATTTGGCGCAAACTCTGCCTCGCCCACGTCTGTGTGAAACTGAATTCGCCGGTGGAGACAAAAGTTTTGCATTTCAGAGCAAAACAAAAAAACAAAACAAAACAAAAAATTTTCTTTCTGAATTTGGCACAAAATTTGTGCGATTTTCGTGTCTGTGGATTTACACGAAGACTTTAAGGCTGGACGCGAAAGACGTATTTATGCGAATTTCGCGTCCAGATTTTTTGCTTCGCCGTTCATCATCATCATCGTCATCATCATCACGTGACCTGCCGTGTGGTCTTGGCGATCATGGCCCTCCACACGAATCTATTCCTTGTCGCTGCAAGCACATCTTCCACCTCTCTGTCCTCTGCCACCCTCTAAGTCCGGCCAATATTTTCTCCCTGGGTCTACCTGGTGTTCTCTTTCCCTCCAGCTTTCCTGTTGTGACCAGGCGCTCTAATTTCTCTTTCCTCATAAAAAGCTTTTCGCCATTGCATCTATGAAAATGTTGTTGGTTGGATAAGTTCATTATTTTCCTGATTTTAGATTCCGTATAGGTTGTCGCTTTGTTTCTTGTCCACGGGATTTCATTTGGCACTCGCATAACCGAATCCTTTGAGCTCATGACACTTATTGAGCGTAAGGGGTTTGTTCAGGAAGGCCTGAATATTTTTGGTGCTAGAGTTGGGGCTAGAGTTGATGCTACAGTTGGTACTACAGTTGGTGCTAGAGTTGATGCTACAGTTGGTGCTACAGTTGGTGCTAGAGTTGATGCTACAGTTGGTACTACAGTTGGTGCTAGAGTTGATGCTACAGTTAGTACTACAGTTGGTGCTAGAGTTGATGCTACAGTTGGTACTACAGTTGGTGCTAGAGTTGGTGCTAGAGTTTGTCACTGTCCATGTCCCTGGTCTTTGACTTGATGTAGAAGTAAAGAAGGAGTTAAATACTCGGAGGGGGAGAGGATTAAACATTGCAGGGGGATAAAAGTTCATATCCGGCTGGGGTT
>JAPXFY010000026.1:35731166-35760013 GCA_030674185.1 Monoplex corrugatus | reverse complement strand
GTGGCGTGTGTGTGTGTGTGTGTGTGTGTGTGTGTGTGTTTGCGCGCGCGCGCGCGCGCACGTGTGTGTGTGTGTGTGTGTGTGTATGTGTGTGTGCGTGTGTGTGTTTGTGTGATACATCGAACCTGGGACGTATCGAACCTGAGACATACCGAACCTGGAACGTATTGAACCTAGGACGCATCGAACCTGGGACGTATCGAATCTGGAACGTATCAAACGTGGGAAGTATCGAACCTGGGAAGCATCGAACCTGGGACGTATCGAATCTGGAACGTATCGAACCTGGGGCGTATCGAACCTGGGACTTATTGAACCTTGGACGTATCGAACCTTGGACGTATCGAACTTGTGACGTATCGAACCTGTGACGTATCGAATCTGGGACGTATCGAACCTGGGATGTATCGAATCTGGGACGCATCGAACCTGGGACGCAACGAAAAATACTCACCAAATTATTTTTCTTGAAATCTGACACCACTATGTATAAATTATTTGCTTCAGTACAAAGGATCATAAACAAGCCTAAACTTAATGGCTACCTGGCTGAACCTGTCTCTCAGTGACAAAAAAGTTACTTACTGCGTAGCTTTCATCGGCTGGGTTGAGAACTGGCTTCACTTGTGCCAGATAGTGTCAGATTGCACTATTTTGCATCTATGTTTAAAAAAATTAAGTTTTCCGGGGAAGCATGCCTCTGGACCCCCCTAGATTTTCAGAGATTGTTTTCATTTGACATTGGGGCCATTGAACATGGCTGACAGCAACCCTCCCTGATGACCACTAAGCACCATGGCAGCCGGCGGGAATTGAAAAACGATGACGTTGACCACTTCTACATCTGGTTCTGTTCTGTAATCGCTAAACCTCCCTTGAGGAGTATAGCAGCGTGGTCTGAACCACATCAAAGAGAATAAGGTATATATTGTCTATCCTCTTTGACCACATGAAGCGACTAACAAAGAGCAAAAGAAGGAGGTGTGTGTGTGTGGTGTGAGCGTTAGGCCTAATTTTGCTTACTGTCTTTGGAGTGAGTGTGCAGTGTGGTACAGCACGCTCCGTGTAGGCCTAGAGAGGGTGAAATCATAGTTCTGGCATGCACGCAGGTTACACGCTGCCTGGGGGAACCTACTTCATGTGACTGGGTTGGAATTTTTTGTTTTAAAAGTGGATCCCTCTCCCCTCCCCCCCCCCCCCCTCGGTGTTTCAGGCAGGTTGCTCTCTCTGAAGACAGCACGTGTCTATAGTAGGGTGCCACCTTTTTTTTCTTCTTTCTTTCTTTTAAAAAAATTTTTTTTTATTCAGTATTTCTATATTAAATGACAAATCAGAGTGGACGACGTTCTACGACGTTTCGCCAGAGAGAAGCCACTGTGTTCCCTGGGGATCTTTTACGTGAGCATAATGCATGTTGGACCTTGATTTGTGGTCTCATTCGAAAGGTTAGCAACCAGACTATCATTCAAAACAAGGTCTGTCCTGGAGGAGGAAGGGGGGTGACCATGTCCACACGGGCTTATAGTTCGGATCTCTTGCTTCTGTTGATTTCCAGGCGACACTCTGTTTGTTTGTTTGTTCTCTTGTAAAAAGCGAAAAAGCACCGTGGTGTATACCACGTGACTAGCCGTTGAGCATCAGACACACATCCTCCTTGATTGCTGGGACTTGTACGATGTGAGACAAAAGCAATGCACGGCGGACTCCTTGAAGAACCTCTTCGGAGACGTCCCTCCCTCCTGATGCAATTTTCCAGTTTTCACAAGAGATCAATAGATTTTACCTGATATGATTTTACGTCCAAGTATGGTTTTCTTTAATTGCATTTTAGACTTGCAAGATTAACGGTGAGCATGGTTTTTAACTGTTGTCTTTTATCTAAAACCCGGTTGTCGTTTTTGACGTGATGTTAGCTTAGCCCTGGTGTGGCTCTAGTAGTCGGTTGGGCTATAAGCAGTATGAAATATGAAATTCTTTATTTATTTGTTTGGTTGGTTGGTTGGTTGGTTGGTTGCTTGCTTGCTTGGTTGATTGTTTGTTGGTTGTTTCTTTGTTGGTTTTGTTTTTCGTTTGTTTTGTTTGTTTTCTTTGTTTGTTTGCGTTCTTTGCTGTCCTGTCTTCTGCAGAGCTCCTTTGCCACTGTTCCCTCTCCGTTCATTTCTCTTCTCCAACACGCTTCCAAAACACCGTAACTACGGTCATCTTTACAGGAGGGGTGTGTATATCAATAGTCTGACAGCAACTGACCACTAAGCTCCATGGCGGCCGGTTGGAACTGAAAAACGATGACCACTTCTACATCAGCGTGGCCTGAACCAGACGGTGGACTATCATAGTAATGATGATAATTATTATGGAGTTCCATTTCAGAGCAAGACTGCGTGACAGGGCTGTATTCTACGCTTTTTCATATCATATATATCCTGGCGTCAACTAGGCTCAGACATAATATAACTGATTGTAATCTTATTGCTTATGGCTGGCTCAGCAGACCTCTAAGGTCATAATGACACCTGCGAAGAAGGTCAGCCGGAAATTATCGAGCAACACCCTATATGACGCATTCGTAAAGTGGACGGAGACTCTCTAGTGTGGTTGTAGTCTTCCCAACGTGTCCGTAGCACGTTAAACTCTGGGTAAGAAAAAAGGCAGAGGCTGTTTTGAGCACAGGGGGAAAAATCGTCCTAAGAGGAACACAGGAAAAAAGATGCTACATGAAAACACAAAAAGATGTTACATGAAACACACACACAATGGGCTAGATCGTGTGTGTCTGCGTGTGTGTGTGTGTGTGTGTGTGTGTGTGTGGTGTGTGTGTGTTTTGTGTGTGTGTGTGTGTGTGTGTGTGTGTGTGTGTGTGTGTGTCTGTCTGTCTGTTTACCTGAGATGCAAATATTTGTGCTCAGCTTTTAGTTGCTAAAACATGATTTGTACATTTTTTCCCTATATCGATATCACTTCTGTTGATAGTGAATCACACCCTTTTCCATTACTTTAAGCTGTAACGTAATTGTAGTCCCTTCACAACATGAAAATAATCTGTGATTGTTTTAAGATTTGATCAAAGTTGACGAAGAAATTCTACTTGTAGCCAGATGATTACGATTTCTTTTGTGGGCACTCCACTCATCATCATCATGTGCCCTGCTGCGTAGCGTTGGCCATCATGGCCCTCCATACAAATCTATCCCTTGTCGCTGCAAATACATCTCCCTCCCTCTCTGTACTCAGCCACTCTGCAAGTCCGTCCTGGTGCTCTTTTTCCCTCCAGCTTTCCTGTTGTGACTAGATGCTCTAATTTCTCTTGCCTCATGAAATGTCCTATACATGTTGCTTGTCTTTTCCTAGTCTCCTTCATAAGTATTCATCTTATGTCTGCCTCCTTCAAGACTGTCTCGTTTGTTTTTCTTTGTTGTCCATGGAACTCTCAACATTTTTCTTAGAAACCACTTTTCAGTTGCCTCAATCTTGTTCTGGCTTTGCGCGTTGACTATCCACGCTTCACATCCGTACAACAGTGTCGGTTCTAGATAAGACTCATGAACTCTCTTCCTGATGTTAACTGATAGGCATTTCTTTGTAAGAGCGCTTTTCATTTTCTTGAATGCTGCTTGAGCTTGGCCGATTCTGCTGGCTATTTCTGATGTGCATCTTCAGTCTGGTGAGATGACCGTTCCCAGATATTTTTCAAACTTATCAACCTGTCTCAATGTTGTGCCGTTTGCTGTTATTTTGCATGAGGGGGATTTTTTTAAACTGATTACTATGACTTCAGTCTTCTTGCTATTTAGCTCTAGCCCTTTATTTTGGGGGAACTCCACCAAATCAAGTACTGTGCATGATGCTTCGATTTTCATGAGAAAATTGTATCACATGGGATCGGTCTCCGAGCAGTCTGTAGCCACACACCTTTCTCTGCTGACTGCTTGCTGCTGTGTGGAAAATAAGGAGCGAGAACTGGAACCTGGACGGCATAATGCGAGTGTAAGAGGATTATACATCAAAGCATGCTGCTCTCGCAATGGATATGTTCCGGCTCGTAACTCAATCAACGACGCTACAGCTAATAAGACTTGAAGGTCTTTTGCTCGAGTTTGAAGGCTTTTTGATACTACAATCCTGCCTCGGCTAGTTTTCTGGTGAAGGAAAAAAAAAAAACCACGGCTAAATTTTCTGGTGAAGAAGAAAAAAAAAAACACGTCTGTCTTATCTTCTGCATTGTTCCTGTGTCACTACCCTGCACCCCACTCCACCGCACCCCACCCCATCCCCACGCCGCACATTTCTGCTCTCCAACACCCGGCTTCCAAAACCACCCAAACTTGAGGTCACCATATTAAGAGCAAGACTTTCAGGGATCGGAGAATTTAGGACACTTTTGTTTCAACTTTACATGATAACATTGGAGTTATTTCAAGAGCGATTCATCCCGCTCGGACAGCTCCATATGCGCTCCACCCAAATCAGCCAACAATTATCTGACATATTTCCTAAGCCTGCACAAAACCCTACGCGCTGATAAGGTCTCGAAACGGGGAAAGCGGAGAAGGGAACCTAGGACACACTAAGCTGACACCACTAGAATGATGGAAACATTAAGATGGGCAGCCAACAGGCCAGTTTATAATGTTGCAGGCTGGGATTGAACTCAAGATATCAGATCTTGAGTCCATGGCTGTACCAAGACTAAGAAGGATGATGGACATGACGCTGCGCTGTACAGGTCCTGTTAGGATTAAGACTGTCTATTGTCGAAGTTACAGGTTGATAATTTAAATATCTAGGAACGATCATCTCACCAGACGGCAGATGCACACCAGAAATAGCCGGCAGAATCGGCCGAGCCAAAACAGCATTCATGAAGATGAAAAGCATTCTTACCAACAAATACCTATCCATTAACATCAGGAAGAGAGTTCTTGAATATTATATAGAACCAATACTGTTTTACGGTTGTGAGGCGTGAACAATCAACAAGCAAAGCCAGAACGAGATTGAGGTAGCCGAGATGTGGTTTCTAAGAAGAATGTTGAGAGTTCCATGGACAGCAAAGAAAACAAACGAGACAGTCTTGATTGAGGCAGACACAAGAAGATCATTCATAAGGAAGATTAGGAAAAGACAGGCAACATTTATAGACCGTTTTATGAGGAAAGGGGACTTAGAGCACCTGGAAAGCTGGAGGGAAAGAGAACACCAGATGGACCCAAGGAGAAAATATTGGACGGACTTGCAGGGTGGCTGAGGACAGAGAGGGTGGAAGATGTGCTTGCGGCAACAAGGGATAGATTCGTGTGGAGGGCCATGATCCCCAACGCCATGTGGCAGGGCACTTGATGATGATGATTGTCGAAGTTGACAAGAAACACCACGAGGGCGCGGATGGGACCTGGAGCACCAATGCCTCGCCTATCTCGAGATACTCACCTCCTAAGCTCCCGACGCCAATCGACAGTCTTTTCTTCAAGCAAAGTGGGTGTTGGTGGGGGTGGGGTGCGGGGGGGGGGGGGCTGGGGGGCTGCCCATGCGTTGCATGACCCATTCGGACCCAGTCATCGTAATATATATCCCGGCATCAAACCACGCCCGACAGATGCAGACACCTGTGGAGCTGGTCAAAACGTTTGAACAACACCCATCAAAGATACATTGGTGAAGGGGACGAGACTGGACCGTGAGGTCTGAGCTTTGACAAAGACCCCACTACAGCATGCTCAGCTCTTGGGTGGAGTAACGCCGGATCCTGCAGGTCAGTAGATCCATCCTCAGTTTCCTGGAGGTCCCTGCCGATCGCCTCATGGCTGTAGGAACGATCCATAGCATCCGGCACATTCACGACCAGATGTGTCCGGACAGTGTAGAAGGCGAGCGAAAGACGAAGAAGAAGCTTATGAGAACACACAGAACTGTGTTCAACATTGATAATGCAATACCGGTACTTTATGATAAATCATTTTTTGTTATAGCGCTATTCTACAGACTCGTTTGGATTCACTTCGGATTACATTTTGAGCGTTGTCAGAAGGCACTGTTCACACACCTTATTAACCCTTTGACTCCCTCACCCTATCCACTAACATCCTGCATCGTCATTAAATTAATGACAGCAAAGCAAAAACTTCCTGCAGGAAGCTGGTAGATAAGGTGAGGGAGTCAAAGGGTTAAGTTTTTGCAGCTGGTAGATAGAGTGCGGAAATCAAAGGGTTGACAAAAAGTGCCGTTTTTCAACGGTTTTGTTTGTTTGTTTGTTTTGTTTGTTTTGTTTTGTTTTGGATGAATTCTGCTTTTAGGCACAGTTTTGGCTTGTGACCTTGACCATGGCTTCATGAACTCCAAACTTACGCATACACGACTCCTCAATAGTCCACACCTCTCACAACAGTCAGATTAGAAAGTTACAATTCTACCTCTATGTCAGCCAGCTTTGAGTACTCACTTTACTTTAAATCTGTGATATGTGTACTTTACTTCCAACCCATGCATGCTTTCCTTCAAATTCACGTGAAATTTATTTCCAGTCTATGTGTACTATACTTTACGTCCATGTGTATTTTACTTTAAATCCACGTGTACTGTACCTTAAATCCACGTGCACTTTACTTCAAGTTCATGTGTGCTTTACTTCATGTCCATGTGCACTGTACCTCAAATCCATGTGTACTTTACATCAAACCCATGTGTACTTTATTCAATCCATGTGTACTTTACACAAATCCATGTGTACTTTGCATCAAATCCATGTGTACCTTACTTCAAATCCATGTGTACTTTACATCAAACCATGTGTACTTTACATCAAACCCATGTGTACTTACATCAAACCATGTGTACTTTACATCAAACCCATGTGTACTTTACATCAACCATGTGTACTTTACATCAAATCATGTGTACTTTACTTCAAATCCATGTGTACTTTACATCAAATCCATGTGTACTTTACATCAAATCCATGTGTACTTACTTCAATCCATGTGTACTTTACATCAAATCCATGTGTACTTTACATCAAATCCATGGTACTTTACTTCAAATCCATGTGTACTTTGCATCAAATCCATGTGTACCTTACATTCAAATCCATGTGTACTTGCATCAATCCATGTTACCTTACTTCAAATCCATGTGTACTTTACATCAAATCCATGCGTACTTTACTTCAAATCCATGTGTACTTTACATCAAATCCATGCGTACTTTACTTCAAATCCATGTGTACTTTACATCAAATCCATGTGTACTTTACTTCAAATCCATGTGTACTTTGCATCAAATCCATGTGTACTGTACCTCAAATTCACATGTACTTTCCTTCAAATCCATGTGCATTTTATTTTAAATCCATGTATATTTTACTTCAAATCCATGTGTACTTTATTTTCTATCTATGTATATTTACATCAAATCTATCTGTACTTTACTTCAATTGTATATGTACTTTATATTTTAAAAAAATGTATGTGTACTTCACTTAAAATCTAGGTAACTTTACTTAAAACACATGTGCACTTGACCTAAAATCCATTAGTACTTCGAATCCATATATACTATGCTTCAAATCCATGTTATTTTACTTAAACTCTATATGAACCTTTTTCAAAATCCATGTGTACTATCTCAGTCTGTGTGTACTAAACTTGAAACCCATGTGTACTTTAATCAAGGTCATGTGCACTGTACCCAAAACTCCCCATGTTTTTAACTCTGATTGATTGATTTGATTGATTCGGTTCAGTATTTACGTCGACACCCACCTCAGGTGATATGGCCGACGGGGATAACCATCCCAGGAAAGTGGGGGAAGAGGGGCTTATATAATTGTATACTGACACCGCCAGAAGAACGATGATGTTAAGATGGGACAGTGAAAAAGCCAGTATTAATGTAGTGCACCCCAGGATTTGAACCCACAACCATTAGCATGTGGAT
The DNA here is from genome assembly GCA_030674185.1 of Monoplex corrugatus. Taxonomy (NCBI): domain Eukaryota; kingdom Metazoa; phylum Mollusca; class Gastropoda; order Littorinimorpha; family Ranellidae; genus Monoplex; species Monoplex corrugatus. The sequence continues at coordinate 35,752,084 of JAPXFY010000026.1, read as the reverse complement.
CCGACGCTCAAACCAACTGAGCTACTGGGGCCCGCTTTTAACTCAAATTCCCGTATGCTTTACTTAAGATCCATCGCACTCAATCCAATTTACTTCATCCAGATCAATGTGCACTTTACTTTAAAAATCCATGTGTTCTATTTTCAAATCCGTGTGCAGTTTACTTAAAATCCGCATGTGCTTTTGGTAGAAGGATGGAGATCACAGGTATAAGGATGTCTGCGGTGAAGATGGTTTCCAATTTCCCACTTCTTTCTTCCCCCCTCCCGGTGTGCATATAGGCCTACTTTGTGCCCTAGGGGTCTGGCACTGTGAGCCAACGCTTTAATGAATGAATGTTGAGAGTGTGCACTTTTGATTTGACTTTTCTATCAAGACTTGGCGCCACCTTGTAAATATCATAATTTAACACGTGTGCACACCTGTTAGTGCACAAACCCCTTTCGTGTGTGTATACACGTTCGCAAAACATCAAATACGCACGTTAAAGATTAGATTCTGTAAGTCATGTCAGCGTCTGATAGCATATGGAAAGAAGAAGAAAACAAAACACCCAGCATTCACACTCACCGAAGACAGAGTATGCAGACTGCGCAGCAGAAACATACCGCCTGCGCAGTGTGGACAAAACAATATGAATACTGGCATCCGAGGAACATCGGAAACGTTAAAACTGTGCTTTAATTTATCAATTAACCCTTTGACTCCCGCACCCTGTTCATCAGCATTCTGCATCATCAACCATACTAGCGAACATAAAAGTTTTTTTTTTACCCTTTGACTCCCTCACCATATCCACCAGCTTCCTGCAGGAGTCAAGGGGTTATGTTTTTTTGCAGCTGGTGGATAGGTGCGGGAGTCCAAAGAGAGAGAGAGAGAGCACGTCGCCGCAATGTAGAGCCACCCATTTTTTTTTTTTTTTTTTTTTTTTTCTATGTGTGTGTATTTCTGTTTACCAACGAATGTGGATTTTTCTACAGAACTTTGCCAGGAAGAGATCCACAACCGTATAGGCTAGTTATCATACGCCAGCAACTTTCTATGGAAACCCAAGTTCTGGTGAACTTTGACTGGTGAAGAGAGCCAGCCACAGTCATCTAAGATGGCCAGCACATCATTTCAACATCACACATCACATGCATGCGTGCACTGACTGGCAGCAGAGACGCCAAGTGGTAGGTAGATGCCTGGAAGGTGGCTGCCATGACGGCAGGAGGTCGTAGATCGAGAGCCTGCTTTCACTCACTGCATGATGTATATCGTGTACCTCTCCCCCCTGCCCACCGTCTGTACTGCATATACACAGCCATGCATAGGCTAGGCTACCTGACCTGCTGATGTATGCTGTGGCTGCTGATTACAGCCACACGTTTTGAATCCAGTTGGGTTCTGTTCCGTTCTGTAGATTTTTAAAGTCCTACCACTCTCAGAGTATACGAGTACTAGCTATAAAAAAATGGCTCAAAGAAGCCTTAAAAATTTTTTAGTTGCATTGTGAGATGCCGATGCTTTTGTCGTCCAGCTGAGACTGCAGAGAGAGCGTTTTATTTCTTAGCTGCGCGTGCGTGGTTTTTTTTAGGAAATGAAACGGACATGGTTTTTCACCGAACAGTTTCAAACCGGCTGTATTCTGGTGCTCCTTTTTTTTCAAGGCAAACAAACAAGAACACAGACAAATACAACTGCGAAGCAGAAAGCTGTTCCAACAAGCTCAATTTATACAACCAAACAACCAAACAAACGCGCGCGCGCGCGCGCACACACACACACAACACACACACACACACACCCCACACCACACACACACACAACACACAACACACAATAACACACACAACACAAAACATACACACACACCACATACACACACACACCACATAAACAAACACACACACACACACACACACACAATACACACACACAACACACACAACACACACACACAACACACCAACACACACACACACACACCACATAAACAAACACACACACACACACACACACACACACACACACACACACACACACACAAACACACACACACACACACACACACACACACACACACACATACACACACACATATAACGGAAAATCCATCCAGATTTTGTACTTCTCAAGGTCACTATGATCTCGAAGAAGTAAATAAAACACAAACTTGACAGGACAATGATAGATTGTTGCAAAAGTGAAAACAGATTGTAAAGAAGTTCCTGGGAAAGTGCTGTTCACACCCCTTCCACACAAACATCCTGCTATTGGACTTGTTTTTTTTTTGTTTTTTTTTTGTTTTTTTTGTTCCCTGTGACCTTGACTTTGGCGCCCGGCTATGATTTCCAAACTAAACACATGCATTGGCGATTCCTCAGTGGTCCACATCTTTGATATAAATTTGGTACAGATCCTTCCAGAAACAGAAAATCTAGATAACAGTTTTGTCACAGACACACAGACACACGCTCCTTTCTGGTCGAAATGAAACAATCTCCATTTTTGTTAGACTGGGAGATTGAAAAAATTAAAAGAAAAGAAAAGAAAAGAAAATGCACGAAAAAAAAAAAAAAGGCTGGAAGTCGCCCACACGCTGTCCCACAAGATAACAAGATGATATTTTTTGTGTCCCTCTGTTGAGGAGCTTGGTAAAGAAAGGACCCATTACAGTCGCCGCCATTGTGGTCGCTCTCGAACTCTATTAACTCTAATCTGAAATGTCACATTATAACTTCCAGTTTCTTACAGCAAACGCTACACAAAGTTACAAAACGCCTCTATGCTACATACTCGCTCTACAGCTATATCTTGTTGTTGTTGTTGTTGTGGTGGTGGTGGTGGTGGTTGTGGTGGTGGTGGTTGTGGTGGTGGTGATGGTGGTGGTGGTTTGATCACAAAGATTTTACCATGTGGAATTCGAACTTCTCTCCAAGGCGAAAGCACGTCGCCGCATTGTAGCGCCACCCATTTTGATTTTGTGTGTGTGTGTGGCTGGGGATGAGGAGGGTGGGGAGATGCTGGGGGCAACGAGAGATAGAGATGGTTGGAAGTCCATGGTCGCCAACGCCATGCGGCAGGAACCTGATGATGATGATGATGATGATGTGTGTATGTGTGTGTGTGGGGGGGGGGGGCGTGTGTGTATGTGTGTGTGTGTGTGTGTGTGTGAGTGTGTGTGTGTGTGTGTATTTCTGTTTACCTACGAATGTGGATTTTCTACAGAATGTTGCCCGGAACAAACTGCTTTGTTGCCATGAGATCTTCAACGTGCAAGTAAGTTGCAGCAACACGGAACCTCCTCAGCTTATCGTCTCCTCTGAAAAGACTAGCATTTAGACCACCACTTAAAGATCTCGTGGATGGGGGTGGGGGAAGGGAGGAGGAGGGGGGAGGACGGGAAGAGGAGAGGCGAGAACATTACATTCCCTGTACGATCACAAACTGGATCCAGGGTTTCTTGCGTCATAAGGCAAGTGTGTTTAATAAACCACTACGCCACTCCCACACTCCACTGTGCAACCCAAATATGTGTAGGCCTACTAACCCTACACCATCCTCCCACTTCTGCCCTCTCCCACCCCCACCCCCACCCTCCCAACCCACCACCAAACCTTTACCCCCCCCCCCCCCCCCACTCTTCCCCAACCTCCTCCTCTCCTGACGCGAGTCAGCTCTGATGCTGGGTTGTGCTGATGATGTTGATCACAACCAGATGCTGGAAATCGAGGCCAGCAGCGCCGTATTTCCATTTGCTTTGGCTCTTATCTGAGAGACTTTTCGGTAGGTAAAGCTTTGCCTGTATGTACGAAACCGCAGGTTCTGGTGCTTGCTGCCAAGGCAATTGAAAACTTCAAGACCTGACCTAGGCCTAACTCTCACAGGTTACTAACGAGTGGTGGACTGGCGATAGTGACTGTTGTTGCTTTTTGGTGTTGCTGCTACTGTTGTTGTTGATATTCTCTTGTCTGTGTCTCTGTCTGTCTGTCTGTCTGTCTGTCTGTCTGTCTGTCTCTGTCTCTCTCTCTCGCACACACACACACACACAGACACAGACACACACATTCTCCCTCTCTCCCTTTCTCTCTCACACGTTCTCTCTTTCTCGCGTTCTGTCTCTCTTTCTGTCTCTGTCTCTGTCTCTCTCTCTCTCTCTCTCTCTGTCTCTCTCTCTCTCTCTCTCTCTCTCTGTGGCTCTCTCGCGCTCTCTCCCTCTGTCTCTCTCTCTCTCTCCCTTCTCTCTCGCACACACACACACACACACACACACACAATATTCTCTCTCATTCGAGCTCTCTCTCTCTCTTTGTCTTTGTCTCTCTCTCTGTCTCTCTCTCTCTCTTTCTCTCTTTCCCCCTCACACACACATTCTCTCTCTCTGATTCTCTCTCTCTCTTTCCTCACACAACACATTCTCTCTCTCTCTCTTTCTCTCTCTCTCTCTCTCTCTTTCTCTCTCTCTCTCTCTCTCTCCCTCACACACACACACCGTCACTCTCTCTCCCCTCCCTCCCTCCCCTTTCTCTCTCTCTCTCTCTCTCTTTCTGTCTGTCTTCACCGGGTGCGGCAGTAGTCAAGTGGGTAAACGATAAACTTCCACTCGAAAGGTCCTGGGTTCAATCCGCCAAGACACCTCCGTCTGGTGGGTAAAGGGTGTGGAGATTTTTCCCCATCTCTCAGGTCAACATGTGTGCAGACCTGCCAGTGTCAAACCCCCCCATTACAGTGCCCCTTTCGTGTGTGTGTGTGTGTACGCATGCATGCAGATTAATCATCAAACACGCACGTTAAAGATCCCTGTAATCATCATGTCAAGTGGCTGGCTTAGTTATAGTAGCATGAAAACACCTGGCATGCAAACGACATGTAAATTTGAAAAATTGCTTTGGGCTAATGATAATTTTTACTTGTTGGATGAAAAACATCATTACAATCATTATCATTATCATTCTTTGTCTCTGTATCTCTGTGTGTGTCTCTCTGTGTCTCTGTCTCTGTCCCTCTTTCTCTCAGTCTCTCTGTCTCTCTCGCTCCCTTTCTCTCTGTCTCTCTCTTCTCTCTATCTCTTCCTCTCTGTCTCTTCCTCTCTGTCTCTATCTATCTATCTATCTATCTATCTATCTATCTATCTATCTATCTGTCTGTCTGTCTGTCTGTCCATCTATCTATCTATCTATCTATCTATCTATCTTCTCTCTCTCTGTCTTTGTCTCTCTCTCTCTATCTCTCTTCCCTCTCCTGTTCTCTGTCTCTGTCTCTGTCTGTGTCTCTCTCCCCTCCCCCTTTCTCTCTTTCTGTCTCTCTCTGTCTCTTCTCTCTCTCTTTTTCACTCTCTATCTCTGTCTGTTCTCTCTCTGTCTCTCTCTGTCTTTCTCTCCTCTCTTCTCTCTCTCTCTCTCTGTCTCTTTCTCTCTCTCCTCCCTCTCCCCATCGCTCTCTCTCTCTCTCTCTCTCTCTCTCGACCGCTTTCTCTCTCTCTTTCTCTCCCTCTCCCCCTCTCTCTCCTCCCTCTCTGTCGATGTTTATGTGTCTCTCTGTCTCTCTCTCTCTCTGTCTCTCTCTGTCTGTCTCTCTCTTTTCTCTCTCTGTCTCTCTTTTTTCTCTCTTTTCTCTCTCTCTTTCCTCTCTGTTCTCTTTTCTCTCTCTTTCTCTCTCTTTTCTCTCTAAATTCTCTCTCTCTTCTCTCTCTCTCTTCTCTCTCTCTCTTTCTCTGTCTCTGTCTCTGTCTGTGTCTCTCCTCCCTCCCTTTCTCTCTTTCTGTCTCTCTCTGTCTCTTCTCTCTCTCTTTTTCACTCTCTATCTCTGTCTGTTCTCTCTCTCTCTGTCTCTCTTTGTCTTTCTCTCCCCTCTCTTCTCTCTCTCTCTCTCTTCTCTTCTCTCTCTCCCTCCCTCTCCCCATCGCTCTCTCTCTCTCTCGACCGCTCTCTCTCTCTCTTTCTCTCCCTCTCCCCCCTTTCTCTCCTCCCTCTCTGTCGATGTTTATGTGTCTCTCTGTCTCTCTCTCTCTCTGTCTCTCTCTGTCTGTCTCTCTCTTTTCTCTCTCTCTCTTTTCTCTCTCTTTTCTCTCTCCTTTCCCTCTGTCATCTGTTCTCTCTCCTCTCTTTTCTCTCTAAATTCCTCTCTCTCTTCATCTCTCTCTTTTCTCTCTCTCTTGTTCTCCTCCCTCTCCCCCCACTCTCTTTCTTTTCTCTCTCTCTTTCTCTCCCCACCGCGCATAAAACAGGACTGATCACGAGTATGACGCACCTGCTCTCTGTAGGTCGACACCCTGAAAACTTAACAATTCCTTGTGGACAATGGAGCCTTGAGGCATCCTCCCAGGGACAAATTTGTTTCCATTTAATTCAATTCAGCTTAATTCAGTTGAGAATATCTTATCGCCCCTAGAACAAATGCTTGATACAACTGCCGCCAAAGTGCTACACAACAGTTACAAAGCAATATAAAATATAAAATAACACACACACACACGCACAGACACACAACACACAACGCGCGCGCACGCACGTATGTACGCACGCACACACACACGCATGTACACACACACACAGACATACACATACAAATACACACGCACTCACACACACACACACACACACTGTCACATATAGACACACATACACTAAATACAGACACAAACACACACCTCAGCACACACACATACATTCACACACAATCACTCACATACAAACACAAGCAAACACACACACTCACTTACACACACACACACACACACACACACACACACACACACACACACACACACACACACAAACAGTCACACACAACACAAAATACACTCACACACAAACACAAACATACACACACAACACACACACACACACACACACACACACAACATCATCATACACACAATCACAACACACACACACAGACTCTATCGTTTCTCAATCATTTTATAAGGTGACCCGGCTGATATGTTGGAGTTGTTCAGAGGCACTCATCATCGTGCTCAGACAGTTCCAGAGCGCTTCAACCCAAATCTGTCAGCAATTATCTGGCAGACTCCCAAAGCCTGCACCAAGCACTATGGACGCAAGGTCTGAAATGGGAAGGGGGAAGGTGGGGGAGAAGGAGTTATGAAACACTCAGTGACACCACCAGAACGATGATGGAAACATTAACCTCTTGACTCCTGCAACACTCGGTGACACCACCAGAACGATGATGGAAACATTAACCTCTTGACTCCTGCAACACTCAGTGACACCACCAGAACGATGATGGAAACATTAACCTCTTGACTCCTGCAACACTCAGTGACACCACCAGAATGATGATGGAAACATTAACCCTTGACTCCTGCACCCTGTCCACCAGCATCCTGCATTGTCAACCACATTAGCGAAACCAAAAACTTAACCCTTTGACTCCCTTAATCAATCAATCAATCAATCAAGCCAATCAATCAATCAATAAATCCAGTGTCAGTCCGGTAGAATAGGTTACCTACACATGTTTAACCCTTTGGCTCTCTCACCCTATTCACCAGCATCCTGCATTCTCAACCACGCCAGCAAAGTGAAAACTTAACCCTTTGACTCACTCACCCTATATACCAGCTTCCTGCAGGAAGCTAGTGGATAGGGTGAGGGAGTCAAAGCGTTAAGTGTTTGCAGTTGGTGGATAGGGAGCGGGAGTCAAAGGATTAAGTTTTTGCAGTTGGTGGATAGGGTGAGGGAGTCAAAGCGTTAAGTTTTTGCAGTTGATGGATATTGTGAATGAGTCAAAGGGTTATGTGTTTGCAGTTGGTGGATAGGTGCGGGAGTAAAGGGTTAAGTGTCTGCAGTTGATAGGATAGGGTGCGGGAGTCAAAGGGTTAAGTGTTGCAGTTGGTGGATACGGTGAGGGAATCAATGGGTTACGTGTTTGCAGTTGGTGGATAGGGTGCAGGAGTCAAAGGTTAAGTTTTTGCAGTTGGTGGATAGGGTGCAGGGAGTCAAAGGGTTAAGTGTTTTGCAGTTGGTGGATTAGGATAAATTAAGATGGGCAGCGAACAGGTCCAGTTTTTCATATTGCGGCTGGGATTGAACTCGAGATATCAGATCTCCAGTCGATGGCTCTATCAAAAGACCCGCGTTAACTGAAACTCCCTGGTAACAAGCACTGGTTCTCGACAGAATCTTTTGGGTTCCCGTTATCCAGTCTAATGATTCCTCCTCAATCATGATCATAATTCACATGAGAAACGTTCTCTAATCAGCAGAGGAACAATGATCTTTTAACTTAAAGATTATGCTCGGGTTCATTGACTGCCTCGCGAAACTGTGCGCATGTCTTCTCCGTTCCATCCTACAGGCTCAAGGTTTAGGAAAGTAAAGTGGGAAGGAAGAGGAGTAGGGTACGTTCATAGAAATTAAGATGACCACACGTGTTAATATGATATCTACCTCTTCATTCCTTAGTTTTACGGTTCGACTATTCAGCAACATGTTGCCCTGCCTGCCGCATGCCTTGGGCGATCGTGGCCTTCCACACGAATCTATCCCCTGTCACTGCAAGTACATTTTCCACCCTCTCTGTCTTCAGCCACCCTGCAAGGCCGTCCAATATTTTCTCCTTGGTTCTACCAGGTGCTCTCTTTCCCTCCAGCTTTCCTGCTGGATCAGGTGTTTTAATTCCCCTTTACTCATGAAATGTCCTTGAAATGTTGCTTGTCTTTTCCTAATCTTCTTTATAAATGACCTTCTTGTGTCTGCCTCCTTCAAGACTGTCTCGTTTGTTTTCTTTCTTGTCCATGGAACTCTCAACATTCTTCTTAGAAACCACATTTCCGTTGCCTCAATTTTGTTCTGACTTTGCGTGTTGACTGTCCACGCCTCACAACCGTATAACATTATCGGTTCTTATAGCATTCAAGAACTCTCTTCCTGATGTTAATTGATAGGCACTTGTTGGTAAGAACGCTTTTTATCTTCTTGAATGCTGTTTTGGCTTGGCCGAGTCTGCTGACTATTTCGTTCAACTGTTACAACCTTCCATTTGCTATGAATCATAAGTGGGGGGAGGGGGGGATCACATCCAGTAGGTCAAAGTGCAGATTTTTCCGGTTGATCTCCCAGGTCAACATGTGTGCAGACTATCGTGCTTGAGACCATTTCGTGTGTATACGCACACAGAACAAAAACCATGCATTTTAACGCCCTATCGGTATACTCAGCCCTATCGGTATACTCAGCCCTATCGGTATACTCAGCCCTATCGGCATACTCAGCCCTATCGGTATACTCAGCCCTATCGGCATACTCAGCCCTATCGGTAACTCAGCCCTATCGGTATACTCAGCCCTATCGGCATACTCAGCCATATCGGTATACTCAGCCCTATCAGTATACTCAGCCCTATCGATATACCCAGCCCTATCAGTATACTCAGCCCTTTCAGTATACTCAGCCCTATCGGTACACTCAGCCCTATCAGTATACTCAAGCCCTATCAGTATACTCAGCCCGATCGGTTTACTCAGTCCTATCGGTAAACTCAGCCCTATCAGTTTACTCAGTCCTATCAGTATACTCAGCCCTATCGATATACCCAGCCCTATCGGTATACTCAGCCCTATCGGTACACTCAGCCCTGTCGTATGGAAACAGGTGTTTTCGATTCCACATATCCCGACTAACAACCTTCCCAGTAGCACTAGCTCTGGCAACCGGATCTGTTACATGTATGTATCTCATCACTGGCACCGCTGGTCAATCAGCACGCATAACCATGTCAAAATTGATACATTCCATTTTATATTTGATGTACATTTCTTCCGTTCTAGAAACATCACAAACTTGTTACTATCGAACAAATTAAAAAAATATATGTTCTTTAGTGCCATAGAGATCAAAACAGAGCTGTCTACCGAAATGATGAAATGGATCTGAATAATTTGTTGGGGGGATACAAAAAACAAACAAAAATGTATCACTGGCCGGGATAGGGAGGCCAAATTGTACCAAGAAATTTTGAATAAGTGCAGTTTTTTTTTAGTTTTTTTTTTTAGGATCACCGCACTCAGGGAGGTTACCTTTGTGCTCACTTTCTTTTTTATCCCATTTTCTGCGCCACCTTTATAGCCACAGAAAGCGGCACACATTTTTACAGTGCATTGATGGTGATATCAGTCGATGAGGATGATAATCATGATGCTATGGCGTTCCATCTAGGATTGAGACTGCGTGACATGACTGGGCTGTACTCTACGCTTACTATCATAATGTATCCTGGCGTCAACCAGGCCCGAGAGTTACAGACACCTGCGATGCTGGTCAGAAGATTTGAGCAACACCCTCAATGACGCATCCATGAAGTGGATGAGACTCGACTGTGTTGTCCCAGTCTTCCCAATGAGCCCATACGTGCATTTCTATTTTAATCGTGACCTTTCAATGTTCATTGTGTACACATTTATAATCTTCCGAAGCAATGTGTTGAAACGTCAAGATTTCGTTTTCGTAAAAAATTGTTGTGTCTGCTGTTTTCAACGAAATGTACCGATAGGGCTGAGTATACCGATAGAGCTGAGTATACCGATAGGGCTGAATATACCGATAGGGCTGATATACCGATAGGGCCGAGTATACCGATATGGCTGAGTATACCGATATGGCTGAGTATACCGATGGGGATGAGTATACCGATAGGGCCGAGTATGCCGATAGGGCTGAGTATACAGACAGGGCTGAGTATACCGATAGGGCTGAGTATACCGATAGGGCTGAGTATGCCGATAGGGCTGAGTATGCGATGGCTGAGTATGCCGATAGGGCTAAGTATGCCGACAGGGCTGAGTATGCTGATAGGGCTGAATATGCTGATAGGGCTGAGTATGCCGATAGGGCCGAGTATGCTGATAGGGCTGAGTATGCCGATAGGGCTGAGTATGCCGATAGGACTGAGTATGCTGATAGGGCTGAGTATGCTGATAGGGCTGAGTATGCCGATAGGGCTGAGTATGTCGATAGGGCTGAGTATGTCGATAAGGCTGAGTATGCCGATAGGGCTGAGTATGCCGATAGGGCTGAGTATACCGATAGGGCTGAGTATGCCGATAGGGCTGAGTATACCGATAGGGCGTTAACACACGCACTTTCTGGAAACATGAAAACACCCTGCATGCACGCCCATCAAAGAAGGAGTAGGCAGACGACGGGGTGTGAAGCACAGTTTGGACAAATCAACGTGTACACACGTATCCGAGAAAAATCGGAACGCTAAGAAGAAAAAAAAAAAATAAAATAAAAAAATAGAAGTATTTAAATTTTAGGTTTACCCTGGCATCTTCCTCTGCCATATCTTTCTGGTGTTTCAAACAGAGACGATGTATTTTTAGATACATAAATGTTTAGAATATTTCGCAAATGAGTAAGCCTACATAAACAAACGAATAGATAAACAAGCAAACAAACGAACAAACAGACACACAGTCAGACACACAGACATAAATAAATAAATAGATAATACGCTTGCTCACAATGACGTTCAGACTTTGGGTACAGGGGCTGGATAGGGACAGGCTCATGGTTCTATCCACAGAAAACCCTGTTCTTTATCCAGCCTTAACCCTTTGACTCCCGCACGCTATCCACCAACTTGCAAAAACTTAACCCTTTGACTCCCTCACCCTATCCACCAGCTTCCTGCGGAAGCTGGTGATAGGTGAGGGAGTCAAAGGGTTAAGCAAAAAAACTTACCCTTTGACTCCCTCACCCTATCCACCAGCTTCCTGCAGGAAGCTGGTGGATAGGGTGAGGGAGTCAAAGGGTTAAGTTTTTGCTTTGCTAGCATGGTTGACATTTCAGGATGCTGGTGGACAGGGTGCGGGCGTCAAAGGGTTAATTAAAGACCGACATGCTTCGTGTTTATAGAGCTAAGGAGAGAACTGGCAGAAATACAGGTGAACGGTCTGGAAGGCAGAAATTAACAGTCTTGTGAGGAAAAAGAGCGTGATAGGAAAGAGGATCAGCAAACCAGATAACTGAACTCCTGTGGTTTTCCAAAAACAGGAGGGGGGACCTTAATTTCTGGATCCGCAGTACCCCTCCCCCCATCCCCAACTGGGGGGTCCACTCTATGTTCCTACATCTCCATATTCCCACATCTCTATGTTCCCACATTTTTATATTCCCACATCTCATGTTCCCACATATTCATATTCCCATACCTCTCTGTTCTTACATCTCCATATTCCCACGTCTCTTTATTCCCACGTGTCCATATTCCCACCTGTCTATGTTTCCACATCTCCATATTACCACATCTCTATGTTACCCACATCTCTATTTACCACATCTCTATGTTACCCACATCTCCATATTACCACATCTCTATGTACCCACATCTCCATATTACCACATCTCTATGTTACCCACATCTCCATATTACCACATCTCTATGTTACCCACATCTCCATATTACCACATCTCTATGTTACCACATCTCCATATTACCACATCTCTATGTTACCACATCTCCATATTACCACATCTCTATGTTACCCACATCTCCATATTACCACATCTCTATGTTACCCACATCTCCATATTACCACATCTCTATGTTACCACATCTCCATATTACCACATCTCTATGTTTCCACATCTCCATATTACCACATCTCTGTTTCCACATCTCCATATTACCACATCTCCATATTACCACATCTCCATATTACCACATCTCCATATTACCACATCTCTATATTACCACATCTCCATATTACCACATCTCTATGTTACCACATCTCCATATTACCACATCTCTATGTTTCCACATCTCCATATTACCACATCTCTATGTTTCCACATCTCCATATTACCACATCTCCATATTACCACATCTCCATATTACCACATCTCCATATTACCACATCTCTATGTTTCCACATCTCCATATTACCACATCTCTATGTTTCCACATCTCCATATTACCACATCTCTATGTTTCCACATCTCCATATTACCACATCTCCATATTACCACATCTCCATATTACCACATCTCTATGTTACCACATCTCCATATTACCACATCTCCATATTACCACATCTCCATATTACCACATCTCTATGTTACCACATCTCCATATTACCACATCTCCATATTACCACATCTCTATGTACCCACATCTCCATATTACCACATATCTATGTACTCACATCTCCATATTACCACATCTCTATGTTACCACATCTCCATGTTACCACATCTCCATGTTACCACATCTCTATGTTACCACATCTCTATGTTACCACATCTCTATGTTACCACATCTCCATATTACCACATCTCTATGTTCACCACATCTCTATGTTACCACATCTCTATGTTACCACATCTCCATATTACCACATCTCCATATTACCACATCTCTATGTTACCACATCTCCATATTACCACATCTCTATGTTACCACATCTCTATGTTACCACATCTCTATGTTTCCACATCTCTATGTTACCACATCTCCATATTACCACATCTCCATATTACCACATCTCTATGTTACCACATCTCCATATTACCACATCTCCATATTACCACATCTCCATATTACCACATCTCTATGTTACCACATCTCCATATTACCACATCTCCATATTACCACATCTCCATATTACCACATCTCTATGTTACCACATCTCCATATTACCACATCTCCATATTACCACATCTCTATATTACCACATCTCTATGTTACCACATCTCCATTTACCACATCTCCATATTACCACATCTCCATATTACCACATCTCTATATTACCACATCTCTATGTTACCACATCTCTATGTTACCACATCTCTATATTACCACATCTCTATGTTACCACATCTCTATGTTACCACATCTCTATGTTACCCACATCTCCATATTACCACATCTCTATGTTTCCACATCTCCATATTACCACATCTCTATATTACCACATCTCCATATTACCACATCTCTATGTTACCACATCTCTATGTTACCACATCTCTATGTTACCACATCTCCATATTACCACATCTCTATGTTACCACATCTCCATATTACCACATCTCTATGTTACCACATCTCTATGTTACCACATCTCCATATTACCACATCTCCATATTACCACATCTCTATATTACCGCATCTCCATATTACCACATCTCTATGTTACCACATCTCTATGTTACCACATCTCTATGTTACCACATCTCTATGTTACCACATCTCTATGTTACCACATCTCTATGTTACCACATCTCCATATTACAACATCTCTATGTTACCACATCTCTATATTACCACATCTCTATGTTTCCACATCTCTATGTTACCACATCTCTATGTATACCACATCTCTATGTACCACATCTCTATGTTACCACATCTCCATATTACACACAATCTCTATGTTACCACATCTCTATATTACCACATCTCTATGTTACCACATCTCTATGTTACCACATCTCTATGTTACCACATCTCCATATTACAACATCTCTATGTTACCACATCTCCATATTACAACATCTCTATGTTACCACATCTCTATGTTACCACATCTCTATGTTACCACATCTCTATGTTACCACATCTCTATATTACCACATCTCTATGTTACCACATCTCTATGTTACCACATCTCTATGTTACCACATCTCTATATTACCACATCTCTATGTTTCCACATCTCTATGTTACCACATCTCTATGTTACCACATCTCTATGTTACCACATCTCTATGTTACCACATCTCTATGTTACCACATCTCCATATTACAACATCTCTATATTACCACATCTCCATATTACAACATCTCTATGTTACCACATCTCCATATTACCACATCTCTATGTACCCACATCTCCATATTACCACATCTCTATGTACCCACATCTCCATATTATCACATCTCTATGTGTACCCACATCTCCATATTACCACATCTCTATGTTACCACATCTCCATATTACCACATCTCCATATTACCACATCTCCATATTACCACATCTCTATATTACCACATCTCTATGTTACCACATCTCTATGTTACCACATCTCTATATTACCACATCTCTATGTTACCACATCTCTATGTTACCACATCTCTATGTTACCCACATCTCCATATTACCACATCTCTATGTTTCCACATCTCCATATTACCACATCTCTATATTACCACATCTCCATATTACCACATCTCTATGTTACCACATCTCTATGTTACCACATCTCTATGTTACCACATCTCCATATTACCACATCTCTATGTTACCACATCTCCATATTACCACATCTCTATGTTACCACATCTCTATGTTACCACATCTCCATATTACCACATCTCCATATTACCACATCTCTATATTACCGCATCTCCATATTACCACATCTCTATGTTACCACATCTCTATGTTACCACATCTCTATGTTACCACATCTCTATGTTACCACATCTCTATGTTACCACATCTCTATGTTACCACATCTCCATATTACAACATCTCTATGTTACCACATCTCTATATTACCACATCTCTATGTTTCCACATCTCTATGTTACCACATCTCTATGTTACCACATCTCTATGTTACCACATCTCTATGTTACCACATCTCCATATTACAACATCTCTATGTTACCACATCTCTATATTACCACATCTCTATGTTACCACATCTCTATGTTACCACATCTCTATGTTACCACATCTCCATATTACAACATCTCTATGTTACCACATCTCCATATTACAACATCTCTATGTTACCACATCTCTATGTTACCACATCTCTATGTTACCACATCTCTATGTTACCACATCTCTATATTACCACATCTCTATGTTACCACATCTCTATGTTACCACATCTCTATGTTACCCACATCTCCATATTACCACATCTCTATGTTACCACATCTCTATGTTACCACATCTCTATGTTACCACATCTCTATGTTACCACATCTCTATGTTACCACATCTCCATATTACAACATCTCTATGTTACCACATCTCTATATTACCACATCTCTATGTTTCCACATCTCTATGTTACCACATCTCTATGTTACCACATCTCTATGTTACCACATCTCTATGTTACCACATCTCTATGTTACCACATCTCCATATTACCACATCTCTATATTACCACATCTCTATGTTACCACATCTCTATGTTACCACATCTCCATATTACAACATCTCTATGTTACCACATCTCCATATTACAACATCTCTATGTTACCACATCTCCATATTACCACATCTCTATGTACCCACATCTCCATATTACCACATCTCTATGTACCCACATCTCCATATTATCACATCTCTATGTACCCACATCTCCATATTACCACATCTCTATGTACCCACATCTCTTTATTCCCGCATGTCTATGTTACCCACATCTCCATATTACCACATCTCTATGTACCCACATCTCTTTATTCCAGTATCTCTATGTTACCCACATCTCCATATTACCACATCTCTATGTACCCACATCTCCATATTACCACATCTCTATGTACCCACATCTCTTTATTCCCGTATCTCTATGTTCCCACGTCTCTTTGTTCTCACTTTTGTATATTCCCACGTCTGTGTGTTCCCACATCTCTACGTTTCCACATCTCTGTATTCCTACGTCTCTTATGCTACCACAATTGTTCGCTCACAAAAATGTGTTTTTGTCTCACCCTTTGATGTGCCACACTGTGATGAGAACATGAGACACGATGAACCTGGGACACAATGAACTTGCAACGTAATGAGTCTGTGACGTACTGAACCCAGACGTATCGAACCTGGGACGTAATGAACCTGAGAAGTATCATGACGTAATCGCAAACAAAACGTGGATAAGAACAGACGCACCGTAGGAACATAGAGACGTGAGAACATAGAGATGTGGGAACATAGAGATGTTAGAACATAGAGACGTGAGAACATAGAGATGTGGGAACATAGAGATGTTAGAACATGGAGACGAAAGAACAAAGATGTATGGCCGTCTAATATCACTTAAAGTGAAAAGACGTTTAAATCAAGCAACGAACGAACAAAGATGTATGGGAACACAGAGATGGGAATGTGCAGATGTGGGAACACAGAGATGTGGGAATATAGGAAAGGATGTGGGAACATAGAAATGTGAGAACATAGAGATGTGGGAAATAGAGATGTGATAACATAGAGATGTGGGAGCATAGAGATATGGGAACATAGAGATGTTGAAACAGAGAGACGTGGGAACATTGCGATGTGGGAACACAAAGATGTGGGAACATAGAGATGTGGGAACACGGAGATGTGGGAATGTAGGAAAGGATGTGGGAACATAGAGATGTGGGGAAAATACATGTGGGAACATAGAGATATGGGAATATAGGAAATGATGTGGGAACATAGAGATGTGGGAACATAGAGATGTCGGAAAATAGGAAAGGATGTGGGAACATTGCGAGATGGGAACATAGAGACGAAAGAACAAAGATGTGTCGGAACATAGAGATGTTAGAACATAGAGATGTGGGAATGTAGGAAAATGATGTGGGAACATGGAGATGTTAGAACATAGAGATGTTAGAACATAGAGATGTTAGAACATAGAGATGTTAGAACATAGAGATGTTAGAACATAGAGATGTGGGAATGTAGGAAAATGATGTGGGAACATGGAGATGCGGGAACATAGAGACGAAAGAACAAACATGTGTGGGAACATGAGATGTTGGAACATACAGACGAAAGAACAGAGATGTTTGGGAACATAGAGCTATGGGAACACAGAGATGTGGGAATGTTGAAAAGGATGTGGGAACACAGAGATGTGGGAATGTTGAAAAGGATGTGGGAACATAGAGATGTGGGAACATAGGAAAGGATGTGGGAACATAGAGATGTGGGAACATAGGAAAGGATGTGGAAACATAGAGATGTGGAAACATAGAGATGTGGGAACATAGAGATGTGGGAACATAGGAAAGGATGTTGGAACATGAGTTGTTGGAACATAGAGACGAAAGAACAAAGATGTGTGGGAACATAGAGATGTGGGAACATAGGAAAGGATGTGGGAACATAGAGATGTGGGAATGTTGAAAAGGATGTGGGAACATAGAGATGTGGGAACATAGGAAAGGATGTGGGAACATAAGAGTTGTCGGAACATAGAGACGAAAGAACAAAGATGTGTGGGAACATGCGGATGTGGGAACATAGAGATGTGGGAATATAGAGATGTGGGAATGTTGAAAAGGATGTGGGAACACAGAGATGTGGGAATGTTGAAAAGGATGTGGGAACATAGGAAAGGATGTGGGAACATAGAGATGTGGGAATATAGAAAAGGATTGGGAAGATAGAGATATGGGAACATAGAGATGTGGGAATATAGGAAAAAATGTGGGAACATGGGGATATGGGAACATAGAGCAGAACTCCCACTGTGGTGGGCTGCTGCACATTTACAACAGACAGGAGTTTGTGCTGACTGGCACCAAAGAGACTAGGCCTAAATACTAGGCCTACCTACTTTGCTTACCCACTCTTTTTTTTTTTTTTTTGCTGACACATCGCCCCGCTAGGCTAGGCCTACCACAGGAGTGACGGTGCGTGCCCAAAGAGAATTGGTGTGCCCCACTCGGCATAGGCCTATACCCGTCAGCTCAAACTTGACGGTGCCAGGAGGATGTGATGTATGTGGTTCGGCAGGAATGTCGACTGAGTTTCTGCCATCACACAGGACTGTGGTGGCTTCTTTCCCCTTGGCCTACCACACACTGACTGCTAGCATAGGGCTACTGCGTGTTTTCATAGGAGGCATAACATTCGTTTTTTTTGTTTGTTTTTTTTGTTTTTGTTTTTTTAATTTTATTTTATTTATTTATTTATTTTGAGGCTTTAAAGAATCAAAGCTCTTGGCGTACAGTTCAGAAATGACAGTCAAATTTTCAAAATGGTGATTTGGTTTTTGTTGTTGTTGTTGTTTTGTTTGTTTTTGTTGTTGTTTGTTTGTTTTTTGTTTTTTTCGGTCAATTTTTCAAGATTGCGATCATTTTCTTTAACTCTTTGATTCCCACACACTCTCCACCAGCATCCTGCATTGTCAACCATGCCTGCAAAGCAAAATCTCAATCCTTTGATTCCTTCACCCTGTCCACCAGCTTTCTTCTTCTTCTTCTTCTTCGCAATTCTTCTTCTTCTTCTTCGCAATTCTTCTTCTTCTTCTTCTTCGCAATTCTTCTTCGCAATTTTTCTTCTTCTTCTTCGCAATTCTTCTTCGCAATTCTTCTTCTTCTTTTTCTTCTTTTTCTTCTCTTCTTCTTTTTCTTCTTCTACTTCTTCTCTTCTTCTTCTTCTTCTTCTTCTTCTTTTTCTTCTTCTTCTTCTTCTTTTTCTTCTTTCTTCTTCTTCTTCTTCTTTTTCTTCTTTTTCTTCTTCTTCTTCTTCTTCTTCTTCTTCTTCTTCTTCTTCTTCTTCTTCTTCTTCTTCTTCTTCTTCTTCTTCTTCTTCTTCTTCTTCTTCTTCTTCTTCTTCTTCTTCTTCTTCTTCTTCTTCTTTCTTCTTCTTCTTCTTCTTTTCTTCTTCTTCTTCTTCTTCTTCTTCTTCTTCTTCTTCTTCTTCTTCTTCTTCTTCTTCTTCTTCTTCTTCTTCTTCTTCTTCTTCTTCTTCTTCCATCTTCTTCTTCTTCTTCATTCTTCTCTTTTCTTCTTCTTTTCTTGTTTCTTCTTCTTCGCAATTCTTCTTCTTCTTCTTCGCAATTCTTCTTCTTTTTCTTTCTTCTTCTTCTTCGCAATTCTTCTTCTTCTTCTTCGCAATTCTTCTTCTTCTTCTTCTCGCAATTCTTCTTCTTCTTCTTCGCAATTCTTCTTCTTCGCAATTCTTCTTCTTCCTTCTTCTTCGCAATTCTTCTTCTTCTTCTTCGCAATTCTTCTTCTTCTCTTCTTCTTCTTCTTCTTCGCAATTCTTCTTCTTCTTCGCAATTCTTCTTCGCTTCTTCTTCTTCGCAATTCTTCTTCTTCGCAATTCTTCTTCTTCTTCGCAATTTTTTCTTCTTCTTCGCAATTCTTCTTCTTCTTCGCAATTCTTCTCTTCTTCTTCTTCTTCTTCTTCGCAATTTCTTCTCGCAATTCTTCTTCTTCTTCGCAATTCTTCGCAATTCTTTCTTCTTTCGCAATTTTCTTCTTCTTCGCATTTTCTTCTTCTTCTTGCAATTCTTCTTCTTCTTCTTCGCAATTTCTTCATTTTCTTCTTTCGCAATTCTTCTCTTTCTTCTTCTCTTTTCTTCTTCTTTTCTCTTCGCATTCTTTTCTTCTTCTTCGCAATTCTTCTTTTTTCGCAATTCTTCTTCTTTTCTCATTCTTGCTATGATGTATTACTTTCTGCATTGAATGTTTATTCCTCATTTCAATTGAATGCGTTCATTTTCTGACTATGCTCGATTATCACTTTCGCGATAACCATCAGTGTATCAATGAAAACTTACGAGAGAGAGAAATGACAGACAGACAGACAGACAGACAGAGACAGAGACAGACAGACACAGACAGACACAGACAGACAGACAGATAGACAGAGACAGAGACAGAGATAGACAGACAGACAGACACAGACAGACAGACAGACAGACAGAGACGAGACAGACAGACACAGACAGACAGACAGATAGACAGAGAGAACACACGCGTGCACGAGAGAGAGGGAGAGAGAGAGAGAGAGAGAGACGGTGGTAGGGAGAGAGAGAAGGAGAGGGAGAGAGAGGGGGAGAGAGAGGGAGAACACGAACACAAAATTTATGGTTTAAGGCCAACTGCCCCTTACAATTAGAGACAGAGAGAGAAAAAGATAGAAACAGACAGAAAGAGACACAGAAAGACACAGAGACACACAGAGAGAAAGTTGTTACCTTGATGAATTCATGAGA
>JAPXFY010000026.1:35708666-35728666 GCA_030674185.1 Monoplex corrugatus | reverse complement strand
GTAGTTATAAATAGCACAACAGCAGCAATAGTAGTTAAAAAGTAGCAGTAGTTAATATTAGTTGCAACAACAACAGCAATAATAGTTAATAGTAGCTTTAACAGTAGCAACAGTAGCAGTTAATAAAAGCTGTAACACCAGCAGTAGCAGTTGTTAATAGTAACAGTAGCAGTTAATAGTAGCTTTAACAGTCGCAGCAGTAGCAGTTAATAAGCGCTGTAACACCAGCAGTAGCAATTGATAGTAACAGTAACAGTAGCAGTTAATAGTATATTTAACAGTCGCAGCAGTAGCAGTTAATAAGAGCTGTAACACCAGCAGTAACAGTTAATAGTAACAGTAGCAAAAGTAGTTAATAGTAGCTTTAACAGTAGCAGTTAAAATTGGCTGTAACAGTAGCACCAGTAGCAGTTAATAGTAGCTTTAACAGTAGCAGCAGTAAAAGTTAATAAGAGCTGTAACACCAGCAGTAGCAGTTAATAGTAACAGTAACAGTAGCAGTAGTAGTTAACAGTAACTTTAACAGTAGCAGCAGTAGCAGCTAATAGGAGCTGTAACACCAGCAGTAGCAGTTGATAGGAGCTATAACAGTAGCAGTAGTTGTTAATAGTAACTGTAACAACATCAGTAGCAGTTAATAGTAGCTTTTACAGTAGCAACAGTAGCAATTAATAGTAGCTGTAACAACAGCAGTAGCAGTTAGTAGGAGCTGTAACAGTAGCAGTAGTTGTTAGTAGTAGTTGTAACAACAGTAGTAGAAATTGAAATAGCTGTAACAGTATCAAAAGTAGCAGTGACATCAGTAGAAATTAAAATAGCTGTAACAGTAGCAAAAGTAGCAGTGACATCAGTAGAAATTAAAATAGCTGTAACAGTAGCAAAAGTAGCAGTGACATCAGTAGAAATTAAAATAGCTGTAACAGCAGCAAAAGTAGCAGTGACATCAGTAGAAATTAAAATAGCTGTAACAGTAGCAAAAGTAGCAGTGACATCAGTAGAAATTAAAATAGCTGTAACAGCAGCAAACGTAGCAGTGAATAGTAGCTGTAACAGTGGCAGAAGTAGTTAATAATAGTTGTAACAACATCAATAGCAGTTAATAATAGCTTTAACAGTAGCAGTAGTAGCAGTTAGTAAGAGTTGTAACAGTAGCAGAGTTGTTAAAAGTAGCTGTAACAACAGCAATAGCAGTTAATAGTATCTTCAACGGTAGCAGCAATAGCAGTTAATAAGAGCTGTAACACCAGCAGTAGTTGTTAATAGAATCTGTAACAACAGCAGTGGCAATTAATAGTAGCTGTAACAACAGCAGTGGCAATTAATAGTAGCTGTAACAACAGTAGTGGCATTAATAGTAGCTGTAACAACAGTAGTGGCAATTAATAGTAGCTGTAACAACAGTAGTGGCAATTAATAGTAGCTGTAACAACAGTAGTGGCAATTAATAGTAGCTGTAACAACAGCAGTGGCAATTAATAGTAGCTGTAACAACAGCAGTGGCAATT
The DNA here is from genome assembly GCA_030674185.1 of Monoplex corrugatus. NCBI lineage: Eukaryota > Metazoa > Mollusca > Gastropoda > Littorinimorpha > Ranellidae > Monoplex > Monoplex corrugatus. Next base: position 35,727,161 of record JAPXFY010000026.1, on the reverse strand, counting down.
AATAGTAGCTGTAACAACAGCAGTGGCAATTAATAGTAGCTGTAACAACAGCAGTGGCAATTAATAGTAGCTGTAACAACAGCAGTGGCAATTAATAGTAGCTGTAACAACAGCAGTGGCAATTAATAGTAGCTGTAACAACAGCAGTGGCAATTAATAGTAGCTGTAACAACAGCAGTGGCAATTAATAGTAGCTGTAACAACAGCAGTGGCAATTAATAGTAGCTGTAACAACAGTAGTGGCAATTAATAGTAGCTGTAACAACAGTAGTGGCAATTAATAGTAGCTGTAACAACAGCAGTGGCAATTAATAGTAGCTGTAACAACAGCAGTGGCAATTAATAGTAGCTGTAATAACAGCAACGGCAGCAGTTAATAGTAGCGGTAACAACAGCAGTAGTAGTTAATAGGACAATTAACAGTAACAGCGGAGCAGTTAATAGGAACTGTAATAGTAGCAGTAGTTGTTAATAGTAGTTGTAACAACAGCAGTAGTAGTTAATAGTAGCTTTAACATAGCAGCAGTAGCAGTTGATAGGAGCTGTAACTCTGGCAGTAACAGTTAATAGTAACAGTAGTAGTTCATAGTAGCTTTAACAGTGGCAGGGGTAGCAATTAAAACTAGCTGTAACAACAGCAGTAGCAGTTAGTAGGAGTTGTAACCGTAGCAGTAGTTATTAACAGTAGTCGTAACAACAGCAGTAGCAGTTAATAAGAGCTGTAACAGTAGCAGTGGCAGTTAATATTAGCTGTAACAATAGCAAATGCCTCCTTAGATTATGTGCGCGAATGCATTGATATGTGTACTTAATTTTCTTTTCCTTTTTTCCTGTTGAAGTTCATATTGTGCAAATGTTGAAACGGTTATAGCCCTGAAATGGCTCTACGCTGTCGGCTGGGCTTGAAACAACTATAACAGCAACAGTAACAGTAGCAGCAGTAATACATGTAGTTAATAGTAGCGGCAAAATTTGCAGTAGTGGTAGATCTAGCAATTAATGGTAGCAGCAACATCTGCAGCATCTGTATGATCAGCATTGATATCATCATCAACATCATCATCATGATCAACAACAACATCATCATCATCATCAACATCATCATGATCATCAACATCATCATGATCATCATCAACAACATTATCATGATCAACAACAACATCAACATGATCATGATCAACAACATCATCATCATCAACATTATCATGATCAACATTATCATCATCATCATCATCAACATCATCATCATCAACATCAGCATTATCATAAACATCAGCAATATAAACAACAGTATCGTCGTCGTCGTCGTCGTCGTCATCATCATGGTCATCATCATCATCATCATCATCAACATCAACATCATCATGATCAACAACATCATCATCAACATCAGCATCATCATCAACATCAACATCATCATGATCAACAACATCATCATCAACATCAGCATCATCATAAACATCATCATCATCAACAACAGTATCGTCGTCGTCGTCGTCGTCATCATGGTCATCATCATCATCATCATCAACAACAACATCATCATGATCAACAACAACATCATCATCATCATCATCAATACCAGCAGCAGCAGCAGCAAGCAAGCAACATCATCACCATCAACATCATCATAAACATCATCATCAACGTCACCATGATCAACAACATCATCATCAATATCAACATCGTCATCAACACCAACAGCAGCAGCGAGCAGTACACTGTACTAAAGTAGTCTACAAAGAATCGTTGTTACTGTATCTGAATTCCAGGCAGAGAGAAATGAGCGAGGAGTAGTGGGAGTGGTTGTTATCTAATCTGGGAACCGGCGTAGTCACGGAATGCAAAAGCAGACAGTAAACCCCCATTCCTGTCTGCAGGGTGCGGCAGCAAGCAGGTCCGGCCTCCTGACAGTGGGTCCATTTCTTGAAGTTTATTACCCAGCCTCTTCCTGTGCACGGCTAAACCAGCACGTGGAAGGAACAGCCAGTGAAGTGCTGTGTGTGGTCGTGGTACCCACGATGCTGGGAGACAAGTCTATCTATCTTCTGTCTCTTTCTTTATAATAATAATAATAATAGTGCATTTATAGAGCGCTTTCCGAAACCTCAAAGCGCTTTACATCAGTAAACCATACATATATAAACCAAATAACAGGCTACAATACAAACAAACTCATCAAAAACTATCCACAGGAAATCAACAACCACACAGACACACCAAATAATCTCTCTCCCTCTCACCCCCTCCCCGCCCACCCCTCTCCCCCCATTTTCAAACACACACACACAACACCCACACACACACAGCCACACATCACACACACACACACACACACACACACACACACACACACACACACACACACACACACTGGCATACACCCCATTGTGCACAATTTCATCCAGAATGTCAAGCAGGATCAACCCACTAGCCAAAATCAGGAAAAACACTGTTTAAAGAAGTAAGTTTTTAAACTTGTTTTGAAAGATGGTAGAGTTTTAGAGTGGCGGACGGACTGAGGCAACAAGTTCCATGTCTGAACAGCAAAAACTGCAAAGGCTCTACCACCGTGAGTTTCTCTGTTATATTTTGGCACACGAAACTTCTTGTCATCCACAGAAGAGCGGAGTGATCGAGAAGGTACGTAGACAGTCAAGAGTTCAGAGAGATAGTCAGGAGCAGTTCCAGAAATGATGTGATAACAAAGGCAGCAAATCTTGTATTTTATTCTTTGTTCAACCGGGAGCCAGTGCAGTGTCTGAAACAGGGGTGTGCAGTGCTGTGACCTACGTGCCTTGAAGATGAGTTTAGCTGCAGAGTTCTGAACTTGTTGCAAATGTTTGAGATGTTTCTGAGGGCAACCCGCAAGGAGTGAATTGCAATAATCTAACCTAGACAGAATGCATGCAGTAACTAACGTCTTGGTTGCGTCTAATGTAAGGTAGTGTCTAATAGAATTAATGCGTCTAAGTTCGATGTATGCAGCCTGACATGTTTTGATGATGTGCTGGTGCATGGAGAGATTATGGTCAAAGACAAAACCGAGGTCACGAACGCAATCAGAAAAAGCAATAGCGGTATTACCGACAGTAATAGTGGAAGGCAGAGAAGAAAGATCTGCAGGCAATGGAGAAACACGAAGGGCTTCAGTCTTGTCATCATTCAACTTAAGTCGATTTTCATACATCCAGGATTTTACTTCAGAAACGCAGTTCTGAAGAGACTGAACTAGATGATCGTAGTTAGAAGGAGAATCAGTATGATTGAGCTGGGTATCGTCCGCATACATTTCATGACGGATGGAATGTGAGTCAATAAGGTGGGTCAGAGGAGAAGTATACAATATGAAAAGCACAGGACCCAGAACAGAGCCTTGAGGCACGCCAAAATCCAAAGGCAGCTCAGAAGATTTGTTTCCGTCGACAAGTACGGTTTGCTTTCTTTCTGAAAGATAAGATCGAAACCAGTGTAAAGCAGATTTTTGAATTCCAAAGTTGTTTTCCAAACGGGAAAGCAAAATTTCATGGTCAATAGTATCGAAAGCAGCTGAAAGATCCAAAAGGAGAAGAATAGAAATTTTGTTTTGATCCAGAGAGGTCAAAAGATCATTGAGAATACGAAGCAGAACAGTTTCTGTGCTGTGCCCTGGCCTGTAAGCGGATTGGTGAGGACTAAGGAGGTTATGGGATGAGAGATGGGAGAAAAGCTGGTCTAGAATCAGACGTTCAAGCAGTTTAGAAAGAAATGGAAGATTGGAAATCGGTCTGTAATTTTTCAGGTCATTTTTGTTGAGGTTAGATTTTTTCAGCAAGGGCTTAACAATGGCAGTCTTAAATTCACGGGGAACAATTCCAGTGGTAATAGACTGATTCATGATGTTTGTAATGGTCGGCAAGAGAAGATCCACATGTTGAAAGAGAAGTTTGGTTGGAATGGGATCAAGTTCACATGATTTAGGGGGAGTCTTAAGAATGGTCTTCCGGACAAGGTCTTCAGAAACTGGAATGAAATTTACAAGTGGTGAGCCAGAAAACGACACAGTGTTTGAACCAGTACTTTGAAATGGTGGAAAACTGTCACGGATCTTGAGAATTTTCTTATGGAAAAAATCGGCAAAAATGTGTGGGAGCAGTTTGACATCGGACACAGTGGGAAGAGACACAGGTTTGATTTTTCCAAGAAGCGAGGACATATTGTGAAAGAGTTGTTTACAAGTGGTAGAACTGGACACTAGCGAAGAATAAAAAGCTGTTTTCGCGTCGTGTACGCAATCTGCAACCGTTTGCTTTGCTGCTAGTACTAGACTACCAAACAGAAGTAAATACCACCACAGAAAGTGGAAATGATAGGACCCCTTCCGTTTGTTGTGGTACTAGCCTACCTAAAAACGGAACGGAATTCATTGTTTTCATTGATACAGAAATTACTGACTGATTAAAATGAAAAGTGGTGGATAACAGGAGCATTTTCGTTTTTGTCTGATTCGCCAACCCATCAGTTCACAGTCTGTATCTCATCACAGTTTTCGATTGTGCGTGCAGGTCTTCATGGAACCTACCTGTGTGTGTGTGTGTGTGTGTGTGTGTGTGTGTGTGTGTGCGTGTGTGTGTGTGTGTGTGTGTGTGTGTGTGTGTGTGTGTGTTTGATGTGTGTGTGTATGCGTGTGTGTGTGTGTGTGTGTGTGTGTGTGTGTGTGTGTTTGATAAGTGTGCGTATTTGATGTGTGTGTGGGCATGTGTGTGTGTGTGTGTGTGTTTGATGTGTGTGTGTATGCGTGTGTGTGTGTGTGTGTGTGTGTGTGTGTGTGTGTGTTTGATGTGTGTGTATGCGTATGTGTGTGTTTGTGTTTGTGTGTGTTCGTTCGTTCGTTCTTTGATTTAACGTCTTTTCACTATGTGTGTGTGTGTGTGTTTGATGTGTGTGTATATAACATAGACTCACATATTTCTAATGTTTAGATCTATGTTCTAATAAAGAAAAAAAAAGAAAAAACAGAAAACAGATTTTGTGTGTGTGTGTGTGTGTGTCAGTGTGTGTGTGTGTCAGTGTGTGTGTGTGTGCTTTGATACGTGTGTGTGTTTGACGTGTGTGTGTGTGTGTGTGCGTGAGTGTGTGTGTGTGTGTTTGATGTGTGTGTGTGCGTTGTGTGCGTGTGTGCGTGTGTGTGTGCGTGTGTGCGTGTGTGCGTGTGTGTGTGCGTGTGTGCGTGTGTGTGTGTGTGTGTGTGTGTGTGTGTGTGTGCTGTGTGTGTTTGATGTGTGTGTATATTTGTGTGTGTATGTTTGTGTTTGTGTGTGAGTGTGTGTGTGTGTGTGTGTGTATGTGCGTGCTTGTGTGTATGTGTGTGTGCGTGTGCATGCTTGTGTGTGTGTGTATGTGTGTGTGCGCGCGCGCGCGAGCCCATGTGTGTGTATGTGTGTGTTTACAGTATCTTTTAGGGGCCTAAAGGCTTGTTAAGCACGATTATGGTTTTAGAAATATCGCTGAATCATTGAGAATCTTTCTTGTCACACGGAAGCTGCCGTGAAATTTTTTGCGGCACCTTAATTGGCCACAGAAGCTGGCACAATTTTTTTACAATGCGATGATGATGATGTCGATGAGGATGATAATCATGATGCTATGGAGTTCCATCTAGGATTGAGACTGCCTGACAGGGCTGTACTCTCGCTTACTATCATAATATATCCTGGCGTCAACCAGGCCCGAGAGATACAGACACCTGCAGTGCTGGTCGGAAGATTTGAGCAACACTGTGAATAAAGAAAAAAGTTCAAGTTCCTATAGCTTATAGCCCCGTCGACTACTGGAGCCATATCAGGGCTAACACTACGTCAAAAACGACAATCAGGTTAAAAGAGATGAAAGACAAGTTAAAGACCATGCTCACCGTAAAACTAATCATAACATAGACTCACATATTTCTAATGTTTAGATCTATGTTCTAATAAAGAAAAAAAAAGAAAAAACAGAAAACAGATTTTGATCAAAGTTCATAAGAGAACATACAGTCTTAATTCAATTTCGAGCGTATTTGTTTTTGGAAAAAAAATAAACAAATAAATAAATAAGAACCCAGTTTTCGTGAAAATCTGGGTGTGCTGAGGCTTTAAATAGATACTGTCATTACATGGGCGGGGGTGTTGGAGCTAACAGACGCTCCATCATTGTAACTGTAATCTATGACATGAATTCCTCAGCAACACTTCAGCTCATCTTCTTCTTTGGCGGTCATACTAAACACCTGTCCAGTAACAGCAGTATAACTAATGATCGCTGTAGTACTGGCAATAAAGACAGCAGTAGCAGTCAGAACAGTGCCAGTAATAGTAGTAAATAAGCAGCAGTAGGAATAGTGACAGTAGCAGCAGTAATAGTAGCAGCAGCAGAAGTAACAGTAGTAGCAGCAGTAGTAATAGCAGCAGTGACAGTAATATCAGAAGCATCATCACTGATAGCAGCAGCTGTAATAGTAGTAGTAGCAACAGTAGCAGTAGTCACAACAGCAATAGTATTAGCAACTGCAACAGCAGCATTAGCAGTAGCAGCAGCAGCAGGAGGAGTGGTGATGGTGGTGGTGATGGTGGTGGTGGTGGTGGTGGTGGTGGTAGCAGTAACAGAGTAGTAGCAGCAGCAGCAGCAGTAGCAGCAGAAGCAGATCGAAGAAGAAAATTATAGCAGCCGTGATAACAGCAGTAGTAGAAGTGATAACAGCAACAGTAGAAGTGATAACAGCAACTGTAGAAGTGATAGCAGCAGTAGTAGAAGTGATAACAGCAGCAGTAGAAGTGATAACAGCAACAGTAGAAGTGTAACAGCAACAGTAGAAGTGATAACAGCAACAGTAGAAGTGATAACAGCAACAGTAGAAGTGATAACAGCAGTAGAAGTGATAACAGCAACAGTAGAAGTGATAACAGCAACAGTAGAAGTGATAACAGCAATAGTAGAAGTGATAACAGCAACAATAGAAGTGATAACAGCAGCAGTAGAAGTGATAACAGCAACAGTAGAAGTGATAACAGCAACAGTAGAAGTGATAACAGCAACAGTAGAAGTGATAACAGCAACAGTAGAAGTGATAACAGCAGTAGTAGAAGTGATAACAGCAACAGTAGAAGTGATAACAGCAACAGTAGAAGTGATAACAGCAATAGTAGAAGTGATAACAGCAACAGTAGAAGTGATAACAGCAGCAGTAGAAGTGATAACAGCAACAGTAGAAGTGATAACAGCAGCAGTAGAAGTGATAACAGCAACAGTAGAAGTGATAACAACAACAGTAGAAGTGATAACAGCAACAGTAGAAATGATAACAGCAACAGTAGAAGTGATAACAGCAGCAGTAGAAGTGATAACAGCAACAGTAGAAGTGATAACAGCAACAGTAGAAGTGATAACAGCAACAGTAGAAGTGATAACAGCAGTAGTAGAAGTGATAACAGCAACAGTAGAAGTGATAACAGCAGTAGAAGTGATAACAGCAACAGTAGAAGTGATAACAGCAACAGTAGAAGTGATAACAGCAATAGTAGAAGTGATAACAGCAACAGTAGAAGTGATAACAGCAACAGTAGAAGTGATAACAGCAATAGTAGAAGTGATAACAGCAGCAGTAGAAGTGATAACAGCAGCAGTAGAAGTGATAACAGCAATAGTAGAAGTGATAACAGCAACAGTAGAAGTGATAACAGCAATAGTAGAAGTGATAACAGCAGTAGTAGAAGTGATAACAGCAACAGTAGAAGTGATAACAGCAACAGTAGAAGTGATAACAGCAACAGTAGAAGTGATAACAGCAACAGTAGAAGTGATAACAGCAGCAGTAAAAGTGATAACAGCAATAGTAGAAGTGATAACAGCAGCAGTAGAAGTGATAACAGCAATAGTAGAAGTGATAACAGCAGCAGTAGAAGTGATAACAGCAATAGTAGAAGTGATAACAGCAATAGTAGAAGTGATAACAGCAGTAGTAGAAGTGATAACAGCAGCAGTAGAAGTGATAACAGCAATAGTAGAAGTGATAACAGCAGTAGTAGAAGTGATAACAGCAACAGTAGAAGTGATAACAGCAATAGTAGAAGTGATAACAGCAACAGTAGAAGTGATAACAGCAACAGTAGAAGTGATAACAGCAATTGTAGAAGTGACAACAGCAACAGTAGAAGTGATAACAGCAACAGTAGAAGTGATAACAGCAACAGTAGAAGTGATAACAGCAACAGTAGAAGTGATAACAGCAACAGTAGAAGTGATAACAGCAACAGTAGAAGTGATAACAACAACAGTAGAAGTGATAACAGCAACAGTAGAAGTGATAACAGCAACAGTAGAAGTGATAACAGCAGTAGTAGAAGTGATAACAGCAACAGTAGAAGTGATAACAGCAACAGTAGAAGTGATAACAGCAACAGTAGAAGTGATAACAACAACAGTAGAAGTGACAACAGCAACAGTAGAAGTGATAACAGCAACAGTAGAAGTGATAACAGCAGCAGTAGAAGTGATAACAGCAACAGTAGAAGTGATAACAGCAGCAGTAGAAGTGATATCACTTTGTTTTAATATATAATTGTATATGATGTGCTCTCTGTGGTTTTCCATTGGTTTTATTCTTGCTTTTATTGCTTTTATTCTTTTCTCCCCATTTGTGGCCATGCATGTGTGTGTGTGTGTGTGTGTGTGTGTGTGTGTGTGTGTGTGTGTGTGTGTGTGTGTGTGTGTGTGTGTGTGTGTGTGTGTGTGTGTGTGCGTGCGTGCGTGGTGTTGCGTGTGTGTCTTTTCGGCGCTTGGATTTGATTTTGTCGAGATTTGCGCTATGTAAATATTGTAATTATTATGTATGCATGTGCGTACGTATGTATGTATGTATGTATGTATTCGCTTAGATTTATGTATGTATGTATGTATGCATGTATACGCTCAGCTTAGATTTATGTATGTAAGTATGTAAGCATGTATGTATGCATGTATACGCTCATATGTATGTAGGTATGTATGCATGTATACGCTCAGCGCTTAGATTTGATTTTGTCAAGATTTTGCGCTATATAAATAAAATATATTATTATTATTATTATTATAACAGCAGCAGTAGAAGTGATAACAGCAGCAGTAGAAGTGATAACAGCAGCAGTAGAAGTGATAACAGCAGCAGTAGTGGAAGTGATTAAAAAAAAAAAAACGTATGTCAAGAGTACAACACGAGTAATTGTCCTGAGGTACAGAAAGCTCACAATTCAAAAGATTTCTGACAGAATAACTAGCATAGTAAGTCCTCACACTTTCCATAACAAGATTCTGGCTTGAGTGTAAGTCACTGTCCATATCTGGCAAAGCTGACGATAACCAACGCCTTATCGGCACATCTAGCTGTATCGGCAACTATTGCTCAAAATAGCACACACAAAATTTTCAAAATCTAAAGCGTAACGTTTCAACATAATGATTCAGAAGATTATAAATGTGTACGCAACGGAAATTAAAATACCATGAGTAAATTACAAATGCACTTTTGGAAAATCCCTCACAGTAAAATTTGTCCTTATTTGGTTTCCATCTACTTCTAAAGTGGACGGTGGTAAATTTTTCTGCACCCCCAGTAAATTATTTGCAGCCATTTCATCACTGCGGTAGGTAGCACTATTTCAGCCTAAAGTGGACGAAACACATCTTCTTATTTCATTGCACATGAACAGGTTTGTGATGTTTGTAAAACAGACGAAATATACATAAAATATCAAGTGCTCATGTGGGAAATGTATTCAATTTTACGTGGCTATGCGCGCTGGGTGATCACCGGTGTCAGTGATGAGGTAAAAAAAAAAAAAAAGATCCGGTTTGCGCTCTTCTCCCTTGGTCCTTTCTGTCACACATCCACACATGTGGCACTAAGTCTGCTTGGCCTCACACCGATTTCTGAAACGTTGCAGCGAAGTTTGCTGTTAAGGACCAGTTGCCGTGGTGTAGTGGTTAACGCAACGCACTACCGATTGGAAGGTTGTGGGTTCGAATCCCCATTAGTCCCTTCAAAAATCGTTGTGGGATTTTTCGGCTCTAACCGGCTCCTACCCAGAGGTGGGCGTGCTATGGACTCATTTGGGAAGACTGGGACCACACAGTAGAGTCCCATCCACTTCACGGATGCGTCATTGAGGGTATTGCTCAAATCTTTTGACCAGCACCGCAGGTGTCTGTGTCTCTCTGGCCCGGTTGACGCCAGGATATATGATGATAGTAAGCCTAGAGTACAGTCCTGTCACGCAGTATCAATCCTAGATGGATTTCCATAGCATCATGACTATCATCTTCATCGACATTATCATCATCACACTGTAAAAATTGTTTCAGCTTCCATGGCCATTAAGGTGGCGAAAAAAAAGTGAGCACAAAGATAACTTCCTTGAGTGCGATGATCCTGACAAAATAAATTTTAAAAAAGTATGCTTAAAGCATTAACACCCAAAGTGGCCCCATGGCAGCAAACTGTCATCGCAGTGACTAACAGTAGAACTGCACTTTATTTGAAAGTTAAAACCGTAACAGGCACCAGCGTGTACTTTTCTACTTGATTACTTTGTCTTGTACTAAGGTGGTGTCTCCCGCCCCTGGGGATGGATGCCGGGGCTCTTTCAGTCTAAAAAGTATCCCCACTTTCTGGAAATTCTGTGCTAGAAATTTCCTCTTTTCTGTCATTTTCTTTGTTTCTGCCTTGTTCATTAAATTTTGCTTTCTGTCGTTTCTTCCTTCTATTTCTGCCTTGCTGATCATTCACCTTATGTGTTAGATAAAGTCTGACGTACTTTTTCTTAGGATTAATAATTGGGTATATGTACTAAGCGCATTTTTTTTTTTTTTGGCTCTAGGGAGGTGAGATATGCGGAAGCAACTTTAGGTAACTGTTTTTATATGTTTTGGTGTCCTTAGGTATACTTAAATTTGTATTCAGGTGTGTTTTTTAAATCCCCTGTGCGATAAATTGGACGGAGTGGTCAACGCCGGGGGCATGTCCTTGGATAATGTGCGCGAATGCATTTATGTATACTTAAAATTTTCTTTTCTTTTTTTTTTTTTTCCTGTCGGAGTTTTTATGTCTTTTGAAGCGGTTATAGCCCTGATATGGCTCTACGCAGTCGGCTTGGCTTTAAACAGCAACAACAAGAACAACAAAGGTGGTGTCTAGGTAGAAAGAAACTCTAGGGAGAGCTAGACAACAGAAGGTCTTCAGAGAAGTAACCCCCTTTAGACAAGTGTTTCGGCCCTGAATTCCTTACACTCTCGGGGGGCCGGGCCACATCCAGGTCATGACTCCTGGATGCCCTTCTGCTGTTGTCTATTTTTTTTTTTTTTTCCCACGCCGGGGATCGAACCTGGGCGATTCTGCGCTTCAGAACTGCGGTACGCGGTTTTACCAATGTGCTAACGGGGCACACATCATCTGTCTATGTTTTACCTCAAAACATCCCAGAGTCGGATCTATTGGGTCAGGCATCCATTTGTATGGCTGACTATTATGCCAGAACTATTGTGCATGACACTGTTGGCAGCACGACTGAATTCGTTGTACTCTCTCGCTCTCTCGCTCTCTATCTCTCTCTCTCTCTCTCTCTCTCTCTCTCTATCTCTCTCTATCTCTCTCTCTCTCGCTCTCTCTCTCTATCTATCTATCTATCTCTCTATCTCTCGCTCTCTCTGTCTCTCTCTATCTATCTATCTCTCTCTATCTCTCTCTCTCTCTCTCTCTCTATCTCTCTCTATCTCTCTCTCTCTCTCTCTCTCTATCTCTCTCTATCTCTATCTCTCTCTCTCTCGCTCTCTCTCTCTATCTATCTATCTATCTCTCTATCTCTCGCTCTCTCTGTCTCTCTCTATCTATCTATCTCTCTCTATCTCTCGCTCTCTCTCTCTCTCTTACTCACTCTCTGTCTTTCTGTCTCTCTCTGTCTATCTGTCTGTCTGTCTGGCTGGCTGGCTGACTGGCTGTCTGTGTCTGTGTCTGTGTCTGTCTGTCTGTCTGTCTGTCTGTCTGTCTCTCTCTTAGTCTGTTTGAAAATCTCTCCCTCTGTCTCTCTGTTTCTCTCTGATTCTGTCTCTTTGTCTGTCTGTCTGTCTGTCTCTCTCTCTCTGTCTCTCTGTCAATGTTATGTGTGTGTGTGTGTGTGTGTGTGTGTGTGTGTGTGTATGTTTGATCGTTACTTATGAAGATTGGTTGTTATTTATGATGTTTGATTGTTATCTATGATGTTTGGTTGTTATCTATGATGTTTGATTGTTATCTACGATGATTGATTGTTATCTATGATGTTTGATTGTTATCTATGATGTTTGATTGTTATCTACGATGATTGATTGTTATCTATGATGTTTGATTGTTATCTATGATGTTTGATTGTTATCTATGATGTTTGATTGTTATCTATGATGATTGATTGTTATCTATGATGTTTGATTGTTATTTATGATGTTTGATTGTTATCTATGATGTTTGATTGTTATCTATGATGTTTGATTGTTATCTACGATGTTTGATTGTTATCTATGATGTTTGATTGTTATTTATGATGTTTGATTGTTATCTACGATGTTTGGTTGTTATCTATGATGTTTGATTGTTATTTATGATGTTTGATTGTTATCTATGATGTTTGATTGTTATCTATGATGTTTGATTGTTATCTATGATGATTGATTGTTATTTATGATGATTGATTGTTATCTACGATGATTAGTTGTTATTTATAATGTTTAATTGTTATATACGATGTTTGATTGTTATCTATGATGTTTGATTGTTATTTATGATGTTTGATTGTTATCTATGATGTTTGATTGTTATTTATGATGTTTGATTGTTATCTATGATGATTGATTGTTATCTATGATGTTTTGATTGTTATCTACGATGTTTGGTTGTTATCTATGATGTTTGATTGTTATTTATGATGTTTGATTGTTATTATGATGTTTGATTGTTATTTATGATGTTTGATTGTTATCTACGATGTTTTGATTGTTATTTATGATGTTTGATTGTTATCTATGATGTTTGATTGTTATCTATGATATTTGATTGTTATTTATGATGTTTGATTGTTATCTATGATGATTGATTGTTATCTATGATGTTTGATTGTTATCTATGATATTTGATTGTTATCTATGATGTTTGATTGTTTATTTATGATGTTTGATTGTTATTTATGATGTTTGATTGTTATCTATGATGTAGTTATGATTGTTTATTATGATGTTTGATTGTTATCTATGATGTTTGATTGTTATCTATGATGATTGATTGTTATCTACGATGATTGATTGTTATCTATGATGTTTGATTGTTATCTATGATATGTTGTTGATTGTTATTTATGATGTTTGATTTTATCTATGATGTTTGATTGTTATTTATGATGTTTGTTGTTATTTATGATGTTTGATTGTTTATTTATGATGATTGATTGTTATTTATATGTTTAATTGTTATCTATGATGTTTGATTGTTATTTATGATGTTTGGTTGTTATTTATGATGTTTGATTGTTATTTATGATGATTGATTGTTATCTACGATGATTAGTTGTTATTTATAATGTTTAATTGTTATCTACGATGATTGATTGCTATGTATGATGTTTGGTTGTTATTTATGATGTTTGATTGTTATTTATGATGATTGATTGTTATCTACGATGATTAGTTGTTATTTATAATGTTTAATTGTTATCTACGATGATTGATTGCTATGTATGATGTTTTGTTGTTATTATGATGTTTGATTGTTATTTATGATGATTGATTGTTATCTACGATGATTATTGTTATTATAATGTTTAATTGTTATCTACGATGATTGATTGTTATCTATGATGTTTGATTGTTATTATGATGTTTATTGTTATTATGATGTTGATTGTTATCTATGATGTTTGATTGTTATCTATGATATTTGATTGTTATCTATGATTTTGATTGTTATCTATGATGTTTGATTGTTATTTATAATGTTTGATTGTTATCTACGATGATTGATTGTTATCTATGATGATTGATTGTTATCTATGATGTTTGATTGTTATCTATGATGATTGATTGTTATCTACGATGATTGATTGTTATCTATGATGTTGATTGTTATCTACGATGTTTGATTGTTATCTATGATGTTTGATTGTTATCTATGATGATTGATTGTTATCTACGATGATTGATTGTTATCTATGATGTTTGATTGTTATCTACGATGTTTGATTGTTATCTATGATTTTGATTGTTATCTATGATGATTGATTGTTATCTACGATGATTGATTGTTATCTATGATGTTTGATTGTTATTAGATGTTTGATTGTTATCTATGATGTTTGATTGTTATCTATAATGTTTGATTGTTATTTATGATGTTTGATTGTTATCTACGATGTTTGATTGTTATCTATGATGTTTGATTGTTATTTATGATGTTTGATTGTTATCTACGATGTTTGATTGTTATTTATGATGTTTGATGTTATCTACGATGTTTGATTGTTATTAGATGTTTGAGTTGTTATTATGATGTTGATTGTTATTTATGATGTTTGATTGTTACTATGATGTTTGATTGTTATTTATAGTTTAGATGTTATTAGATGATGATTGAATTGTTATCTACATGATGATTGTATGTATGATGATTGAATTTTTGTCGACAATTGCGTCCAACCCTGGCGGTGGCAAGATCCAAAAGAGAAGCGGAGAAGGGGAGTAACGGAAACTGGACCTTGTTGAACACATTAAACTGAACGGATGCTAAAAGACTAGATTTGATGCATTGGATCCGATCAGTTTAATGTTTCAAAAGTCCCACTGCAATAGACAGTGTAAAGACACAAAGCCCACTGCAATAGACAGGTGTAAAGACACAAAGGCCCACTGCAATAGACAGGTGTAAAGACACAAAGCCCACTGCAATAGGTGTAAAGACACAAAGCCCATTGCAATAGGTGTAAAGACACAAAGCCCATGCAATAGGGTAAAGACACAAAGCCCACTGCAATAGGTGTAAAGACACAAAGCCCACTGCAATAGGTGTAAAGACACAAAACCCATTGCAATAGGTGTAAAGACACAAAACCCATTGCAATAGGTGTAAAGACACAAAACCCATTGCAATAGGTGTAAGGATACAAAGCCCACTGCAATAGACAGGTGTAAGGACACAAAGCCCACTACAATATACAGGTGTAAGGACACAAAGCCCACTGGAATAGGTGTAAAGACACAAAGCCCACTGCAATAGACAGGTGTAAGGACACAAAGTCCACTGCAATAGACAGGTGTAAGGACACAAAGCCCACTGGAATAGTGTAAGGACACAAAGCCCACTGCAAGTGTAAAGACACAAAGCCCACTGCAATAGACAGGTGTAAGGACACAAAGCCCACTGCAATAGACAGGTGTAAGGACACAAAGCCCACTCGATTACACAGGTGTACAATATACAAGTGTACAGACACAAAGCCCACTCCAATAGACAGGTGTAAGGACACAAAGCCCACTCCAATAGACAGGTGTAAGGACACAAAGCCCACTCGATTACACAGGTGTACAATGTACAGGTGTACAAACACAAAACCCACTCCAATATACAGGTGTACAGACACAAAGCCCACTGCAATAGACAGGTGTAAGGACACAAAGTCCACTACAATAGACAGGTGTAAGGTTTTACTACTACTACTACTACTAGTAGTAGTAGTATGTAGCAGTAGTAGCAGTAGCAGTAGTATAGTGTTAGTGTTAATTGTAGGAGCTGGTACATAGTGGTATTTGTAATAACCACACAGCAGCAGTCGTATCTCCAGGCTTTTGGCTGAGGATCAGTCAGACAGACGGGAGTGAGTGAGAGTGAGAGAGAGAGAGAGAAGGGGCAGGAGGGGGGTGGCAGGGGGGGGGGGTAGGGAGAGGCTTGGAAGAGAAGTTATTATCAACCGCTTTTCTGGTAATCTGTCTGTAGGCCTAGTCGGTGCTGGTCAATTGAGGAACTTGCGGAATGCAAGCAGCAGACAAGCTAGATTCTCCCTCTGATGTCTGTGGGGTGTGGCGATCATCCGGTTAGGCATGCTGAGTAGAGCCTGGTCCATTCCTTGACGATTACACCACACCCCACCCCCACCCCCATCCCACCTACCCCATCCAGCTCTTTTCCTTTACTGTAAAAAAAAATTCTTTTAAAAATTAAAAAAAAAAGAACAGCGTGATAATCTGTTGGATTCGTTTAAATTCTTCATCATCGTCGTCGTCGTCGTCGTCGTCATAATCGTCGTCATCATCGTCGTCATCGTCGTCGTCGTCATCATCATCATCATCACCATCATGGTCACTAGTTTTGTTGTTGTTGGTTGGTGGTGGTGGTGGTGGTGGTGATGGTGATGGCAGTAGTGGTAATAGTAGTAGAAGGAGGAGGAGGAGGAATTGGAGTTGTAGTAGTTGTAGTATCATTGTCACTATAGTAGTAGTAGTATAGTAGTAGTAGTAGTAGTAGTAGTAGCGCAGCAGCAGCAGTAGCAGCAGCAGCAGTAGTAGTAGTAGTAGTATAATTAATATTTTTATTACTATCATTATTATTGTTATTAGTACATCATTAATATCATTTGTTGTTGTTCTTGTTGTTGTTATCATTATTCATATTATCATTATTATCATCTAAAGCCCAGCTGTCTACATATTTGTGTGTGCGTGCGTGTGTGTAGCGTGGTACGTATGTGTGCGCGTGTATGTGTATGTGTGTGTGCATGTGTGTGTGTGTGTGTGTGTGCGCGCGCGCGCTGTGTGTGTATGCGTGTGTGTGTGTGTATGTGTGTGCGTGTTGCGTGTGTGTGTGTGTGTGTATATACGTGTGTGTGTGTGTGTGTGTGTGTGTGTGTGTGTGTGTGTGTGTGTAGGGGTTTGGAGTGTTCTTCCCTCACCCCCCCCCCCCCCATTTTTACAATGAATAGCACTAGGTGTCTGTGCAGGTTTGTTGTTGTGTGTTTTTATTTCTTCTCTCTCTGTGTCTCTCTCTCTTTCTATCTCTGTTTTCTCTCTCTGTCTGTCTCTCTCTCTGTCTCTCTTTCTGTCTCTCTGTCTCTGTGTAGCAGTAGTAGTTAGTAGCAGCAGCAGTTAGCAGCAGCAGCTAGTAGTAGTATAGTATAGTATAATTAATATTTTTATTACTATCATCTCTGTCTGTATGTCTCCTCTCTCTCTCTCTCTCTCTCTGTACCGTGCGTGCGTTGCGTGCGTGCGTGTGTGTTTTTGTGTGTGTTGTGTGTGTGCGTGCGTGCGTGCGTGGGGTGTGTGTGTGTGTGTGTGTGTGTGTGTGTGTGTGTGTGTCTGTGTTGTGTGTGTGTGTGTGTGTGTGTGTGTGTGTTGATTTTGAATTGGAGCAGGGCGGTTCTGCTATATTTTGAGATTAAATCCACGGCTCTATCAAAAAACCAACAAAAACCTCTTTAAATTAAAAGAAAAGAAAACGGATGGTGGAAGGGTCCGCAGCCACAACCCCTGCATTAATAGCATGGCATTCTTGCAAACGTAAAATCTAAAGAGACAGTAATAGTTGTTGTTATGTAGATGTGGTTTCTAAAAAGAATGTTGAGAGTTCCATGGACAGCAAAGAAAACAAACGAGACAGTCTTGATGGAAGCAGATACAATAAGATCATTAATAACGAAGATTAGAAAAAAGGCAGGCAACATTTACAGGCCATTTTATGAGGAAAGAAAAATTGGAGCACCTGGTCATAACAGGAAAGCTGGAGGGAAAGAGAGCACCAGGTAGACCCAGGGGAAAAATATTGGACGGACTCACAGAGTGGCTTAAGGCAGAGAGGGTGGAAGGTGTGCTTGCGGCAACAATGGATTGATGAATACGGAGGGCCATGATCGCCAACGCCATGTGGCAAGGCACTTGATGATGATGATTATATAGAACTAATACTGATGTACGAATGCTAAGCCTGGACAGTTAATACGCAAAATCAGAGCAAGATTGTTACCGCTGAACTGTGGTTTCAAGAAGAATGATAAAAGTTCCATCGCCAGCGAAGAAACAAACGAGACAGTCTTGAAAGAGGCAAGCACAAAAAAAGAACATTAATGAAGACGATTAGGAAGAGACACACAACATACGTAGCACATTTTATGAGGCAAGAGAAATGACAACACCAAGTCACAACAAGAAAGCTGGACGAAAAAAGAACACCTGATAGACCTCAGGGAGAAACTATTGGACGGACTTGCGGAGTGGATGAAGACAGAGAGGGTAGGAGGTGTACTTTTAGCGACAAGACAGATTCGTATGACTGCCAACGCCATGCAGCAGTGCACATGATGATGATGACATTATGAGCATTACACTGTAACAAATTCAAATTTAAAGGGGCGATGATCTTTATTGTACAGCGACTACTAAATGGCAGCTGTTGTCCAACTATATGCGCCAGGCTTGAGCTGCCACCTGTAGAACACGTCT
>JAPXFY010000026.1:35701166-35703666 GCA_030674185.1 Monoplex corrugatus | reverse complement strand
GGGCAGATATAAGTGATTTTTTAAACAGTAATCAGTTTCTTATGAGAAGGGATGACATGAAAAAGAATTTAGCCTGAAAATCAGTGTAATTAGCCTAATCACACTTTCCCAAAGACAAATAATTATGCATTATAATAGGCCTAGAGAGATTAATTAACAACGATACCAGAAAATCGAATAGTGCAATATCATATGGGTTTTTTTCCTATAGGCCCTACTACTTTACAAGAAAAAAAAATCTTAGATATCATCTCTCTCTTTATCATTAGAGAAGTACCTGCTGACACAACTATGAAATAAACGTCGTTGCAGGAAAGTTTAGAAGAGAAGCATTAAGTTCCCGCGAAATCAGCATGGATACTGAGCAGAAATCAGTAGGCCTATGGCTAGTAATCAAGAGATCAGTGTGGATAGTTATCAGATATCCGTAACCCTATGGATAATTTAAAAATTAAAATATTAATATGGTATGTCCAGCAAGGGGACGACACATTTTCACACTGTGCTGGAAAAAGAAGAAGGCACGCATGACAGGAAGTAGCGCTGGAAATATGGGAAGGCAAATATTGCTTTAGGATAAACGTAGGGAAAAAAAGGGAATTTCTAATAGATGTAGGGCCTACTGGTTTGATCATACAGCTAATGTCTGCTCGTGTTTTAAGGTTGGAATATCACTGTCAGTGATTAAAGTCAAACTGTGGTTGCTATGCTTGCTGTGATGCTGCTAAGTGCATTCCCACGTACGCACACGCATACATGCACACGCACACACACACATTCACACACATGTATACACTCAGTGCTGTCTCTCTCTCTCTCTCTCTCCCTCTCTCTTCTCTCTCTCCCTCTCTCTCTCTCTCTCGCTAAGTCGTTCGCTCGCTCCTTCACTCAGCATCACAAAACGATTAGTCAGCACTGAGCGTGCACAATTCTGTTCTTGCACGTGTGCCAAACTTTCAACAGGTAGCTGGCACCGGTCCTGCTACAGTGCCAGACCTACCGATTTTCACCTGCCTCTTTGGTTGGGGGACCTACACCCTTTTTTTTTTTTCTTTTTTTTCTTTTTTTCTTGGCAACTTGTCTTGCTGACTGACTTGTTTGTTATTCCAAGTTGTCTTGGAACGTTAACCCAAAGTCACACAAAGAATTAACCATTTGAACTTGCTGGCCAGAATATTGAGTGAATAACCGCTTCTGCTTTCATAAGACTTATAGACTAGGCAGGACTTCAAGATCTTGCCAACAACATATGTAGGGCTTATGCGTAGGCTTATGGCAAGATCTAGCCAGTCAGCAATATATGTAGCCTAAGGCTTATGCGCAGGCTTGCGGCTTATGCCTCGACCATTTTGGATCCTCTCCATCACGCTTATGGTATCTGTGTATATGGTCTTCGCGGAATTAAGTCCGAGCGTGAAGACGTTATTTTTAGAAATTGAAATAGTATAGAGTATTATTAAGTACTTTCACCTGTAAACTTGTCGACGAGTTTGAAATTTGTATGCCTGAGATAGCGCAGGGCATGCACTGGAACGATGCCATAGGCCTATACGCTAACACCACAAAACCTGCGTGGCTGAACATAGGTAATAAAGAATGGCGTATAACTCTCAAATTCCAGCCCACTGGTGGGGGTCTTGGAGTTGTACCTAAAGCTTGTGGAGTGTAGGCCTACTTTGTGAATATTTAACCCTTTGACTCCCGCACCCTGTCCAATAGTATCCTGTATTATCAGTCATGCCATAAAAACATAAACTTGACACTTTGACTTCCTCACCCTTCCCACCAGCTTCATGCAGGAAGCTGGTGGGAAGGGTGAGGAAGTCAAAGGATCAAGTTTTTGCAGTTGTTGGATAGGGGTGCAGGAGTCAAAGGGTTAATAGGCCTACAGATTACAATTGTCTTTTCTTACTTTCAAGTATCACAGAAATCACGGATTTGACATTGTACCTAAACCTTGTCATTTTCACTTTGTAAACATAGGCTAAGTACAAATTACAATTGTTATTAAAAATTAAATTTCGTCTGTTCACAGCTACAGCAATATATCTCTACTAAATGATACTATTTTATGAGATATAGCCTATGGTTGTGGCTGTGACTGAAGAGTAGAGATGTATGGTTGTGGCTGTGAATTAATTAAAGAGATTTCTGGTTGTGGCTCTGACTAATGTAGTTGATGTACATGTACATGATTTTTGGCTCTGAATCGACGATATATTGTCTGTTTTTGCTTTCAGACGTCACAGAGATTATGCATGCATCGAACTCAGTCTCCCGGTAGTGGTTCCCACCTGATACATATTGTATTAGTCGCATACACAGTAGTGTCCGAGGGTTCTTAACCCTTTTGACGCTGTATGGTCTTGATACTTTTTATAAGCTACTTTTTTACCAGACCGTTTTTGTTTTTCTCTCTGGATGGTTCTAAATCACTGCCGTTGGAATCCATAGATGTTTATCATTTTCGTAATGATACAACTTTAAAGCTAAAGGTCAG
>JAPXFY010000026.1:35686166-35691166 GCA_030674185.1 Monoplex corrugatus | reverse complement strand
AACAAAACAAAACAAAACAAAACAAAACAAAACAAAACAAAACAAAACAAAACAAACAAAAACACTAAAAAAAGAATCAGAACGCGTATTTATTTCAACCAGACAAGACAGGCACAAAGTTTTCGGCCAACTGACCTTTGACACGCGTAGACGTAAGATCACAATCGAACAAACACCAAATACTTAAAAAAAATAGTGATTTTACGGTCTACGCTTGACAAATACCAGTTGGCCGAAATTTTGCGCCTATCTTGTCTGGTTCTATTTAATTAAAAACTCGTTCTGAATCTTTTTTCGTGTTTTTATTTTCTTCTGGTTCCTGTTTGCTTGAACCCGGCAGTTTACACTTGTTTTGGACAACGAATAAACCTGTTTTAATGTTGCTGGCCACGAAGAATTGAACTGTAGATATCAGACCCTCAGTCCATGGCTCCACGAAAAGAACCGACCAGGAGAAGAAAAACAACAACAACACTCACAGTAACAACTGATGACAAATACGAATAGGCCTACAACAGCATCAATAACACAAAAAACGCCTACAACAGCATCAATAACACAAACAACGCCTACAGCAGCATCAATAACACAAACAACGCCTACAGCAGCATCAATAACACAAACAACGCCTACAACAGTATCAATAACACAAACAACGCCTACAGCAGCATCAATAACGTAAACAACGCCTACAGCAGTATCAATAACACAAACAACGCCTACAGCAGCATCAATAACGCAAACAACGCCTACAGCAGTATCAATAACACAAACAACGCCTACAACAGCATCAATAGTGCAAACAACGCCTACAGCAGTATCAATAACACAAACAACGCCTACAGCAGCATCAATAACACAAACAACGCCTACAGCAGTATCAATAACACAAACAACGCCTACAGCAGCATCAATAACACAAACAACGCCTACAGCAGCATCAATAACACAAACAACGCCTACAGCAGTATCAATAACACAAACAACGCCTACAGCAGTATCAATAACACAAACAACGCCTACAGCAGCATCAATAACACAAACAACGCCTACAGCAGTATCAATAACACAAACAACGCCTACAGCAGTATCAATAACACAAACAACGCCTACAGCAGCATCAATAACGTAAACAACGCCTACAGCAGTATCAATAACACAAACAACGCCTACAGCAGCATCAATAACGCAAACAACGCCTACAGCAGTATCAATAACACAAACAACGCCTACAACAGCATCAATAGTGCAAACAACGCCTACAGCAGTATCAATAACACAAACAACGCCTACAGCAGCATCAATAACACAAACAACGCCTACAGCAGCATCAATAACGCAAACAACGCTTACAACAGTATCAATAACACAAACAACGCCTACAGCAGCATCAATAGTGCAAACAACGCCTACAGCAGCATCAATAACACAAACAACGCCTACAACAGCATCAATAACACAAACAACGCCTACAACAGCATCAATAACACAAACAACGCCTACAACAGCATCAATAACACAAACAACGCCTACAACAGCATCAATAACACAAACAACGCCTACAGCAGCATCAATAACACAAACAACGCCTACAACAGCATCAATAACACAAACAACGCCTACAGCAGCATCAATAACACAAACAACGTCTACAGCAGCATCAATAACACAAACAACGCCTACAGCAGCATCAATAGTGCAAACAACGCCTACAACAGCATCAATAACACAAACAACGCCTACAACAGCATCAATAACACAAACAACGCCAACAGCAGCATCAATAACACAAACAACGCCTACAACAGTATCAATAACACAAACAACGCCTACAGCAGCATCAATAACACAAACAACGCCTACAGCAGCATCAATAACACAAACAACGCCTACAGCAGCATCAATAACACAAACAACGCCTACAACAGCATCAATAACACAAACAACGCCTACAACAGTATCAATAACACAAACAACGCCTACAACAGTATCAATAACACAAACAACGCCTACAGCAGCATCAATAACACAAACAACGCCTACAGCAGCATCAATAACGTAAACAACGCCTACAGCAGTATCAATAACGTAAACAACGCCTACAGCAGCATCAATAACGTAAACAACGCCTACAGCAGCATCAATAACGTAAACAACGCCTACAGCACCATCAATAACGTAAACAACGCCTACAGCACCATCAATAACACAAACAACGCCTACAGCAGCATCAATAACACAAACAACGCCTACAACAGCATCAATAACGCAAACAACACATACAGCAGTATCAATAACACAAACAACGCCTACAACAGCATCAATAACGCAAACAACACATACAGCAGTATCAATAACACAAACAACGCCTACAACAGCATCAATAACGCAAACAACACATACAACAGTATCAATAACACAAACAACGCCTACAACAGCATCAATAACGCAAACAACACATACAGCAGTATCAATAACACAAACAACGCCTACAGAAGTATCAATAACACAAACAACGCCTACAGCAGTATCAATAACACAAACAACGCCTACAACAGCATCAATAACGCAAACAACACATACAGCAGTATCAATAACACAAACAACGCCTACAGCAGTATCAATAACACAAACAACGCCTACAGCAGTATCAATAACACAAACAACGCCTACAGCAGTATCAATAACACAAACAACGCCTACAGCAGTATCAATAGTGCAAACAACGCCTACAGCAGCATCAATAACACAAACAACGCCTACAACAGCATCAATAACACAAACAACGCCTACAACAGCATCAATAACACAAACAACGCCTACAACAGCATCAATAACACAAACAACGCCTACAACAGCATCAATAACACAAACAACGCCTACAGCAGCATCAATAACACAAACAACGCCTACAACAGCATCAATAACACAAACAACGCCTACAGCAGCATCAATAACACAAACAACGTCTACAGCAGCATCAATAACACAAACAACGCCTACAGCAGCATCAATAGTGCAAACAACGCCTACAACAGCATCAATAACACAAACAACGCCTACAACAGCATCAATAACACAAACAACGCCAACAGCAGCATCAATAACACAAACAACGCCTACAACAGTATCAATAACACAAACAACGCCTACAGCAGCATCAATAACACAAACAACGCCTACAGCAGCATCAATAACACAAACAACGCCTACAGCAGCATCAATAACACAAACAACGCCTACAACAGCATCAATAACACAAACAACGCCTACAACAGTATCAATAACACAAACAACGCCTACAACAGTATCAATAACACAAACAACGCCTACAGCAGCATCAATAACACAAACAACGCCTACAGCAGCATCAATAACGTAAACAACGCCTACAGCAGTATCAATAACGTAAACAACGCCTACAGCAGCATCAATAACGTAAACAACGCCTACAGCAGCATCAATAACGTAAACAACGCCTACAGCACCATCAATAACGTAAACAACGCCTACAGCACCATCAATAACACAAACAACGCCTACAGCAGCATCAATAACACAAACAACGCCTACAACAGCATCAATAACGCAAACAACACATACAGCAGTATCAATAACACAAACAACGCCTACAACAGCATCAATAACGCAAACAACACATACAGCAGTATCAATAACACAAACAACGCCTACAACAGCATCAATAACGCAAACAACACATACAACAGTATCAATAACACAAACAACGCCTACAACAGCATCAATAACGCAAACAACACATACAGCAGTATCAATAACACAAACAACGCCTACAGAAGTATCAATAACACAAACAACGCCTACAGCAGTATCAATAACACAAACAACGCCTACAACAGCATCAATAACGCAAACAACACATACAGCAGTATCAATAACACAAACAACGCCTACAGCAGTATCAATAACACAAACAACGCCTACAGCAGTATCAATAACACAAACAACGCCTACAGCAGTATCAATAACACAAACAACGCCTACAGCAGTATCAATAACACAAACAACACATACAACAGCATCAATAACACAAACAACGCCTACAGCAGTATCAATAACACAAACAACGCCTACAGCAGTATCAATAACGCAAACAACGCCTACAACAGCATCAATAACACAAACAACGCCTACAGCAGTATCAATAACGCAAACAACGCCTACAGCAGTATCAATAACGAAAACAACGCCTACAGCAGCATCAATAACGTAAACAACGCCTACAGCACCATCAATAGTGCAAACAACGCCTACAGCAGTATCAATAACGCAAACAACGCCTACAGCAGTATCAATAACGCAAACAACGCTTACAACAGCATCAATAACGTAAACAACGCCTACAGCAGCATCAATAACGCAAACAGCGCCTACAGCAACATCAATAACACAAACAACGCCTACAGCAGCATCAATAACGTAAACAACGCCTACAGCAGCATCAATAACGCAAACAACGCTTACAACAGCATCAATAATGTAAACAACGCCTACAACAGCATCAATAACGTAAAAAACGCCTACAACAGCATCAATAACGTAAACAACGCCTACAACAGCATCAATAACACAAACAACGCCTACAGCAGCATCAATAACGCAAACAACGCCTACAGCAGCATCAATAACGCAAACAACGCCTACAGCAGCATCAATAACGCAAACAACGCCTACAACAGCATCAATAACACAAACAACGCCTACAGCAGCATCAATAACGTAAACAACGCCTACAGCAGCATCAATAACACAAACAACGCCTACAGCAGCATCAATAACGCAAACAACTCCTACAGCAGTATCAATAACGCAAACAACGCCTACAGCAGCATCAATAGTGTAAACAACGTCTACAGCAGTATCAATAACACAAACAACGTCTACAGCAGTATCAATAACACAAACAACGCCTACAGCAGTATCAATAACACAAACAACGCCTACAGCAGCATCAATAACGT
>JAPXFY010000026.1:35658666-35668666 GCA_030674185.1 Monoplex corrugatus | reverse complement strand
GAACACGAAGAAAGTTCTGTTGTTGTCACCTTTGTGTGTCCAAAGTTTTTGTGGATTTGTTTCTTGGTCTTTTGTATACGTTTGACAATGAGTTGTTAGTTGGCCGAAATTTTGTGCCTTTTTTTGTTTTGTTTTCTTTTTTTTAGTTTTGTGAATTACTTTCATGTTCTCATTCCATTTTCGTGTGTTTCTGGCTTCTGCCAGAGTTTCTGTTCAATATACAGCAAGATGATGGAGGAAGGTAGAAACAGTAATGGAACCCAACTGACCAGAACAGGAATGGAACCCAACTGACCAGAACAGGAATGGAACCCAACTGACCAGAACAGTAATGGAACCCAACTGACCAGAACAGGAATAGAACCCAACTGACCAGAACAGGAATGGAACCCAACTGACCAGAACATGAATGGAACCCAACTGACCAGAACAGGAATGGAACCCAACTGACCAGAACAGTAATGGAACCCAACTGACCAGAACAGGAATGGAACCCAACTGACCAGAACAGGAATGGAACCCAACTGACCAGAACAGAAATGGAACCCAACTGACCAGAACAGGAATGGAACCCAACTGACCAGAACTCCAAACAGCGAAGGTAGAGAGAGGAATGGAACCCAACTGACCAGAACAGGAATGGAACCCAGCTGACCAGAACTCCAAACAACGAAGGTAGACAGAGGAACGGAACCCAACTGACCAGAACAGGAATGGAACCCAGCTGACCAGAACTCCAAACAACGAAGGTAGACAGAGGAACGAAACCCAACTGACCAGAACAGGAATGGAACCCAGCTGACCAGAACTCCAAACAACGAAGGTAGAGAGAGGAACGGAACCCAACTGACCAGAACTCCAAACAGCGAAGGTAGAGAGAGGAACGGAACCCAACTGACCAAAACTCCAACCCAACTGACCAGAACTCCAACCCAACTAACCAGAACTCCAACCCAACTAACCAGAACTCCAACCCAACTGACCAGAACTCCAACCCAACTGACCAGAACTCCAACCCAACGGACCAGAACTCCAACCCAACTGACCAGAACTCCAACCCAACTGACCAGAACTCCAACCCAACTAACCAGAACTCCAACCCAACTGACCAGAACTCCAACCCAACTAACCAGAACTCCAAACAGCGAAGATAGAGTGAGGAATGGAACCCAACTGACCAGAACTCCAACCCAACTGACCAGAACTCCAACCCAACTAACCAGAACTCCAACCCAACTAACCAGAACTCCAACCCAACTGACAAGAACTCCAACCCAACTAACCAGAACTCCAAACAGCGAAGGTAGAGAGAGGAATGGAACCCAACTGACCAGAACTCCAACCCAACTGACCAGAACTCCAACCCAACTAACCAGAACTCCAACCCAACTGACCAGAACTCCAACCCAACTAACCAGAACTCCAAACAGCGAAGGTAGAGAGAGGAATGGAACCCAACTGACCAGAACTCCAAACAGCCAAGGTAGAGAGAGGAATGGAACCCAACTGACCAGAACTCCAAACAGCGAAGGTAGAGAGAGGAACGGAACCCAACTGACCAGAACAGGAGTGGAACCCAACTGACCACAACTCCAAACAGCGAAGGTAGAGAGAGGAATGGAACCCAGCAGACTAGAATTCCAAACAGCGAAGGTAGAGAGGGAGAGGAATGGAACCCAACTGACCAGAACTCCAAACAGCATTATTTGTTAGACCACCGTGCTCATAACCCCGGGGGTTGTGGATTCAACCTTTAGGGGGGGGGGGGGGGGGGATAGTTTCTAATGGCCCGTTTACTCAGTGGTTTGAATGCCATGGTGGTAAGGCGAGTGTCTCGGGTTCAGTCCTCAAGCGGTCCACAGTTGACACAGGGCTTGTTGGTTCTTTTAATCGATATCTGTGGACTCAAGATCTGATACCTGGGGTTCAATCCCAGCTCACAACATTAACTGTTTGCAGGAAGCTGGTGGATAAGGTGAGGGACTCAAAGAGTTAAGGTTTTGCTTTGCTGGTACGGTTGACGAAGCAGGATGCTGGTGAACAGGGTGTGGGAGTCAAAGGGTTAATAGATGGCCTGTTCGCTGTTCATCTTAATGTTTCCATGATTCTGGTGGTGTCAGCTTAGCTTTCGCCTCCCCTTTCAATTTCAAAACCTTGTCAACGCATAGGGTTTTGCGTAGGGGCTAAGTGAGTCTGCCAGATAATTGCTGGCATGTTTAGATGGAGCATTTATGGATATGCCTGAATGGGATATATCCCTTCTGAATAAATTCCAAACTCCAATTAACTGTAGGGAATATCGTCTGACCGAGTGCATGGCACTGCATCTCGCTTTACTGGTTGGCAAAGAACCCTGCCCCCCCCCCCCCCGCCCCCCTCCACTACCAAATACGCTATTTGTCTACTGCGCTTTTTCCAAAGGCATTATATGATAAGCTTCCTTGGACTTTGTGGCCTTCACTTATGTTCACGTGTCATCATCATAGCCATCATCATCATCATCGTCATCATGAACCATTAACTCGTATGTTAACATTATGTTGTACTGACTAAACTAAGCAGCACTCACCAGGCGAACGTTTCACTATGCGTGTTTCGGCTTTTAATCATGCTTAATATGAACACACGCAACATGCATACACAACACACACACACACACACACACACACACGCGCACACACACACAAACACATGCAAATGCGCACATACACACACAGACAAGCACGCTGCGCTCGCGCGCGCACACACACACACACACACACACACACACACACATAACGTGCACACTCACATATTCATGGTATGCACAGATACACACACATACACACACGCACGCACGCATACACATACAGACATGCATGACCATACACATGCGTGATAGCAGGCACACACATAACAACAACAACAACAGCAACACATATACATTCACACAGAGAGAGAGACAGACAGACAGACAAACAGAGATAGAGACAGACAGCCAGAGACAGACACATAGAGAGAGACAAAGGCAGAGAGAGAGAGAGAGAATAGGGAGACAGAGAGAGAAACAGACAGACAGACAGACAGAGATAGAGACAGACAGACAGAGACAGACAGACAGACAGACATACAGACAGAGACACAGAGACAGAGAGAGAATCACTGTCCATCACAGCATTTTTCTGCTGTTTAAATACTGACATAAAACAAATTACCACGATACTTTTTTTTAGTATCACCTTTTCTCATAGTTCAGGGCATTGCGCACACTGTCCAGCGCGTGTTTAAAAACTATATGTGAACTTTGTAGCTTACATAAAGACCACTAGGTCTACCAACTGTAACTTGTGAACTCTGCAGCCTCACAAAGGTGAGTATCACCAAACTGCAAATGTCACAAATACTCACTCACACTGATGGCCCGACTACCGGAAGAACAAGGGAGACTAATGAGGAGGATAACAATTGACGCTGAAAAGGGCGGTAATCCAGGCAGCAATTTGTGAAGGGAGAGAGAGAGAGAGAGAGAGAGAGAGACAAGGAGATGGAGAGGAGCAAAAAGGTGATGGCTGGGTATGGGAGGGGAGGGGAGGGGAGGGGGGGGGTTTAAAAGTAGTGTCAGGTAATGATGGTACCGATACTGTCACAGCTGCGTGGACAGCAAGACCACGTGCACGATGTCAAATGCTCTTATTTAATAATAAAGGACCTGTGTTTGATACCGAACTGAAGCAACAATGCAGAACTCTTTTCGGTCTGCTCTGTCTGTCTTGTCTGTCTGACTTTCTGTCAGTCGTTCTCTCTCTCTCTCTTCTCTTCTCTCTCTCTCTTTCTCTCTTTCCTCTCTCTCTCTCTCTTTCTCTCTCTCTTTCGCTCTCCTCTTCTCTCTCTCTTCTCTCTTCTCTCTCTCTCTCTCTCTGTCTCTCTCTCTCTGTATATAAAATTATATGTAATATGTATGTATGTATATATATATATATACACATATATATCGATATCTATATCTATCTATATATAATTATGTATATAGTAGTAGTGTGATGTAGACCCTCTTTGGACGAGGGCTGGATGTAAAAAAGCATACATTTTTGTTCGTGTTCTCTCTCTGTCTCTGCCTCTCTCTCTCTCTCTCTATCTATCTATCTATCTATCTATCTATCTATCTGTCTATCTATTATCTCTCTCTCTCTCTCTCTCTCGTTCTGTGTCTCACCTTAATCTGTGGCGAGTTAAGAGAGAGAGAGAGAGTGAGAGAGAGAGAGAGTGAAGAGAGAGGATGAGAGAGAGAGAGTGAGAGAGAGAGAGAGAGTGAGAGAGAGAGTGAGAGTGAGAGAGAGAGAGGAGTGAGTGAGAGGAGTGAGAGAGAGAGAGTGAGTGAGAAGAGAGAGAGGATGAGAGTGAGAGAGGAGAGAGAGAGTGAGAGAGAGAGAGTGAGAGAGAGAGAGAGAGTGAGAGAGAGAAGAGAGTGAGTGAGAGAGAGAGAGTGAGAGAGGAGAGAGAGGAGAGAGAGAGAGAGAGAGAGAGAGAGAAAAGCAATGGTGCTCAGTTAGTCTCGGATTCCAAATTTATTTCAGGGGACATTGTCTGACTGACCACATAGCACTACTACTGTGTTGGTTAGCGATGTATGGGCTTCTTAGCGTATCGTTTCTTGTGTGAACCGCTTATTACGTATTTCCAAGCTTTCCATAGCCTGGACACGGGGCTTGAGTCCTGTAGCTTTTCTGGTGAGAACTATCCTTACATTCTTCTGATGACCACTTGTTTGCTGCCTACAGATGAATAATAATAATAATAATAATTACAATATTTATATAGCGCCAAAATCTGGATAAAATCAAATCTAAGCGCTGAAACACACACACACGCACGCACGCACGCACACACACGCACGCACTCACGCACACACACGCACCCACGCACACACACACACACACACACACACGCACACACGCACACGGCTATAAATGGGGAGAAAGAATAAAAGCAATGGAAAATTATAAAGAGCATATTATATACAATTATATATTGCAATGTGATTCCCCTCCGAGTGGAGACAGGCTGCAGAGGGGATTGAGTGAGGTCAGGATTTTATGCAGAGGAGAAAAGGTGAGTTTTGAGAGCGGACTTGAAGGAGACAAAAGTAGGTTTCTGACGGACTCGAGAGAGGAAGTTTGTTCCAGGAGAGCGGACCAGAAACAGAGAAGGCTCGTGGACCATAGGTATAGATGACCACCTGTTGTAAAGACACAGTCCGATAGGCCAGGTTACTAACTATATCGATGACTGCAGGCTTAGGCAGTATGAAATCTGTGACTCAGAGTTTATACCACTGAAAATTCAGCTGCCAAAACCGAGATGGGGATTTTTTTTTTACTGTAAAGTGTCCATTTTCATTTTTTTAATGTTTAGTTTTAGATTCCTACAGCCGCTTTTTAGGTTGTTGTTCGAAGTGTTCCTTAATCTCGAAGGTCAAAACAATCAAATAAACAAGCAACAAGCAAACAGACAGATAAACAATGCGAAACAAAAACAAGTAAGTGAGGATGGGGGCGGAGACAAAAAGAATGGAAGTTGAAGGGGTGGAAGAACAGTGACAGGTGACTGGTGTATGTGTCGTGTGCGTGTGCGCGTGCAGGCGTGTGTGCTGTGTGTGTGACGTGTGTGTTGTGTGTGTGTATGTGTGTGTGTGTTTGTGTGTGTGTGTGCGTTGTGTGTGCGTGTGTGTGTTGTGTGTGTGTGTGTGTGTGTGTGTGTGTGTGTGTGTGTGTGTGTGTGTGTGTGTGTGTGTGTGTGTACGTGTGTGTAATTTTCTAGAATCTCCTGCAATGTCAAGAGTTGAAAACAAGTGGAATCAAGATCTTTTTCATGTGTTCATTGGTATGTTGTTGTCTGTTGTCAGTCGTGGTGTTTGGGTGTGTAGTGATGGCTGTAAGAGAGAGGAGACGAGAGGTAGAGTGAGTGTTTGTTTGTTGTGAGCGTGTGTTCGTGTGGTGTGTGTGATGGTGTTCGAATGAATAGAGTACTAGTGAGAAAGAATGAGAAGCGAGGATGTTGTGTGTTGTGTGTGTGTGTGTGGTGAGAGAGAGAGAGAGAGGTGTGTGTGTGTGTGTGTGTGGTGTGTGTGTGTGTGTGTGTGTGTGTGTGTGTGTGTGTGTGTGTGTTGTGTGTATGGTGTGTGTGAGTGTGTCAGTGTGCGTGTGTGTGTGTGTGTATGTGTTGTGTACGTGTGTGCGTCGCGGTGTGTGCGTGTGTGTAATTTCCTTTGTACATGTCCGTAATTTCCTATACAGTCTCCTACGATAAAGATGTTTATAGAATGTTTTGTATTCTAGTTTGTTCACTTTTTGTCAGTGGAGGCCTGGCCTGTTTGATTGTTTTTCCCCAGTCCACGTTGTCTAACCCCAGGCCACGCCATGCCAAGCAAGTCCACCATAAACAGAGGCCAATCACAAATTGCCTGTCAGCGGTGTCAAACGGTTATCGTAGAGGGCCCGTTTACACTGCTTGTTAAATTAACAACAAGACCACGCGCACGTGTGCCAGCTAGTGTTGCTGGACAAAATAGTGGCCACAGACATCATGAGATATATTTTCGTGCAAAAAGTACTGTCTAGGCGTCCTTCACGCCAGCAGATTGTGAGTAAGGATACACAGCTGGGCTGCACTCATCATCATCTCATCAGGTGCCCTGCCGCATGGCGTTGGCGACCATGGACTTCCAACCATCTCTATCTCTTCTTGCCCCCAGCATCTCCCCCCCCCCCCCACCCTCCTCATCCCCAGCCACACCGCAAGTCCGTCCAGCATTCTCTCCTTGGGTCTACCTGGTGCTCTCTTTCCCTCTAGTTTTCCCGTTGTGACCAGGTGCTCCAAATCCCCCTTCCTCATAAAATGGCCTATAAATGTTTGCACTACTCCTGATAAACCCAAAGCTCCTCTGGTTCGTTATGAAAAAAACCCAACATTTTTCCTGGCAAGATTATGAAGCAAACTCCATTTTCATGGATAAGCAGAATAACATAAATACAGAAACACATGGTGGCGCTACATTGTGGCGACGCACTCTCCCCCGACGGCAGCGCGAGTTAAATTGGGTAAATCCATTGTAACGGAAAACAAAACAGAAGACAAAAATATGATAAAACAAATATAAATAAAAGGATAAAATATCAAGGTTTTCCCCATAACTCTGAGGTCATAGGAGATTTTGATCGATTTGGTTGAGTTTTTACGTCGACACCCACCTCAGGTGATATGGCCGATGGGGATAACCATCCCAGGGAAGTGGGGGAAGGGGGACTTATCTAACCATATACTGACACCACCAGAACAACGATGATGTTAAGATGGAACAGCGAGATGGCCAGTTTTAATATAGCCCACCCCGGAATTCGAACCCACAACCATTAGCATGTGAATCCGACGCTCAAACCAACTGAGCTACTGGGGCCCGCGGTCATAGGAGATTGCGGTTACTACCTAAAGTTTATTTAGAGACCAACGTTGTGAGGGCGGTGCTCATCTCCTCTGCCTTGCTGTTTTACCTTCCCAAACCCTAAGAAGGGTTAGGTATCTATTCACAGCTGGGTGGCAACACGCACAAACTTTTTCCTTCGGGCTTATAAGCTCGCACAGTCAGACAGGAAGGCGGGAGGCTTAAACCTGCGTGAACCAAGCGTAGTTCATTGTGATGTGTTGGTGTTTTTGTTTATTCTTGTTTTGCGTGTAGAGTTGGGGGAGGTTCAGCTCATTTATTGTTTTATGTTGTTTTGTTTTTTTGGCGTGGAGTGGGGTGGGGTTAGGGGTAGGGGGTAGGATCAGTCATTTTCCACTGTAGTCTGCATTGCAATGTAGATATGAAACACCTTTTTACCTGCTTCTGAAGACTGAGTGAAAAGCTTTGCCTTTATTTGAGGCCTTACATTATTAGATGGAAGAAAGATAATACATCCATTATTCTCTCTCTCTGTCTGTCTGTCTCTCTCTCTCTCTCTCTTTCTCTCTCTCTCTCTGTCTCTCTGTCTGTCTTTCTGTCTCTGTCTCTGTCTCTCTGTCTGTCTGTCTGTCTGTCTGTCTGTCTGTCTGTCTGTCTCTCTCCTGAATGTATTATCTCAAAATTAATTCTGTTTTCTTTGTCCAAAACAAGTGCGACTGCCTATGTTCAAGCAAACAGGAACCAGAAAAGCACAAAAATAGAATCAGAACACGTATTTAATACAACAAGAAAAGACAGGCGCAAATTTTCGGCCAACTGGCCTTTGTCAAACGTAAGATTACAAACAAACAAACAAACACCAGATACAAAAATTATGTGAAAAAGACTGAAACTTCCCTGTTGCTTCGTCCAGTTGGAGAAAGGCACTAAATGAATTTCATCCAGTTGGAGAAAGGCACTAACTTCTTGTATTAAATACGCGTTCTGATTCTATTTTTGTGTTTTTCTGGTTTCTGTTTTCTTTAGTTTCCCAGTCCCATCGCAACCCTTTTCTGACGTTGAAACAGGAGCTGTTGGCCTAAATCATCATCAGGTGCCCTGCCACATGGCGTTGGCGACCATGGACTTCCAACCATCTCTATCTCTCGTTGCCCCCAGCATCTCCCCCACCCTCCTCATCCCCAGCCACTCTGCAAGTCCGTCCAACATTCTCTCCCTGGGTCTACCTGGTGCTCTCTTTCCCTCCAGCTTTCCTGTTGTTCGAAGTGTTCTGAAGGCTGTTGGCCTGAATCATCAAAATCCTTTCATGTTTGAATGTCTCTCTCTGGCCTCCGACGCTGTTGTGTCTTAGTAATTTCTTCTCCTTGTTTTTTTTTTTGCGGGATTTCTTCTTGTCTGATTAACTTCCTTTGGGTATCTGATCTTTAGTTGGCGATGGTGGTGGTCTTTGATTTAATGTCTATTCACTAAAGTGATTTTAGACCCAAAAAAAAGAAAGGAAACTTGGAAATGGTTAATCTTTAGGAAAAAGAAATGAACCAGAAAAACAAGACAAGAAAGAAAAATTCACAAATGACGTTATCATAATTAACGATTGAAATAGTAAAATTAGCAAACCATAACACTGAACATGAGAAGTAACGGCGCGTTAAAGATAATTCGCTATAGGACTTTTTGACAGACTAACAAAAAATTCATATGTTTAAGGATGGTGAGGCAAATATGTCAGAAACTGTCTTCGTTGATAACGCAGGTATATGTCGTTTTACCCGAACGCATGAAAGAATATGACTATGTGTTATCTTCTTTCCACACAGGCACACTACATTCCTGGTGTATTTTGTTTTGAATGCATCAAGTTTCCACCTATACAATAAGGGATTGTATACTTCTGCTGGCAGCGAACAGCTTAGGTGTTTTGCTAATTTCAAAATTCATGTATCATTTTTCATACTTTTTCTGTTTATCTTGAAACTGCTTCCATACGTAGGTGTCCACTAAGGTATAACACTCATGCAATGAGAGGAAAAGTTGTATATGATTTGAATCTGGTGAGCTCTTTGCCTCCCGTTTGGCGATGGTTTTTCCCTTGTTGTGTTTGTAGACCGTAGTTCAGACATCGGTTGCTTGTTGGTTGTGTTGGGTCTTTCTTGATTTACTTTCTGTCATTTGAGTAGTTTAGATCTTGTTAATCCTGTAAATCTCGCGTAAGCGTACGCGGATGGGCTCCAACAACTGCTGACAACACTCAGTATAGCCTAGGTCTAATTCTAACCCCAGCCTGCACTTTATCAACACCGTCGGCTTTTTGCTATCCAATCAAGGAGCTATTGTTTCAGAGTTGGAGGTAGTGCTAGGGCTAAGACCGATAATGGTTGGACAAGACATTCTTACGTGAAATCAGATGGGGCGACAGACGATTACCCTGCACTTTTTTTTTTACCACATGTTATTTCTTGCTTTCCAAGGAGAGAAACTGAAACTGCTTTCAAAACGTTGACTGGAGGGTGCAGGGTCTTTACCACATCATTTTTCAATGACTTTATCCCCATTACATTCAACCGTTGAAATTCAGCCGCCTCG
>JAPXFY010000026.1:35636166-35653666 GCA_030674185.1 Monoplex corrugatus | reverse complement strand
GGACAGTCGAGTGATACTGGATTACTATTCTCGTCTATTACCATGCTTCGCGAGTGACTGCTTTAATTTAAACCGTTACCATAATCAAAGAAATGTTTTCATTTTTTTAAAAAAGGTATCTCATTTATTTGATTGTTTAAAAAACAGACTGTGCCCCTTATTGCGTACGATTATGCTGATTCCCCCCCCCCCCTCCCAGTTTTATATGCAGATTTTTATCCAGTATCTCCACTAATTTGTAACCATTTCTGGACGAAGACTATGAGTTTGGCTTTTCTGTCCTGAAAACATCGGATACGTGGTATATATTATTGTGTGGGTCTAATTTGATGTTGTGGCTTTATCTCGAACCAGTTTCCTCGTCATGTTACTAGATAAGAAAGATTATACACCTGTGGTGAAACCATCAGCGTGTCATTCATTCACCCGTCAACTTCAGCGTGAAGCACTGCATTGGAGTATTGTGTGACCACTTACATTGGAGTATAGTGTGACCACTTACATTGGTGTATTGTGTGACCACTTACATTGGTGTATTGTGTGACCACTACATTGGTGTATTGTGTGACCACTTACATTGGTGTATTGTGTGATCACTACATTGGTGTATTGTGTGACCACTACATTGGTGTATTGTGTGACCACTTACATTGGAGTATTGTGTGACCACTTACATTGGAGTATTGTGTGACCACTACATTGGAGTATTGTGTGACCACTACATTGGAGTATTGTGTGACCACTTACATTGGAGTATTGTGTGACCACTTACATTGGAGTATTGTATGACCACTACATTGGAGTATTGTGTGACCACTACATTGGAGTATTGTGTGACCACTACATTGGTGTATTGTGTGACCACTACACTGGATTATTGTGTGACCACTACATTGGTGGTTTGTGTGACCACTACACTGGAGTATTCTGTGACCACTACATTGGAGTATTCTGTGACCACTACATTGGAGTATGTGTGACCACTACATTAGAGTATTGTGTGACCACTTACATTGGAGTATTGTGTGACCACTACATTGGAGTATTGTGTGACCACTACATTGGAGTATTGTGTGACCACTACATTGGTGGTTTGTGTGACCACTAAATTGGATTATTGTCTGACCACTACATTGGAGTATTGTGTGACCACTAAATTGGATTATTGTGTGACCACTACATTGGAGTATTGTGTGACCACTTACATTGGTGTATTGTGTGACCACTTACATTGGAGTATTGTGTGACCACTACATTGGAGTATTGTGTGACCACTTACATTGGTGTATTGTGTGACCACTACATTAGAGTATTGTGTGACCACTACATTGGAGTATTGTGTGACCACTACATTAGAGTATTGTGTGACCACTTACATTGGAGTATTGTGTGACCACTACATTAGAGTATTGTGTGACCGCTTACATTGGAGTATTGTGTGACCACTTACATTGGTGTATTGTGTGACCACTTACATTGGTGTATTGTGTGACCACTATACCGGTGTATTGTGTGACCACTTACATTGGTGTATTGTGTGACCACTTACATTGGTGTATTGTGTGACCACTACATTGGAGTATTGTGTGACCACTTACATTGGTGTATTGTGTGACCACTTACATTGGTGTATTGTGTGACCACTTACATTGGAGTATTGTGTGACCACTTACATTGGTGTATTGTATGACCACTTACATTGTGTATTGTGTGACACTACATTGGTGTATTGTGTGACCACTTACATTGGTGTATTGTGTGACCACTTACATTGGAGTATTGTGTGACCACTTACATTGGTGTATTGTGTGACCACTTACATTGGTGTATTGTGTGACCACTACATTGGTGTATTGTGTGACCACTTACATTGGTGTATTGTGTGACCACTTACATTGGTGTATTGTGTAACCACTTACATTGGTGTATTGTGTGACCACTTACATTGGATTATTGTGTGACCACTACATTGGATTATTTTGTGACCACTACATTGGAGTATTCTGTGACCACTACATTGGAGTATTGTGTGACCACTACATTGGAGTATTGTGTGACCACTACATTGGAGTATTGTGTGACCACTACATTGGAGTATTGTGTGACCACTACACTGGTGTATTGTGTGACCACTACATTGGTGTATTGTGTGACCACTATACTGGTGTATTGTGTGACCACTACATTGGTGTATTGTGTGACCACTACATTGGAGGATTGTGTGACCACTACATTGGAGTATTGTGTGACCACTACACTGGTGTATTGTGTGACCACTACATTGGAGTATTGTGTGACCACTACACTGGAGTATTGTGTGACCACTACACTGGAGTATTGTGACCCTACACTGGAGTATTGTGTGACCACTACATTGGAATATTATGTGACCACTACATTGGTGTATTGTGTGACCAGTACATTGGAGTATTGTGTGACCACTACATTGGTGTATTGTGTGACCACTTACATTGGATTATTGTGTGACCACTACATTGGAGTATTGTGTGACCACTACATTGGAGTATTGTGTGACCACTACATTGGAGTATTGTGTGACCACTACACTGGTGTATTGTGTGACCACTACATTGGTGTATTGTGTGACCACTATACCGGTGTATTGTGTGACCACTACATTGGTGTATTGTGTGACCACTACATTGGAGTATTGTGTGACCAGTACATTGGAGTATTGTGTGACCACTACACTGGTGTATTGTGTGACCACTACATTGGAGTATTGTGTGACCACTACACTGGAGTATTGTGTGACCACTATATTGGAGTATTGTGTGACCACTACATTGGTGTATTGTGTGACCACTTCCATTGGTGTATTGTGTGACCACTTCCATTGGTGTATTGTGTGACCACTACATTGGTGTATTGTGTGACCACTACATTGGAGTATTGTGTGACCACTACATTGGAGTATTGTGTGACCAGTACATTGGTGTATTGTGTGACCACTACATTGGTGTATTGTGTGACCACTACATTGGTGTATTGTGTGACCACTACATTGGAGTATTGTGTGACCAGTACATTGGTGTATTGTGTGACCACTACATTGGTGTATTGTGTGAACACTACATTTGTGTATTGTCTGACCACTACATTGGAGTATTGTGTGACCAGTACATTGGTGTATTGTGTGACCACTACATTGGAGTATTGTGTGACCACTACATTGGTGTATTGTGTGACCACTACATTGGTGTATTGTGTGACCACTACACTGGAGTATTGTGTGACCACTACATTGGAGTATTGTGTGACCACTACATTGGAGTATTGTGTGACCACTACATTGGAGTATTGTGTGACCACTACATTGGGGTATTGTGTGACCACTACATTGGAGTATTGTGTGACCACTACATTGGAGTATTGTGTGACCACTACATTGGAGTATTGTGTGATCACTACATTGGAGTATTGTGTGACCACTACATTGGAGTATTGTGTGACCACTACATTGGAGTATTGTGTGACCACTACACTGGAGTATTGTGACCCTACATTGGAGTATTGTGTGACCACTACATTGGAGTATTGTGTGACCACAATTTGGAGTATTGTGTAACCACTACATTGGAGTATTGTGTGACCACTACATTGGTGTATTGTGTGACCACTACATTGGTGTATTATGTGACCACTACATTGGTGTATTGTGTGACCACTACATTGGAGTATTGTGTGACCACTACACATGAGTATTGTGACCCTACACGGAGTATTGTGTGACCACTTACATTGGAATATTGTGTGACCACTACATTGGTGTATTGTGTGACCAGTACATTGGAGTATTGTGTGACCACTACATTGGTGTATTGTGTGACCAGTACATTGGAGTATTGTGTGACCACTACATTGGTGTATTGTGTGACCACTACATTTGTGTATTGTGTGACCACTACATTGGTGTATTGTGTGACCACTAAATTGGAGTATTGTGTGACCAGTACATTGGTGTATTGTGTGACCAGTACATTGGTGTATTGTGTGACCACTACATTGGTGTATTGTGTGACCACTACATTGGTGTATTGTGTGACCACTACATTGGAGTATTGTGTGACCACTACATTGGAGTATTGTGTGACCACTACATTGGAGTATTGTGTGACCACTAAATTGGAGTATTGTATGACCACTACATTGGTGTATTGTATGACCAGTACACTGGAGTATTGTGTGACCAGTACACTGGAGTATTTTGTGTCCAGTACACGGGAGTATTGTTTGACCAGTACATTGGAGTATTGTGTGAAGCTGTTCTGAGGCTGACAGTGGATTACCTATAGGCCAGACACGCCAACAAACTCCAGCTCATAAGAAACAAAATATCCACGAAAATGGTCAGTTTTTATATGCCTTTGGACGGGTTTCTTTCTCTCTCCATAAAAATCTCTAATTTGCCCTATCTGTCAATAACATTGAGAATAACAGTAATAATAGATGTAGTAAATAACAACAACATCGATAACAACCACAACAACAACAATGGTAATGATATTAATGATAATGATAATGAGATGATGATGGTGATAATTATAGTAATATTTGTATTAATTATATAATAACGATGACGATGATAACAGTAATAATGATAAATAATGATGATGACGAGGATAACGGTGATAATAATGTTAATAAGATGGAACGAAACATTTCAAATAAACACTGACTGCGTTCAAAAAATTGCTCTGATTGTTCTAACTTTGAATTCCAAACGACTGATTGTTTGAATTCCCTTTTTTCCCTCACCTTATTCACAGTATGTACGGTTTACGTTTATTCACAATATAACAGCAGTGATTTGGATTCCCTTGCCATTTATGTATTTATTTTTAGCTCAGTTTATATCTACTTTTGTTTATTTGCTCATTCATTCGTTCATTCATTCATTCATTCTTTCATTCATTCATTCATTCATTCATTCTTTCATTCATTCATTCATTCATTCATTCATTCTTTCATTCATTCATTCATTCATTCATTCATTCTTTCATTCTTTCATTCATTCATTCATTCATTTATTCATTCATTCTTTCATTCATTCATTCATTCATTCATTCATTTTAACCAGTTTGAATAATTATGTGACAGAAAAAAAATAGAGTTTTTAGATACATCTTCACGTTAATTTAAAAGGCTATGATGAAACTGTATAACAAAAGTAAAAAAATAAAAAAAAGGATGTTGATTCCTGGTATCACACAGTTCATTGTTAAGCAGAAGGATAACTTTCTGTTTATTTTCATGTTTTATTTTACTCAGCATTTTAACAGAACATTAAACACTGATATAATGATGCAAAGAAAAGAAACGAGAAAGTCTTGAAGGATGCAGACACACGAAGATCATTCATAAAGAAGATTAGAAAAAGACAAGCAACATTTATAGGACATTTTATGAGGAAACAGAAATTAGAGCACCTGGTCACAACAGGAAAGCTGGAGGGAAAGAGAACACCAGGTAGACCCAAGGAAAAATATTGAACGAACTTGCAGGGTGGCTGAGGACCGAGAGGGTGGGAGATGTACTTGCAGCGACAAGGGATATATTAATATGGAGGGCCATGATGACCAACGCCATGCAGCAGGGCACATAATGATGATGATGATGATATTGATGCTTTACTCAGTAAGTACACTCACACAACACAGGGAGAATTTGTTTCTTCTTCCCACTCTGATTTCAAGTACATATACAAATCAAAAGAAATAGTTCGTGTTGTTACAGGACAAACAGTTAATTCTGTGTAATAAAAGGTCATTTTTGTTTATTTGTTGTCTTTACCGTTGTAGACAGACAACCCTACTTTCCCTCTACATGTACGGATCTAATGACTACCTTACTGTTTGTAATCTTGAAAGTAAAGTAAGAAAATAAGAACATTAATAAATAAATAAATAAATAAATAAATAAATAAATAAATAAATAAATAAATAAATAAATGAAAAATGAAAAATATAGTCAACAATCAGCTGATCAGATGTCAAATACACGCAAAATGTTTACATGTTTAGACAACTTTGCACAACAAACACCAGAAAAGTTCTTATTTGAAAAACACAACTAAGAAAATACAATAATACTTTACTATGAAGTAATGTTAACAAAATACTCAGAATCAGCGACTGTTCAAAGGTTCACAAGACAAAATTCCGAAATTCAGTGAGTTGAAGTGTCGGGTTGTAGATAAAATGAATTTTTTCATAGTCCCTTACTTGGGACATATGATACAACAGAACAAACAAAAAAGTCCAGAATTCCTAAAGGCTAAAAGCTATCATCACAAAGATGTATAAGAAGCCACATTACTTGGTGTCCTCAACTCACAGCTAAACACATTTTATGTAAGTATCAGTCTCTATGATGTCAGCTTGTGTGCAAAAAGATGGGGTAGGGAAATTGGAGATGGTTATGGAAAAGAGAGAAAAAAAAAGTTTTCCTTTTTCCAGTTGGTGGTTTGTTTTGTTTTCGTTTGTTTGTATGTTTGTTTGTTTGTTAGTTGGTTGGTTGGTTGGTTGGTTGGTTGGTTGGTTGGTTGGTTGGTTGGTCGGTCGGTCGGTTGGTTGGTTGGTTGGTTGGTTGGTTGGTTGGTTGGTTGGTTGGTTGGATGATTAGTTGACTGGCTGGTTAGTTGGTTGTGGGTTAGTTGGTTGGTTGTGAGTGTGGGTGGGTTGATTAGCTGAAAAATGATTAGTGGATGGCTGGGTTGGTGGTTGTTGGTTGGTTAAAGGGTTGTAAATTGGTCATATATTTATCCAGTTGGTTGGTTGGTTGGTCTTGTATATCTACCTGTCTGTTTCTGTGTCATTTTGTCAGTCAGTTTCTCTGTCCTTCTACCTGCCTGTTTCTTGTGTCTGTCTACCTGTCTTCCCTTTGTTGCTTGATACCTGTGTCCACTCTGTCTCACTGTCCGTGTTTAGGTATGTCTTTTTGTCTGTACGACTTTTGTTTTGTGTTTCTTTCCCTCTCTCTGTCCTGTCTCAGCTGTTCTTCTTCCTTTCTGCTCTGTCTGTCTGTCTCTCTCTCTCTCTCTCTCTCTGTCTCCCTCTCTGTCTGTCTGTCTGTCTGTCTGTCTGTCTGTCTCTCTCTCTATCTCTGTCTGTCTCTCTCCCTCTC
Source organism: Monoplex corrugatus (assembly GCA_030674185.1). Taxonomy (NCBI): domain Eukaryota; kingdom Metazoa; phylum Mollusca; class Gastropoda; order Littorinimorpha; family Ranellidae; genus Monoplex; species Monoplex corrugatus. The sequence continues at coordinate 35,646,520 of JAPXFY010000026.1, read as the reverse complement.
TCTCAGTTTCTCTCTTTCAGTCTGTCTCCCCCCCCCCCATTCCTGTGCGTGTGTGTATGTGTGTGCGTGTGTGTGTGTGTGTGTGTGTGTGTGTGTGTGCGCGCGCACGTGCGTTTGTGCGTCTGTTTCTCTCTCAGTCTCTCTCAGCCAGTTTGTATCTGCCTCTCTGTCTCTGTCTTTCCATCTGCCTGTCTGTCTCCCTCTCTCTTTCTGTCCGTCTCTTTCACTCTCTCATAAGTCTGAGAATGTCAAAACCTCTGGCTCTCTGTCCGTACGTATCGAGAAACGATTTTGAACATATTTGTATGCTTTAAAGCCAAGAGCTAGAGATGATGTAACAACATTATAAGTAACATGTTCATGACGTCTGTTTATGATACACCAATGGTTGTCCTTCTCCCTGCTATTCTCTGGTTCCTGTTTGGATCGATGGCCTTCACAATAAACCGTGTGTCATTGTCGATGTCTCTATCTCTCAGACGGTTAACTAAATGTAGATTTGGATTGTCATCCCTGAAGTGTAACGTTTTACATTCTGATAGACATATAAAGGATAGAGACTACTACTCTTGCCTTTTCTGTAATATCCTTAGTAGTGTAAACTTGGAGAAGAATTATTACCCGTGCAATACTTTTACATGTATGTTCAAGTTGGCTTTGTTGTTGGTCACAAGAATAAAAGTACTTTAATGAAAATGGCTGGTGTTGTCATCATCATCATCATCATCATCAGGTGCCCTGCCGCAAGGCGTTGGCGACCATGGACTTCCATCTATCTCTATCTCTCGTTGCCCCTATCATCTCCCCCACCCTCCTCGTCCCCAGCCACTCTGCAAGTCCGTCCAACATTCTCTCCCTGGGTCTACCTGGTGCTCTCTTTCCCTCCAGCTTTCCCACCATGACCAGGCGCTCCAAATCCCCCTTCCTCATAAAACAGCCTATAAATGTTGCCTGTCTTTTCCTAATCTTCCTTATGAGTGATCTACTTGTGTCTGCCTCCATCAAGACTGTCCTGTCTGTTTTCCTTGCTGTCCATGGAACTCTCAATATTCTTCTGAGAAACCACATCTCGGCTGCGTCAATCTTGCTCTGGCTTTGCTTGCTGACTGTCCACGCCTCGCATCCATACAACAATATTGGTTCTATATAACATTCAAGGACTCTCTTTCTGATGTTAATTGATAGGCATTTGTTGGTAAGAATGCTTGTCATCTTCTTGAATGCTGTTTTGGCTTGGCCCTATTCTGCGCTATTTCCGATGTGCATCTGCCGTCTGATGAAATGACCGTTCCCAGGTATTTGAACTTATTAACCTGTGTCAAGGTTGTGCCATTTGCTGTTATTTTGCATGAGGGGATTTCATGTTTTTTACTGATCACCATGACTTCAGTCTTCCTGCTGTTTAGTTCCAACCCCTTACCTTTGCTTTCCATTCCTAGTATATTCACAAGGTTTTGTAGGTCCCTTTCATTTTCTGCAATTAGCACGGTGTCGTCTGCGTACCGAATGTTGTTTATCATTTTCACTCCAACCTTTAACCCAGGGTCTTCTTCTAGGTTTCTCATGATTTTTTCGCTGTAAAGTGAAAACAGATCTGGTGACAAAACACAACCCTGTCTGACTCCTCTTTTGATGTTTTGGAAAGAGCTTATATTGTTTTCAATTCTCATTGCAGCTGTTTGTTCCCAGTACATATTCCTGATTATTCGTAGATCTTTTCCAGCAACATTGAGTCTCTCCAGTTGGTTGATCAATTCTTCATGTCGTACCCGATCGAAAGCCTTGGTATAGTCAAGAAAGCAAAAATACAAATCCTTATGTTGTACAGAAAGCATTTGATATTAGAGTCTGAGTTAATTCAAGAGGGATACATCACACTGGGACAATTCCTCATGCGCTCTACCAAATCTGTCACCTGTTACTCGGCAGGCTTCTTGAATCTGCCAAAACAAATCTGTCACCTGTTACACTGCAGGCTTCTTGAATCTGCCAAAACCCTATGCTCCGATAAGGTCCTAAAATGGGGATGGATGTGGGTGGGGTGGGGAACGAGATATACGGAATGCTAATCTGACACCATCACAATGGTTGAAGTATGAAGGTGAACAGCAACCAGGCCAGCTGTTAGTTTGCAGGTTTGAACTCGGGACGACATATTTTGAGTCCACAGCTCTGTTACAAGAGCCAATCAGCCTACTGGTAAAAACTGTGGCATGTCCGAAAGGTCAAACCCACACTTGGCTCACTACTAATCAATTGAGCAAACGAGCCACTTCGAAAACGACGTTGACACCTAACCTGTCGGCGTCACCGGGTTCAATGTTGGCCGCTGCACTTTGTGACACAGCTACCCGCCTCCAGATGGCTCTGTTTTGACTTTTGGGATATTTTGGCCACTGATGTTGGTTATGTTCTCGATGTATGAGATTGGAGGTCTGCCTTTCTTCGTTTTTGCATCTTTTTTTCCTTGAAAAATGGTTGCCATGAGGTCTGTGTTCTTGCTACGTGACACATGGCCAATGTATTTTAGTCTTCTCTTGTTGATGTCTGCTGGTAATTTTCTGGTGGTATCAAGTTCTTCCAGGACACTGTCATTAGTTCTTCTATCTGTCCATTTGACACGAAGTAGTCTCCGATAAGACCATATCTCTGCTGCCACAATTTTTATGCAATCAGCTTTTCTCAGAGTCCAGGCTTTGCAGCCATTAACCATGATTGGCCAGATCAAACAGTTTAAAATCTTAATTTTCAGATCATTTGGTATACCTCTATCTTTTCAGATATTGTTGAATTGGACCGTTTTTGTTGTTGTTTCTTGTGTTTTTTGTGTGTTTTTGTTTTGCTTTTGTTTTTTTCTTTTTGTTTTTTGCTTTGCTATTCCAATTCTTATTTTGATGTCTTTAGAACAGGTTCCATCATCAGTCTTCACAGAACCAAGATATTTAAGGTCTTTAACATTTTCTAAAGGAACTTTAGTAATTAAGATGTCTTGATTGTTTACAGTGTCTTTACCTTTAATATGTAGCACTTTTGTTTTCTTGGCGTTCAAGTTTAGGCCAGAGTTTCTGCCTACTGTATCCACCCTGTATTGAATTCTTTTCATGCCGGGTAATGTTGTCTGATGATAGCGCAGTATCATCGGCATAGCGCAGGTTTGTAAGTTTTTTTTCCCCGCCTGTCTTTATACCATGTTTTCTATATCAGCATTTCTTATGACTTGTTCCTTACGGATGTTAAAGAGATACGGTGAAAGGATACAACCTTGTATAACTCCCCTGTGGATGTTGAAAAATTTACATTTTTGACTGTTCCATCTAAACGTAGCCTATTGCTCTGCATAACAAGGCTATTAATGGAATGAGATGTTTAAGAAAGATCTTTTGACCACTGCGTTGAATAAGTGAAGTTGAATGACGCTATCAAATGCTTTTGCTATAGTATCTGAAGGTGACAGAAGCTTTTTCATCAGTACTTCTTATTTTCTCTGTGACACAGAGGAAACTCACAACAGTCGACAGTGGTGATCACATTGCTTGTAAAGGGCAATGGCTTATAGTTATACAGTAAACCACCCTGATTCCTGACTCTTTTATCTCTGGCAGGTTTTATCAACAGTTTATCAGTTTCGGAATTGTTCAACGGCATTTTAAACAGTTTTGTCAAGATCCTAAACTGTCTTGCTCGGTTTTACTAGTAGGTTTATCTGTCTGTCTGTTTATCTGTCTTTGTTTGGTTGGGTTTTTTATTGCTTTCTGTCCGAGTAACTTCGCTCTTTCATCTTTGTACGTCTTACTTATAATGGATGTGCCATGCGTGTGACTCATCGTGAATGGTTGTTATGTAGCTGTAGATAGGATAAACTGAAAAATAAAACCACGCTTTTATTTTGAGTATTGTTCCACGAATATCAAAGATGATATGTTCTGTGTCTTTCTTTCTTTCTTTTGCTTTATTGTGGTTTAGGCTGTTTGCTTTTTTTGTTTTGTTTTTTTGTTCTCTCTCTCTCTCTCTGTCTCTCTGTCTCTGTCTCCCTGTATCTCTCTGTCTCTGTCTCTGTATCTCTCTCTCTCTCTCTGTCTCTGTCTCTCTGTATCTCTCTGTCTCTGTCTCTGTATCTCTCTCTGTGTCTTTGTCTGTTTGTCTGTCTGTCTGACTGTCTGTCTCTGTCTGTCTCAGTCCCTGTCTCTCTCTCTCTCTCTCTCTCTCTCTCTGTCTTTGTCTGTTTGTCTGTCTGTCTCTCTCTCTGTCTTTGTTTGTCTGTCTGTCTCTCTCTGTGTCTCTCTGTGTCTCTCTCTCTCTCTCTGTTACACGCGCATGCGCGCTGTCGCCCCTCGTTTTCCGCCTCTTGTTTCAATCTCCGCTTAAAAAAATAAATAAATAAAAAGAAAGAAAAAAAAGGGGTGGGGGAGTGTGGTAGGAGTTTATTTCATATCGACTCGAGGTGTGAATGTAGGTGCGGGGTGTGTGCCAGTGCACGCGCGCGTGGGTTTATTTGACGCAACCCCCCTCCCCTTCACCCACCCACCCACATAATACACACACACGCACATACACACACACACACACACACACACACACACGGCACGCACGCATATCCCCACACACACCCATGCACCCATCCACACACACACACATGCACACACACACATGCACCCATCCACACACACACACATGCACACACACACACACACACATGCACACACACACACACACACAATCTCTCTCTCTCTCTCTCTTTCTCACTCTCAGGCCCTCTCAGCGTGTGAGTATGTGTGTGTGTGTGTGTGTGTGTTATGCGCGTGCGTGCGTGCGTACGCACAAGCATGAAATAGTAATCAAACCAACACATTTGAAATGGCCGAAAGTCACCATTACAGGGAAATAAAGAGTCATCACCTATCAAACAAACATTGATACTACCTCAAAAATACCAGTGCGCAGATTGCTGCAGCGCGGAATAGCAGGTACTTGAGATTTTCTTGAAAAAACACACACACACACACACACACACACAACACACACATACACACACACACACACACACACACACACACACACACACACACACACACACACACACACACACACACACACACACACACACACACACACACACAAATAATTAAAGAACTACAAAAGGCAATCATAGGGGTGGTGAAAAGGGATATGGTGGGCAGAATATTATTTATTGTTGTCACGAGGGTGGTGGTTTTGGTTTCCCTTATTTTTTGTTGGTTTGCTTTATTTATTTATTTTGTTGTTGTTGTTGTCGTTGTGGTTTTCATAATTTTGTATGTTGTTGTTGTTGTTAGTTTTTTTTATGGGGATGATGAGTAGACATGGACAGCTGGGATAATGGAGATGATAGGTCGTGGTTGGTGGGCAGTGGGTAACTGTTTTTTTTTCTTCTTCTTCTTCTTGTTTTCACGTACCATGGTACTTGTCCTGATGAAGACCAAAGTCTCTTACTGAAGCTGGAATATGGGCCTAAGAGCAAAAGTGGATGAACAAAGAAAAGTGGAGAAAGCCACTTGATCCATAAACCAAATACTTTGACAGTTACAAGAAATCATATCAAAGAAGTTTACTGCAGCAAGTATCAACATTAAACATCTAACACATTTATGGCACGTACTCTGTACAATCCAATGTAAATGTATGTGGCCAGATTACAAACAGTAGACGCAATTCTCGTGGACATAAGTAAATTCAGTCGAACACTGTAAAATTACATGGATCATTGTAATATTTCGGTTGGAGTGGTTTTACTTTGAAGTTGTTTTACTCTGATGTCCCTTAAAGAGATGGAGACTGTTTGTCATGTTGTTCGGGGATGGATTTCTGTTGGGGTTTTTTTTTGTAATGGGCAATAGCGCGGTCAGTTTGTACTGATGTGTTTGTGTCTATTTCCAGGATTTAAAGAAAATATATCTCAGATGGAAATAAACAGTTCACTACAGTGTCGCCGAAAGTGTTCCAATGACAGACATATAAACATAGACATGTAACCCGTACGCTTGATGGAACCTGAAGACCCTGCCAGAGCGTAAGGCATATGCACAGGCTTATGGCTTTTGCCATGATCATTTGGATCGTCTCTACCTGGCATTGGTACTTGTCAGTGCATTAAGACTTTATTTCGAGCACTAAGAAACTAGCTTGAGTACTGTCAGTGCATTTGGAATTTATCTCGAGCACTAAGAAACTAGCTTGAGTACTGTCAGTGCATTTGGAATTTATCTCGAGCACTAAGAAACTAGCTTGAGTACTGTCAGTGCATTTAGAATTTATCTCGAGCACTAAGAAACTAGCTTGAGTACTGTCAGTGCATTTAGAATTTATCTCGAGCACTAAGAAACTAGCTTGAGTACTGTCAGTGCATTTAGAATTTATCTCGAGCACTAAGAAACTAGCTTAAGTACTGTCTGTGCATTTAGAATTTATCTCGAGCACAAAGAAACTAGCTTGAGTACTGTCAGTGCATTTAATTACAATAATAATAATAATTACAATATTTATATAGCGCAAAATCTTGATAAAATCAAATCTAAGCGCTGAAGCAGACACACACGCAGGCACGCACGCTCGCACACACACGCACGCACACATACAGACACACACACACACACACACACACACACACACACCCACACACACGCATGGCTATAAATGGGGAGAAAGAATAAAAGCAATAAAAGCAATGGAAAATTATAGAGAGCATAGCATACAATTATATATTATAACCATGTGGTTCCCTCCGAGCGGAGACAGGCTGCAGAGGGGAGGGTTGAGTGAGGTTAGGATTTTATGCAGGAGAGAAAAGGTGAGTTTTGAGAGCGGACTTGAAGGAGACAAAAGTAGGTTGCTGACGGACTGAGAGAGGAAGTTTGTTCCAGGAGAGTGGACCAGAAACAGAGAAGGCTCGTGGACCATAGGTATTGAGCTTAGTGCGTGGAAAGCGAAGAGTCAGAGGATCAGAGGCAGAGCGGAGGGTACGTGAGGGAACATAGATCTCAAGTAGGCTTGACAGGTAATCGGGGGCTGCGTTATTGAGGCTTTTGTAGCACATGGTGTCTAGTTGATACAGGGAGCCAGTGAAGTTGTGCCAGGAGAGGAGATATGTGGTCAGCTTTTTTCTTTTTGAGTACAAGGCGTGCAGCATTGTTTTGAATGCGCTGTAGGATGTGAATGGTGGAGGCAGGAAGACCAGACAGGAGTGAATTGCAATAGTCAATGCGAGACATTATGAAGGAGAGAACGAGTTTTGCAGTTGTTTCGACAGAGAGATACTTCCTGATCAGCTTTATACGATGGAGATGATAGTAGCAGGATCTGGCAGTTTGAGAAACAAAGTTTGGAAACTAGCTTGAGTACTGTCAGTGCATTTAGAATTTATCTCGAGCACTAAGAAACTAGCTTGAGTACTGTCAGTGCATTTGGAATTTATCTCGAGCACTAAGAAACTAGCTTGAGTACGTGCAACAGAAACTTTTGTCAAGGGTGTAGTGGTCGGCTGGGCTGTTGTAAGCAGTAGGCCTACGAACTGAAGTGAACTGTTTGCCAAAAACAACAACAACAAAAACAAAACAAACAACAACAAAACCCACAAAAAACAAAACAAAACGAAACAAAACAAAAAAAAACCCGCATGTTTTTGAGTGTCACAGAACAGGCAAGAGAAGAGGCAATAAATGTGACCGAAATGGTATGGACACAAACCAAAACGGCAGATTTGAAAGCTGCCGCGCATTGAAAGCTGGCAAGCCCATCATAGCAGGGTAGTGGTTTAGCAGTTAAAGCTGTGGTACACGTTAAATACGAAACGGTGTTTTATGAAAACATTCCGACAATAGTGTGGTTTGTTCCTTGTATTTTCCTGTAACGGCGTTTCGGAAAGCACGGTTTAGCGTTTTCATTCCCGTTTTGTAGTTTTACAGCATGTTGTACATTCTCAAAACACGTTTTACCTAAACACAGAAAATTATCCCAGGCAAAACTTCAAAGACAAGAACGGAAATAGGTTCTAGGTCGCTGAAAGGCATGTGTACATCATAATTATGTATTATCGATATGTTGTTTTCGTTAGTGTTTTGCGTTTTGTGCGTGACTTTGCCATTATTCTTCCATAGCCGGCCCATCTACGTTTTTATTTTGGTAGGTTGCAATTTTCCAGCCTCTTGCAGTCATTTAGTGAGCAGATGTAGGGGTCATGACACTTTGAGTTTGCTGGTATCAAAATTGATAATGGCGACGGAAACCTGTACTAATGTTCGTTGTTTTTGTCAGTAGTTTGGTACGTATAAAAGCGAAGCTAAGTTATTGTATAGCAAAGCAGTTGGATCGTTCTTTCATAGTAAGTGTATATTTTTACGAAAAAAAATCTGTTTTCAGAGACTGAATGTAATCATGATGCGCCGTTTTATCGGTGTATGTTTACGAAGCAAAGCAAAAACAAAACAAAAATACAGAAACAAAAAACAGACACACACAGACATAGATACAGGCACACACAGAGACACAGAGACAGCACTTACCACCACACTACACACACACACACACCCACACACGACACACGCATCACACACTACACACACACACACAGACACAGACACACACACACACACACACACACACACACAGACACACACACAACACAGACACAACACACACACACACACACACACACACACACACACACACAGACACACACACACACACACACACACACACAACACACACACACACAGACACACACACACAGACACACACACACACACAGACACACACACACACACACACACACAGACACAGACACACAGACACACACACAGACACACACACACACACCACACACACACACACACACACACACACCACACACACACACACACACACACACACACACACATTAAACCCTCCCACGACGTGTTTGTTTTAAATGGTACTACCTACTGAAGGTAAACGTCAAGCCCCAACAGGACTCGAACCCTTTCTCTAATGCTCCTCGAATCAGCATCAGTGGCCCAGAAATGAGTCAGCGAGTACTTCGCGACTTGGACGTGGATGCATTATATGTTTATTTATTTATTGACTATTTTGTAACAAAATGTGTACCACATGAGTTACCCTCGCAAAATCACTTTTTATTTGTATAAGGTTGTACCGTCAGGATTCTTTAGAACTGTTAGGTTTCGAAAAATGGCTTGGTGAAATAGTTACTGGCAATTATAATGAAGTGCATGTATTTAACAAATATTTGGCTGCTTGTGGGAGTGACAACTGTGGAAATATGACTGACGTTAGCCAGTGTTGGAGGTCAAGCACGAAAATTTTGTCGTAAGATGTGAGTTTGTTTGTTTTTAACTGGCTTGACCATTTTCTTCAAACTCCTGCCATATTTTATCAAAGCTCTACACTTACTGAGTTTCTATCAGGATCTGACTCATTGTCTCGTCTTTGTTATCCCGTGTTGGATTTACCCTCATTCTCTTGTCTTTGTTATCGTCCTTTTGCCTCACCATTACCGGTTCTTCTGCCTGCTGAATGCTAACTACCCATGTCTGCAAGCATTTGGGATGAAGAAAGAAATATACACCCTAGGGCCCAAAGCTCTCCTCTCTCTGCAGGAGATGTATTAAAGGATTCCATAATTCTCGCCTGTCTGTCCTGCAATAAACATGCTTATCTCTTTTTGGGTGTAAGGTAGTTGTTTTGTTTTCTCTTTACACGCTGGTATTCTCCTCACGTTTTCAACGTTTTGCTGACTCTGGCTTTGTTTTAGTGTTTGTTTCTTGAATCTCAGAGAAAATAAATCATTTGTTTATCTAATTTCTATTTAAATGTTTATTTCTTTATCTGTTTTATCGATTTATCCAGTCTAATTTAAGTTCTCTATGGTGCTCTTTACTCTGCATTTCTATACACGGGAAAGATGGGATAATGCCATGGTTAAACACTCGGTCCCAAATCTCTTTGAGTTTGTTCAAGAAGGATTTATTGCCCTCAGCCATTTCCATATGCACCCCACCCAAAATCTTCCAGCAGTTATTTTAGCAGGTCTTTGAGCCTGCGCAAAATTCTATGCGCTGACGAAGTTTTTTTAAATGGGGAGGGTTAGAGGGACCCTTGAAACACTAAGCTGACACAACTAAAATGATGGAATCACTAAGATGGGCAACGAACGAACAGGCCAGCTTTTAATGTTGGAGGCTGGGATTGAACTCGAGATATCAGATCTTGAGCCTACGGCTTGATACAAACAAACAAACAAACAAACAAACAAACAAACAGACAAATAAAAACAACAACAACAACAGCAAAAACAGCCTGCCTGAAATGTCGTCTGCCCAGGGGT